>JANQBM010000221.1:32309560-32323853 GCA_025594535.1 Erythroxylum domingense
CTGAATAATATTCGTTCATTCACTTTTATCTTTCTAAAATTATGATTATTTGTTATCATCAAAAAGGGGGAGATTGTCAAGTCAAGAGGACTTCACAATTATTAATTTTGGTGACAATTAAATAATAATAATATTGGAAATAAACAAACTATTTTGATAAGTGTGCAGAAAAACACAGAAGAAGCACAAAACACAGAAGAAGCAAAAAACACAGAAGAAGCGGAAAACACAGAACAAGTGGAAAACACAGAAGAAGCAGAAAATATAGAAGAAGTGCAAAACAAAGAAGAAGCGGAAAACATAGAAGAAGTGAAAACACAGAAGAAGCAGAAAACACAGAAGAAGTGGAAAACACAGAAGAAGTGAAAACACAGAAGAAGCGGAAAACACAAAAGAAATGAAAAACACAGAAGAAGAGGAAAACACAGACGATACAAAGATGAAGATACATCAGTACGTTGAACAGTTAGTTAGTTAGAGTTAGTTACAGAACTCAACTGAATAATAGGTTTTACAAGAATCAAGAAGCAGTTGGAGACTTAGGCTATATATACTACTTGTAGTCGAAGATTGAGCAATCTTTTAATCTTTTGAGCTTTCAAGTGTTTACTTATAAAGAAAAATTTTGTATTCAAAAGTGGAATACTAGAGAGCAAACTTTACTGTATCAAAAAGCTCACAATATCTTTCTAGTGAGAGAAAGAAAAGGCTAAGAGTCTGGAGAGGCTAAGATAGCAAAAAGAATACTTTGTGTAAGAGACCTGAAGAGCCTCTAGAAGGGAAGAAAGAATACTTGTAAAATTGTCGAAGTATAGTGAAATCTCAAACAAACTCTGAGGACTGGATGTAACCCATGGTTTGGGGTGAACCAGTATACAAATCGCAGCGTCTATCTTCTAACCTTTCACTTTATTCTATTTTGTTTTTAGACAAGTATATAGAAGTTATTTGCGATTTAACTACGTAACTATTTTTGTATAACTTTTGTGGTATTCTTTTAACAGTTGGAAAAGTTCTTAACAAGATACATTAAGGTTTTTGTATTCACGAAAAGAATACATAATTCAACTCCCCTTCTTGTGTATCTCGTATTTTATACATAAATTCTATATTAACGTGTGATTTACTTCAGCTATCACGGAGAATCCTTCAACAAACCTCCTATAATATCCTACCAGGCCCAAAAAGCTTCTCCCTTTTGCTATTGTATTTAGTGCACGCAAATTAACAACTGCTTCAATTTTTCTCAGATCAATATGTACCACATCCTTCGAAATTATGTGTCCAAGGAATACCACCTCATGAAGACAAAATTCACACTAAGCTCCTTCTCCCTTAGTGTTTGCAACACTATCCTGAGATGTTCCTTATTTTTCTCTTCACTCTTGGAATAAACCAGAATGTCATTTATAAATACTATGACAAATTGGTCTAGATATTCCTTGAAGCCCTATTTATGAGATCCATGAACACAGCTGGAGCATTGGTCAATCCAAATGGCATGACTAGGAACTCATAATACGTATAACGTGTCCTAAAATTTGTCTTGTGTACATCAGATTCCTTAATTCTGAGATGATGATAGCCTGACCTGAGATCAATTTTAGAGAAGACCTATGCTCCTTGCAGCTGTTCAAATAGATCATCGATTCGTGGGAGAGGATACTTGCTCTTAATGGTCACCTTGTTGAGCCTCTAGTAATCAATGCACATACGCCATGTTCCATCCTTCTTTTTAACAAAAAAACTAATGCTCCCCATGGTGACAAACTTGGCCTTATATACCCCTTCTCTAACAGTTCTCCCAATTGTTCCTTAAGATCCTTCAGCTCAGCTGGAGCCATTCTATGCAGTGGTATAGAAATAGGTGTGGTACCTGGAATCATATCGATAGCGAATTCGATTTCCTTTGCTGGTGGAAAACCAAGTAAATCTTCTGGAAACATGTCTGGAAATTCCCTCAAAATTGGAAAATCTTCTAACTTTCCTTCGTTCACCCTGATGTCCACAACATGTGCCAAGAAGGCTTCATACCCTTTTCTCATCATCCGTTCAGCTAGCAAAACTGAAATAATCCTTGGTGATGATGTTATTTTGTCTCCCTTAAAAGTTACCTTCTCACCCTTGCTAAGATAAAATTTTACCTCTTTGAGGCTACAATCTAACTTTGTATGATATTTCTCCAAGGTATCCATTCCAAGTATAACATCTAAGCCTTTTAAATTTAAAGGCATTACCAATCTAGCACCATCAATAAAGAGTTCACAATCTCTATATGCTTAACTTATTATCACATTCCTTCCTACAGGAGTACTAACATTCAATGGACTATCCAATGGCACCAAAATAACACCATGTAATGTCATGCTTGTAGAAACAAAACAATGTGTGGAGTCAGAATCAATCAATAAATATACTTTTGAATCAAATAATTGAGCCATACTTACAACAACTTCAGGTATGGCTATAGCTTCATCTCTGGTCATGAAAAACACCCTTGCTTGTGCCTGACCTCTTAGCCTTCTTGGAGGAAAAACTTTCATTGTTGCTCCAGAACTTCCCATTTTAGTGGCTGGCCTGTTTCCTACTGTTTTAGCTCTCCTTAGGACTTGCATCTGTGACCCATCTTGTCATGGTGCTTGGGGACATTCCCAGACCATATGTCCCTTCTCTCTACATCAGAAACATACTTCGAGTAACTTAAGGCACTCTCCTATGTGAAACTTCCCACAATGTTCATGTTCGCAATTCGTATACCTACTCCTCTCCATCCTTTTGTTGCCTCCCATAGTTGAGGTTTGCACTGAAACTACTCTTGCTTGCTTGTTCTTAGCAGAGCCACTGCTTCCCACTTCGCTCTGCGTGTAGAAAATCTTCATACTCCTCTCAAGAATTAGGCACTCACTCCCTTCTTAGAAGACTATTCTCATTTCTTCCTCTTCCTGTTTACTTCATACTTTATGTTCTCCAGTTCTTCAAGTTAAAGTGTAGCATCTACCAACATCTGGTAGTCACAAAACTTATAGATCAATACTCTTTCCTTGGTCCCCAAATGAAGTCCTCCCTCAAACTTACGGCCCTTATCATCATCATTCTCAACAATGTTTGCGTATACTTTGAAAGCTGGTTGAACTTCAGCTCATATTCACTCAAACTCATGTCCCTTTAGGTTGGATTTAGGAATTCTCTGTCCTTCTCTTGGATATAGACTTTTGAGAAGTATTTCTTCTGAAAGACTTCCATAAAATTTCTCCAGATAATACCAGCGGTATGTCCTTATTATGAGGTACTAATTCTAACCAATGAAGTGCGTCCCCTTGTAGCAAGCTCACTACATAATATAATTTCTCCTTATCAGATCACTTCATCTATAAAAGGACTCTCTCTGTACTTCTCAACCATGCTTTAGCCTCTTCAGGATTAGTAGTCCCATTAAAGTCTAGAGCCCTATACTTGCGGAGCTTATCATACTGTCAACTTCTCTCCACTGGAGCTTGCACTGAAACTTGTGACACTTGGCCCATAGCATTCGTGAAAGCCTGAGCAAAAGCTTGAAAGAAATGCAAATCCATAGGGTTTACTTGCGGCATAGGAGGAGGAGGCAGTGGCACCTCATGTTGCACATTAGTTGCCTCAGAATCATGAGCAGAGTGTATCTCTTCATCTTGTGTGATATGAGATTCATCCGTACTTCATTGGCAAGAGCGAGATCGAGTCATAGCTCATCGAGTTCTCCTTCGAGGCGGCATAATCACTCCTTCAATTTAAAACCATTAAAAATCTTTAGTTCATGTTTCATGTCGAGTTTAAACTCACATGTGTGCATGTAATACCTCTTAAACCAAGCTTCATGTAAATAATTTCAAATCGTGTGAAACAACACCAAAAACAATGCATATTGTTCATTTAAAATGATACATGTTCATTTCATGCTTTAAAACGACCCATTTCATACCTAGGATACTAAACCTAGAGGGCATTGATATCAAACCTGTTAGACCCCATTTTTGGAGTCTAACACGAGAGTCATGAAACATGAGCGTAGCACTCTGTAGGGTTCTTATAACATCGCAAACATCCATAATTGAGCATTTGATAGACGACAATCCATTCTTATGTTCATATCCTCAATCATCACCCTAAACACATAACTCAATTTATCTCTTATGTCCATAACCAACTAAGTACATTTCAAGTTCCATTCAAGCCTAAATGTACCATTGATAAGCAATGATAAGCCCATAACTTATAAAATGTACATGATTTGGGACTAAAAGCATAACTTTCACTACGGATGTAGGACTGAGGTTATTTATATATGGTTTCGAAGAGAACTTCGATTTCTACAACTTTTGTGAAGACCTCAAATAGAGATTTTGCCATCTAGAGGGTCAAATTTTTCACATTTTCATAATTATCCTGAGAATGTCCGCTTAGCGAACATATGTCCCTCTAAATGGACATGAACTGAGCTGAAACACTGGAATATCCGAGAAGGTCCGCCTAGCAGGCACTAAGTCTACCCAATAGACATTTACAGGTCAAATTCTAGATTTTTAATTCCTACAAGTTTCCTATGACCCCTCTTTTGCTTATCTATCATTTCTAACTTATTTTCCTCATCATTTTCACCTCTATTCCAATTCAATATCATTTACAACTAAATCATAACCTATGATTGATCATCAACCCAAAAACATAACATTCAAACTTATCCACATTCACCATAAATTGTTGATCACACAAATATAATATCAACCATGTCAATACCTTCTTCAATAATTCAACACTCATTCAACTCCCTTTATCACCTTCATTTCCATATGTAACTTATCACACTAATTCTTCCCAATTCAAGACACCAAAGTACTCTTTTTTCTATTATTTTAAGTAAAGAAAAAGGCTATAATGTATCTAGCATACACCCTGTGTAGCATCGCTAACTTGAAAATAGCATATCTCTCAACTCTGATCTCTAAAAATTACACACTTTATATCATTGGAAAGCTAAAAGGATAAATGACAACTTCTAAGAAGACAAATTCGAATAAATCAGCCTAGATTAATACAAATTTTCTCTGAAGTTAGAATAAAAATTTTCCCCTATAAATGCTTGAAAATGCAACGTGAAAACTTGGAAGGATATAAGCAAAACATAAATATATTTCATTAACTTCAAAAGGAAAGAGTTTTATAAAGATTTAATTAGCATTTCAAGCCACAAATACACCGTTGGAACTCATAATACAAAATACAAAATATACATGAATAAGTAACACTTAAAATGCAGCTAAAGCCTTGTATTTTCATAAGCTAACTTAAATACAAAAATATGCAGACTTGGAGTGATGCCTTGACTCTCTATCACTCGATCTCCATCACTATCTTGCTTTCTTGTTCATTTCTCACTAAAAACACAACCCTAACACCTTGGGATGATGATGTACGTGTAAGAGGAGAGAGCTAGGGTTAAGAGGGATTTGAAGATTTTGAAGCTAAACAAGTAAGTAGCTTGTTAATCTTCATGGGTATTGTTAAATGAAGCTTTTATGATGATAATTAGAGGTTAAAAGGCATAAAATGGTGTTTTATGTATGATGAACGTGAGTGATGAATAGTAGATGTAAATATCTTGTTTTTGTATATGTATGATGAGTTATAATTCATGAATTGTTTTAGAGATATTTTAGAGGTAGAAGGGTCATTATAATGGTGTTAGGATGAGTGCAAAAAATAGATAATGAATGGTATATGCACATGTTCTGTTTTTGGTTAATGATCAAATATAGATCATGAATTGTTTGCTAATGATATTGAGATGAAATGTAGTTGAGAATGAAGAGTAAATGAATTAGAAAAAGGTGATCTTTGTACAAGTGGTGTTAGGTGTAAAATATGGAAAATTGGAAGATGAGTGCTGGAACATGTAGCAGTAACATGTTCACTGATTATGCTTTTGTGTTTTATCCATCACTTGTTCTGTTGTTATCCAAATGAGATTATTCTTAACTTGGATTAAACTAGAGACATATGGCTACATTTTTCATGAAGACATCAAATTCAAATTCTGTCTTTAAGAGTTTTAAACTTTGACTTGAAGTTGAGTACTGGGTGCAGTAAAAAAATGAAGAAGTACAGAAAAAAAATATTTCTGATGAAAGTGTATGAGAATATGTTCTATTTTGAGTGTTTTTAGAGATGTTTCAAAATGAGTTTAAAGCTTATAAGAAGGAGTAGTATGATGTTTTGAAATGAGGTAAATTAGAACTATAGTTAGGAATGAAAAGAAGGTGTAAATGAAGTAGAAATATGTGTAGAAAATTGAGGATGAATGTTTAAGTATGAATGTTTGTTTTATTGGTTATGTTCAATAATCTTGCATGATATGTTTTGTGGATGATATGTTTTGTGGATGTTATGTTTTGTGGATGTTTTGAATCGGAAAGGACGTGATAATGAAGAGAAATTGAAGTAGGAATGATATGATATGTATAGAATGTGTTAGAGGTTATTGAAGGAGTTGGAATATGGAATTTGCCACTAAATGCCCGTTTAGAGGGACATAAGTGTCCATTAGGTTTCACTGTTCCAGCTCTGTTCATGCCCGTTTGAAGGGACATACATGTCCGCTTAGCGGACGTTCATGAGACAGCTACAGTAAATTATGATTTTGACCCTTTTAATGGCAAAATCTCACTTCGGCATCTTCACGGAAGTTGTAGAACTCGAAGTTCTCTTCACAACCATACCTAAATGATCTTAATCCAACATCCATAATGAAATTTATGCTTATTGTCCCAAATCATGTACATAGATAAGTTATTAACTTATAAATGTTTTCCTATGATGTACTTAGGCTTGAATAGGATCTTGAATGAGCCTAGTAGATGATGAATGAAGTGATTAAAGTAAGGAAAGTGTATTAGGAATTAAAGGATGATTGAAAGATGATGTTAATTTATTTTGAGAAGCGTATTAAGGAAATGTACTCGGGATTGTCATTGAACATGCATTGTACATAATCCATATATATAAATATGTGCATAAATGAGTACTTATATAATTGTGAAATGTTGTAATGTGTGTTGTATGATATAAAGGAGCAAATAGATCGTGTGCATCTAGACATTGTCGGGACGTCAAGGCAATAAGCTATCTAAAGTAAATAGTGAATAACCTAGAAGGTTTCACGCAATTAATTGTTTACTTTAGAATTTATTTTGAATGATGATATGAATGGGATTTGATTATGTTGATGCCAGACAACGAAGGTCTGAGACTTGATGCATGAATGTGATATTGAAGTGCTACTTGTATGTGAATGTGACGAACTAAATACTTCTTGACATGATTGATTGATTTTGAGAGATGCATTCCATACATGAAGGCATGATCATAGAATGAGAGTTGTAACCTGAGTAGCCACCGAAAACAAGCTTAAAGGTCCAAATGTGATTATGAGCCAAAGGCTCACTATGTAAAATAAGCACTGTATCTCCAACAGAGAAGGGATAGTATAAATGATCCTGATATCCATAATGGATGCAGGACAGTTTAGACACTCAGTCACAACAATGTAATAATTGGAAAAGAGTCACATGAGCATTTCATATACATTTTAATAAGTATGTCTGATTATCTGAAAGGCAAAATTGTCTTACCCTTAAGTGAGAATATGATATGTGATAATTTGTGCAAAATACAAAGATGTGAAATATATGATACATATGTGATGCGTTGTATGAATTGAGTGAACCATCAATGATGGTTATCTCATTAGGTTTGTAAAACTCATCAAAATTGTAACGTTAATTTTTTAGGATTAAGAGAGAGGATTTTAGCTAGTGAGAGATGGTACAAGAAGTATAGTCTTGTACTTTTAGGAAGAAGAAGAAATGGCGCAAAGGTCGGTCAGCTGGGATTGGAAAGATTAGATAGACTTTTTGTGTAATTTCCTCTTTCATGTAGCATATTTTGAATTGGCTTTGGTAATGTACATGTATCGGTGTTTAAAAGCTACAATGCAAATACATTCGAATTTATGAAATGAAATGGGAAATTTTTTGTTTTAAAATATTGTGACTCTCTTGATGATGTCTTATAAAAGAATAAAGAATGATGACATCATGTTAAGTAAATGCTGTGATTGAACATAGCGCACCATTATCATAGGTTATGTACTAGAATATCCTCAGGATGTTCCGATATGTACCCCATGGTAACGAGGCGCTACATTAACAACCTAAACTTATCGAACACTTAACCAACTAATCTAACATCAAATTAAGTTCATTTCAAGCCTCAATAAGTCCAAATGCACTAAAGTAAAGTAACTATCCTTAGTTGGTTCAATAATCATACAAAATAAAAAATTTCACTTCTAAAGCATTGCCTACGATCGTGGAGGACCTTCCCACGATTGTGGGATGAGTGAACCGAAAGTTCTCCATTCATTTCCTTCAATTTTTTTCCTAATTTTAACATTTTTATACCAAATTCAAAACATCCTCTTAATAGTCCATTAATTATACCACAATTATACCTTAATTATACTTCAATTCCTCATTAATTTCATCTTCAATTCCAACTCAAAATTGCTCATTTGGTAACTCATAAACTATTTTCTTTCATGCACCAAAACAAAACATAAATTATCATTCACTATTATACATGTAGTATTTGTTCTTTCCCATTTCAAGAATACTACACTAGCACTTTTCTTTGGCATAAATTCACCTTCATTATACTTCAAAATCCTTATCTAATTCATCCATATAACAATCTATAGCCCAAGTTTTTATGCATCAAGAACAAAGCGTAAAAGTATCCAAGTTCATCATATTCCAGCACACTTTATTATCGTTATATGTACAATCCATCTTAATTTAATAATCATCAAGTTCTATCATAACATGCCACAAAGATTAGATTTCCACTTACTTGTTAAGCTCAAATTCCACCTTAATACATCAAGTCTAGTTTTCCTTTCATGCATACAAGATCATCCCAAATACAAGATGAAAGTAGGTTGGTTTTCAGCAACAAGAAGACAATAGGATATAAAATAGCAAATTATAGTTTTCTTAATGCAAGATTTTGTGAGCATTTTGGAGTGGTAATTAACATAATTGAAGCAAAATTTCAAAGCTATAGGAGTGAGTATTTTTGGTGGAGAGGAAGAATGAAGACAGCATAAACCATCCCTGTAGTAGCTTACTTCATTAGGTGCTAGGTGTCACTCTTTGACAATGGCATTTGTCACTAGGCATTTAAGCTACTTATTCTCTAGATAAGCTGCCATTTGTCACTTAATTACTAGTCCATTTGTCACTCAATCATTGCTTCTATTTTTCAATTAATTACCGATGTCAAATGTCACTCATTCATCTATGTCATTTGTCACTTATTTCATAAGCTTATTCATCCTAATTTTTTATGTGTCAATTTATCTTGCCACTTGGCATTTATTCATCATTTTTCTAAAGGTAACAATTAATTCCAAATTTACTACTCGTAATTAATCAAACCAAAATTCAAGACATAAACAATACACTATTCACATCATGATCCTTTTAAACATTTCATACCCCGAAATATGTCAATTGAGTACATATTCTATCTTTACAGTGTGTACAAAATCATAATTCATATGTGTATACAAATGATATGCATGTGAATCAACTGCATTTTATAAATTCTCAACGATATTACTCATGCGTAATAGTTTAAGGTTCTAACTCTTAATATAAAAAATGAGCTATTACATGCCGATTGGTCATGATAGACCAGTGGGTTCAATGGTCTTTGTCTAAGGATAATGATGACTCTAATGAGTTTCTATTAAGATATCCAGCAACGTTTTCCCAATGTCAAACTTGTGGACACAATTTTCGAGGAGGCAATTAATATGGGTGGAACTGATGTGCGAAGAAGACTAAGGAAACGACGTAGTAGTGGCAAAGGCTAATAAGTTGGACGACATCATGACAAGAGCAGAGCATAGGAATAAATGTAGAAGACGATGACGTAGTATAGTATATAGTTATTATTAATAAAACGAATCGTGTAAAGGAGTGACAAATGTATTGATTTAATTGGATGTGTAGTAACAGGCGTATTAGTCGTTGTTATAGCCGTTGAGTGAAGGGGAAATATCTACAAACAATTTTCTCTCTCAAGAATAATATTAAGACTCTTTCTTTTGTTTGGCTCCTTCTTTTCAAGTTTCTCTCTCTATCAAATAAAACCCTAAATCTCAAATTCAATTGCGCATAAATACTTGTACCAGTAAAACTATTTGGAAAATTCGGATGATTTACACACATCTAGGAACTCTTATTGTTTTTTGTGAACACTCCATCAAGCCCCAAGTGTATGAAAACTTCTTGTAATACTTGCACGAAGTTAGAGAGAAAAGCAAGAGACAATAGCTTGAATCAAATATTTGTATGATATGTTTTACTGGGAGAAGTAATGACAGATAACGCAACAATAACAACATTTAGTAAAGGTTAAACACAAAATATGAGGAGATATAATAATATGTAGTTGTATCTCTATTAAAGAGGCAGATAACGCAACAATACACGTTAAATGTTAGAATACTTGCTTAAATTGCTAAAATCTTGGATCAAAATTACAAATAGATAACTCAATAATAATAACAATATATATCAATGTGCCAAGGAGTTTGACGTTTCTTTGCAGCATCATTAGTCAATATCTAATTCGAGCATTGCACGTGGTGGATTGGAGTCTACAACTTCCATAGGGTTCCGTGGGTGCACATGGGTTCGTGGTGGATTGAATGACTTAGTCAGTTCCCACTAACACCTCAACCAAGTTTTGTGAGAAATGTCCTTCAACCTATCCTGTTCCTAAAGTAAAAGAAAGGTATAGACATAATGCTCTGCATTATTCTTGACGTCGCATCAAAACTATGGCAAAGTGTACCCAATCTCAGGCAAAATTGTTACAGTGAAATGCGAATCAACACGAGTGAGGGAAATAGAGGAAAATTGCGGATGTCATCTTTCTAAAACGAAATTTCTAACACGAAATTATCGCAGACATTCTAAACTGCAAGGCTAAAACCACTATAAATATTCATATTTGGTAAAATTGAGTGTGATACTGTACAAACTTAAACCATCGATTAACTTTGTTTTATTAGCAGTCACCAAAATTACACTTTTTAATTGTTGGCAAAATATGAAAACAAAATTATTTGACTAACTTCTACTACTGCAGGCTTATGAAAGCATTGGACAGAGACTATGACACGCATCGAAGGACAACAATTAAATTATCAGAAGAGCCATTTCAAAGATGCATATGCCTTCGTCAGATCTGCTGGTTCCTCCCAGGGGTGCACACGGATTTCAGATATCCTAAATGAAAAGAACTAGAATTGTACCATTATTAATTTTTATCAGAATTTGATTGAGACGTATATTGTTGATTTTAATTTAGTATGGTTTTAGATCTTTTTAATACTTTAAATTAAGAATTGTAGTGAATTGTACTAACTTGTCCCAAATTGAACTACACTAAAAAACCGAATTTTTATATACATTAGTTATATAATATAATTTATTTAAATATTTATAAATTAAATTTTATTATTTAAAATTTATCACACCATTTGAAATTTATGTCTATTCAGGTTATCAATTTGTAGCCTTTGGATTAAAATATAGATAAATAATATTTTTGATAAATTAAATTTTGTTAGAGAATAATACATTCACGATTGTTTCTATGCCTTTATAATCTCTACTCAATTAACAATAAATATTAAAATTCCTAATCCACTCAATAGTTTTATTACCATAATGTATATGTGATGTAATGCTAGAAGGAATATCAAGTAGTTGCTAAAACTTACAAAACAATTGAAATTTGAATCTCGAAGTCTAAATAGGTTATTTAAAATTCAAATGAAGGTGAGTGAAATCTTCACTAAGAATTGTTGGGATTTTAGAAAAGAAAATAACGAATGGATAGTTATAAGAATCTCTTTTAATCTTAAAAGAAAGCATCAATGTTCCTTATTGAAAACTGAAAGTTTATAGATATTCCTAATGGAATAGGAAAAGGGCAAAGGTGCAAATATTTTACAAAATGTCTATGTAAGCCCCTACTTTAGTATTATTTTATACCTTAATATTATTGAAATCGTACTTATTGCACCCCGGATAAGATGAAAAAGTAGTAACGAAGGTGACATTAGGTTTTTTTTTAAGAAAATGAATAAATTTATTATCTCAAGTTGAGCTTAAACAAAGTACAATGGAAGAAGCACTAGCTAGGCATTAAGCCAAACAATCTATCTAACTAAACATATATAACAAATTAAATAGAATTAGCAAGCGTTGATCATTCATAAACTTTTCATTCTTTGACTGATCTTGAATTAGGTATCATGTGCTTGTAACATATCCCTGATCCAGTTAACAGTAACATCTCCTAGCATTGGAACATCACTCTCTTTTTCTCTGTACAGTATAATATTTCTTTCCCTCCAAATAAAGTAAATGGTGGAACACAAGATAGTTTTTAAAATCATCCCATCCTTCTTCAATTGTGTATACATTCTGCTGGACCATATAATTATAGTTCTCCACACATTTTATGAACAATAGATCTCTGAACTTTCTTTCAAAGTAGCTCATAACAAGGAACCTTGGGTTGAACAAATCTTAAAATGTTAAAATGGGAGGCATTGCTAAATTTTGGAGAATTACTATCATTCCATAAAGGACTATCATTGTGAGTTGCAACGAATGACTGTTGCAAAACAAGTTGTTAGTACATATTGAAACTTTACAAGGTCATCATTTAGACAAGATTCAATTAGCAAAATTTTCCAGTGAGTTGGGATAATTTATAAAACATAATTACATTGCCTAAAGCACGCGAAGGAGTTCAAGGAAGACAACTTACTCGAGAATACTTTGGATGGTAAATTTTCAATTTATTTAACTATATGCAAGATTATTTCACTTCTACTAAGATTAATTACACTTCTACTTATTATTCATAAATGAAATTGAATATCGTGGATATCCACAACCCTTGTGTTTTAAATTGTGTCACTTCATTGTTAAAATAAAGGACCAGTGATCATCGTTATAGGCTGCATCATTATTACAAATCTTTTCCTTCTGATGTGAAGACAAGGAGACATATTACGAAACAGATGTCTATAAAAAATTGGAATAATTTGTGTGATTATTGGCTTCTCCCAACGTTCAGGTTTGTTTTCTTTCCCTTCACATTTGTTTATATTAATTTTATTAGATGATTTAATGATTATATTTTTCTTTATTTAGGAAAAATGTAAAAAGGCTAAGGTGAACAGAGGAAAAATGAAAACTTCTCACAACCAAGACTCCAAATTATTTGTTGTTGTGCGAAATAAATATGTAAGATCTTTGTTTACATGTTATAATTATATCAACAAACACATATTATTTATTGGGCAATGTATTTTTTTTCCATAAAACAAAATGAGAAGGAACTACATAGATAAGAGTATGATAGGATCATACTCTACAAACTCACTCACTATAAGGAAGGTCAAGGGTGAATGTCTGAAGAAGCGCAAAATAACTATGTAAGTATAAAACTTTCTTTATATTTTAAGTTTATTTATTTTTGTACACTACAAGAAAATAGTGAATTAGGGACGGAAAATACCGACGGAAACGAGAAATATTCCGTCGGTATATAACATTACGGACGGAATAAACCGACGGTCAAAAACGTCGGAGATTCGGCCGTAGCTAACTTTACCGACAGAACATTTGTTTACCGTCGGTACAATTACAGACAGAAAAAGTCAACTGTCGATAAAATCAACCGAAAAGTTACCGATCGTCTGATGTATTCCGTCACTAAAGTTACCGACGGGTGACTTACCCATATGTAAATTTAGCATCGGAATGTTTCTAATACAGTTGGTAAAGTTACCGACGGAAAAATTTTCCGTCAGCAAATACGGAACTATTACTGACGGAAAATAATTTTCGTCGGTATCGTATTTAGACAATTACCGACGAAAATCTTGCATATTTCTATCGGTAAAACTTTTATTAAATTTTTTTAAAATATATGTTTCCATTATATTTAAATTGTAATCGTCGAACAATTTATTAATAATATATATTTAATTAGATATAAGTAATTAAATACAAATTTTGATTAATGAATACAAATTAAAATATCTTAATTAATAATAAAAACGTTACATTACAATAATATTTGTAATACAAAGTAAATGACCAATACT
>JANQBM010000221.1:32323953-32336823 GCA_025594535.1 Erythroxylum domingense
ATAAACATCATGAATCATGCATTCATCAAACTTGTCACAATCATAAACACATAAGCACATCAGAAATGGTTTGGGTAAGTCCAAATTCATGACGCACTACACATTTCCATATAATGGTCCTGTGTAGTCGTAAACTTGAGGGAGTCCTTGGAGGAGCTCCGTGCCACTAGCGGGCAGGCGGGAGAAGCCTATTCTTAAGTCAACGTGCATGTGACTGTTCTTGAGGGACTACCACAAACCCACATAACATGTAATTCATATCTTGTAACATATTGCCCAAAAAGGCACATTTCGAAAAAACTTGTTTTTCATGAGCATGAACTATGTCATAGGCAATTCCAACATTATTTCACACTTATCAACCAAAATCTCATGCCAATCATATAACCATTTCTCAAATCATCCAAAAGCCACAATTACAACAATTATGGGGCAAATTTGAAATCATTCACATATCACTCAAAATGTATTCACATAATTCATATACAAAAACATATGGCAAATTCTCAAACCATTTTAAAGAATAATAAATGCATATTTTCAAGGAAGTTGAAAATCATTTAATTCCATTTATTTGAAAGAAACTTTAATAGCTTATTAACTCAATTATAAAATGTTACCCACCTTAATTTCCTTGCTTGAAAACCTTGCTCAAAAAGCCTCTACTCTTGCTCCTCTTGCCTCTCTTGATTTTCTTCAACATTGACAAAAATTCCCAAATCAAATAGGCATTCCAATTGAAACCATAAGACATATTCACTAAAATTGATCTTAGAGTTCTTAAACCCATACATTTCCTAAGCTATATAAACCCAAAACTCTTCCAAAACTCTAAAAGATTACATATGAACTTACCTTGAATCTTCACCAATCAAAGAGTTTCTTGGCTCTAATGAGAGCTCTTCTCTTCCTCTACCTTTTTCCTTCTTGAACAACTTCAAAAATCACTCTTGATGGCTAAGAAAATTGAAACCCTAACTTGTCTTCTTCTTTTTTTCTCTCCAATGCCGACTCTCTTTCTCATTTCTCTTCTTTCTTATGTTTCTTCTCTCAATTTCGTTTTTGCCTCTTCCTTAAAAGCAAGACCACTTTTCCTTTTCCAACTTTGCCCTTAATGAGTGGACAAAGACCCTTCTACCCTTCCTTATATGCCTTGTGACTTAAATGCTTAAGTGACTTGCCAAAATTGCCCTTAAAGCAATCTTACTACCTTAACACTTTAATTCAATTAATGCATATCATAAAATCTTACTCACCTTAACATAATAATTAACTCCACAAAAAATAGAATAATTAATCTATCAAGACCTCAAAATTTATTTAAGTCATTGCCTAACTTCTTCCAAAAACCAAGACCTTTTTCTGATCATGTAATTGAAGGAATTATATAACACTTCCTTCTAGAAAAATGTTCCTCACTGTCTTAATTTTCTAATGACACCAAAATCACTTAATTTGGTTCAGAAATCTGAAAGTTATATCCCAACACTTCTGACTATTCTTATATTGAAATAATATTCTGTGCTCAACTTCCATCCAAAAATTAAAATTCTTAGGGACTAACTTAGAACTCGATTTCATAAGATAATTTTTAGCCCTCTTTCTCTAGTTTAATCCAAATTAAGAATCACCTCATTTGGATAGCTAAAGAAAAAGTTATGGCTAAAACACCAAAGCATACATAGTGAATATGTTCCACTACATTTTCCAGCTTACCACGTCCAACATTTCACATATAATAGTCCTAACTTCCAAGAAAAGTTTTGGGGTCCAACATTGAATGTATGAAGATCTGATAAATTTTCAGTAAGACATGGTAATCTTCGTAGTAAGCAATGTTATTCTCATTTTAAAGTGAATATGTGGCTTACATATTATAGGTGGTGGTTTTTTTAACATGAGTACAGTATTGGATTTATGAAGCTCTTTTATATTTTTAATTGAGGCATGGTATCTTAATATCAAATTAATATTGTTCCAATTACAAGTTGAACTTGTGAATTATATGTTATATATGGTGGAATGTTTTGAACATAAGCGTGGTATTGAATATATGAAGATCTGGTATAGTTTTAACTAAGCCATGGCATTCTTCGTACTAGTTGATGGTGTTCCATTTAAAGGTGAAAATGTTACAAATATGTTATTGGTCGTAGTTTTTTTTAAACATAAGTGTGGCATTAAATATATGAAGTGAGGTTATAGTTTTAACATAAGCATGGTAACTTGATATAAAAATGATAGTATTCTCATTTTAAGGTGAATGTGTCACTTATCTATAATAGTTGGTGGTATTTTTTTAAATATAAACATAGTATTGGATGTGTGAAAACCTAGTATAGTTTTAATTAACGCATGGTAATTTTTGCAAGGAGTGATGATACTCTCTTTTAAAGGTAAATGTGTGATTTATATGTTATTAGTGGTATATTTTTACCTTAATTGTGGTATTAGATATATGAAAGTTTGGCATAGTTTTAACTGAGGCATAGTAACTCAATATCAAAGTAACAATATTCTCACTTTAAGGTGAATGTGTCGTTGATCTATGTATGGTGGTATTTTTTAAACATAAGCATAACATTGGATGTATGAAGGCCCAATAAAGTTTTAAATAAGGCATGGTATTTTTTATACTAAGTGTAGTACTCCTATTTAAACATGAACGTGAGATTTATCTATTGTCGATGGTGGTTTTTTTAAAACATGGGATTTGATATATGAATCTTTGGTACAGTTTTAATTGAGACATAGTAACTTAATATCCAAGTGATGGTATTCTTATTTTAAGGTAAACGTGTCACTTATTTGAAATAGGTGGTGATACTTTTTGTATGAAAATCTAGTATAGTTTTAATTGAGGCATACTATTCTTCTTTTTGAGTATGGTAAAGGTGAACATATAACTTATATGTTATTAACGGTAGTTTTTTTATAAACATACATGTAGTATTTGGGAAAATAAAGCTTTATTATATCTTAATATCAAAATGATGGTACTTTCATTTTAAGGTAAACTTGTAACTTATGATGGTATTTTTTACACATAAGCATAGTATTGAATATATGAAATTTTGGTATAGTTTTAATTGGTATTCTCATGTAATTAGAAACATTTTTATCATTACAATTATAGTCTTATCTCTTTCTATTATAATACAATAAAATTTGCTAAAGTGGCAAATGGTTTACCAAACTTAGCCAAATACGATTGGCTACATAGTCATCCTACTTTTTTTCTAATACTCATTTCCTTTTTCATTTAAAAAATTAGTTTCCTCTTCTATATATATACACACATGTCAATTGAAAATTTTTTAATATTTTATCTAAATTATAATCACATATGTTAAATTTTTTATCGCAACTAAAATCACATCTTTAACAAATTTAACCGCCGAGTAAGACCGTGATGTCAGGTATATAATCCTACTCTCATCTACCTGTGAAAGGCTGCTAAAGATGTATAAAGCTTTTACATACATGCATGCGAGAGAAAATGTGATTACAATATCAATACACAATCTCTTATGAACATCCGAAACTTCCTCGTCATACTTAAGTTATACACAAGGTTACATTCCTTCATTCCAACTTGAAGAGTCAGCTTCACTCTCCCGCGTTTATCGTAAAGCAAGCTGATCCTGATTCCTGCGTCCAGTAGCCATCCTTGTCACTATTTTAGCTGGTAATCTTCTTAAGGAAGAAAATGGCAAGTTGACTACCATTTGATTCATGCAACGAGCAAGAGCTACGATTATGGGACTGGTAATGACAACAGTCAATTAGAAACCGTTGTTTAAAAGGTTTCCGACCAATATTATTATGTCTAACAGGGAAGTGCATGTCGATAGATGCGAGCAGCTCGGTAACGTTGATGCATGTGATTGACTGAAAATTCAACCTGTAAGTACGAATCAGCTAACTGTAAGGTAAGCGAGATACATACCTCTGTTTAAGCTTCACTTCCTTCAGGCAGTGTAATCAGTCGTGTACCTGAATCATAGATCATTTCGGTTCCACAACTGAAGCAAAATATTGACGCCATGTTAACAATACTGAGGATGAGATATTAGGTGAAGGCGTTTAGCAAGTAACTTGATGCTCACTTTGTGCATTTGACGTTGTTGGTGGAACCACCACTAGAGATTGACAATATGGTTCCGAAGAAGGAAGTGTTCTCAGTACCACAATTTGGACAAGGGCCCTAGAAACCAATGGTATTTATCAAATATTGCATGCTCTTGTAGCTCTTTTTAGCCATAGAAAAGGTACCGGTGCAAAACAGTACCTTCAAGATCAAAAAGTCTTTCACAATTGCATTTGTAAGTAATTGCGCTAACCAAACTATGAAGGGTACAGCTGCAAACCATGTAAAAATGAAACTGAAAGGTTCTGGTAGCTGCAAGTCAACAGTTAGTCAGAAAACTCAGACCAGAAAAAGAGGGCACAGAACTAACAGTTACGTAATAGGATGCTCCAAGCGATTCATGCTTCTTAGGATTAACTGATTAAGGATTAATTCTCTCTGCTATCCAAGCAAATTGTCTCACATCTTCAACTTTGAGCTTGTTTTAGAGTCTCAGACACGAAATAACTTGCATGGTGATCTTAAACCAATTTGTTTATGTACGGTTCTTTGCAGATGGATGCACTTCCTGCAACTCAACATATTCAAAAGCAGAATAAGAACAATTTTACCTCCAAGAGATAGGTGATCTGAAATCCAGTAACATCGTCTAAGAAAAAAAACCTGTCAGGGTCAACAACAGAACGTTAAAGCATATGGCGACAGCAAAACTAAGTGCATTTTCCATGAAATCCCTTCATTCATTAACGAAAACTTAAGGGTTTCCAGTCAAGGGTTTCCTTTCCACCCTTAACTTTTTTTTCTATATTCTTATCCTTTTTCTACAAAATCGAGTGAATATGGAACTTAAAACAAGAAAATAAATTGATATGGTGGTCAAAGTCGCATTTCAAAGTAGCACAAATTAAGACTACTACTTGACAGAACATTCTTTTATATGGCTTTATAGGGGTTTGGAGCTTAAACAGTTTTATTATATATCCACATTGAAGTGAAAGAAGATATATACTTACAATCCTAAAGCGATCACAGTTGCTGGGACGTTCAAAAGCAACATCTTCAGATAGTCAACAGACAGATCACTGTAAACCTGCAGTAAGAATGAAAAGCAGCATTAGGTAAGGTTAAGCCCTGAGCTGAGTATCATTTAGTTAAGAATCACTCTGGGCTATCAATTAGAAGAGTGGAGAAAAAACAATACACCTTTCTACTGCGGAGACTGCATCTCGGACCCTCTACTACAATGTCACTACCTTCTGCCTGGAAGAAAATTGCGGTAGTAAATTAAGCGATACACAATAACCTTGTGTTGCGGCATCATCTTACTACACATTCATTTAGCTAACAAAATAGACTTGGAGATTCTAGAATAAGAAACAAGTCCAATTAATAAAAGTATAGCGCATTGTGCTTATACTCCTCCATTATTTACACTTCCAACTAAAGCAAAAGAAGAGAATTCTAAAACCTTTGTGTTTGAACTTTGGGATTATGTAAATTGATACATTCTATATAAAATAAAAGTCTACCATTCAAAACTATACCAAGTAAACATGGAAAAACAAGAACAAACCTTCAATTTTTGCTTTAGTTCATCGAACTCCTGATCATTCAGAATTGGGTTACCGGCCACATAAGCCATTGAGGCTTCCAGGAATCTCTGTTCATCGGCACCTGTCAAAAAACAGAAATGCCAAGTGGGAAGTTGGGCGCCGGGAAGTCCAAATAACATAAAGAAAAATACGTCAACATTTTGAATCCATACTTAGCATAACAACGCTGCTTCCTTCCCACATTAGCTCTTCCTTGAGATTATCAAATTCTTCATTTGACATTATAGCTTTTCCCTCATAATAGAAAGCCTGTAGAAGTCAAGAGGTCCAAATATCATGCACAAAACAATAGCCAAGCCAAAGTTCATTCTCCCTGGTAGATATTGGTTCACCCTACTTGTAATGCTTGAAGAAACTCTTGCTCCATTTCACCCAAAGACTTCTTTTCTTTCTTGTCTATGCTACAGTATTGCAGGATTTTACCATCAACAACCTCGTCTTCTTGAACCTGGCCTGAAAATTATAGTAAAGAGATGTGCCATGAACTGAAAGAAAGAAATGAAGCTGAAAGTATAGGAAACAGCGAGGCAAAAGTAGTGATTCTAAGAGAAATAAATGATTGGCTCATGCATTTCATTGTCTTCCCTAGTAAAAAAGTAGCTGCTCTTCTCGATGGATTTTACTTATATTTTCTTTGATTAACACTAGTAAAGAATCCTAACCATAGAAATGTCTAAGAAGCACACTAGTAAAGAGATGTGCCATGCATGTGAAATATGAGATATTTTGCATATTCTGGCTAGTTTTAATACCCATAAATGGTCCAACTTTCAGTAATAATAATTTCTTGATTTTGTGGTAAAGTGCCAATGTGCTTGATGGGAGCACATTGATATATTTTATATTAATGTTGAATATATGTTGAATTGTCTTGCATGAAATCCCTCGCATCAATTCTTTAAAGAAACCAACGTTGTGATCATTCATGCAAGTACAATCTCAGGCGACAAACGATTTGATTAGCATCAATGTTTCAACCTAGAATCTTTGAACAGTCAAATAGTATGAACTCGTATGTACGTATTAATTGATACGTCCATGCTAAGAAACTAACTGAGAGTAATAGCGTAATATATATTCTGTTTTCACACAAAAGTCAAATTTTCAATATCCTCCTACTTGTCCCAACTCTCATAATTCAGCGGGAAGATCAAAGAGCTAATTCTGACTTCTTTATCGTAACAGACAGACAAGACTAAAAGAGATTAATAAAAATGAAAAACCCAACACCTCAAAAGGATCATTCCAAAATATGGGTCATAAAAGCATGATCCAAACCTTGTTGATCAGCAGTTGCCTTGACAGGAAGCATAAACATCCGGCGTCGAAGACAAAACTGTCTGCCATTGAACTGAACAGAGTGAACTCTCGCAGAACAAGAAGATGATGATGATGGAGAGACGAATGGTCTAGAGACAGGAGCAACGAAGAAACGAGGAGATGTGAAAGCAAAGGATAATTTGTCAGCCATTGATGAATGATAAAGAAGAAAAGAGTAGCTTTGTTTATGACGCGGAGGTTTCAGGTGGACGTAAGTGTGGGAAGGAAATTATGTTGAATGGTTGCATTTACACTTATGATGGATATTTAGGTATTGTGTGTTTTGTCAAGAGACAAGGGAAGGAGACAGAGTGAAGCAAATACAGAGACAGAAACAGAGGAACCTCAAACTCAACGGATAAGGTCATATGGAAACGTGTGGAGGGAAACGTAACCAACATTTTCAAAAAGATCAAGCAAAGGGTTGTTTTTATTTATTACAAACTTTTAGGTGCTTGCATATTTTGATTCTGATTTTGGACATTGTAAAATAGGTACTAGAGGAGTCCCCTTAAGCTACAAAATACATGTCAAAATGTTTGAAATTATAAATTGAAGAATGCATCTAAAGAAACATGCTGTTTTAGTGTTGAAAATTATATTCCCTGGTTCGTCTAATTAGGATTTAATCAAGTCCACCTTAAAATTTCTAAATGTTTAAATTCATACTCAACTCAACCTATTATAAAATATTTAAATTTAATTCTAATAACTATACAAAATATAATTAATTAATTAAACTAATAAAATAAAATTTATAAAGTTGTTCTAAAACAATAAAAATTATATTTCATACAAAGTTGAGATAAATAAATATAATTCATGTTTTGATAAAAATTTAAACAACATGAACATGAACATGAAAATCTAGAATCATCATTAGATAATAACTATATGTTAAGAAAACTATTTAATTACTTATAAATATTAGATTAGGAACAAAAATTTTAGTTTTTTTGATATAGCCTAAAGTAAGGTAAAGTTGAAAGGATAACTCTTGCATGATTAATTTAATCATACGATCATCAATCATATACTTGTTTATGATGTTGTGCTTCGAATTTTATGTATTTTCTATTACATTTGTCAAATGAAATTTTGTTTTGCTGTATTTTTATGTTAATATATTTTAAGAAGGGCATTTAACTTAAGTTCATACCTCATTTTTCTTGGAAAAATAAAAATAATAAGGTCAAACAATGTAAAAGTAGAGTTATAAGTAAATAGAAAAGGCATTTCATACCTTAAGTTACCCCTTTCTTTTTCCCCCTTCACGCGTTACCTTAGTTTCTTCTTGCTCTTTCACAATAAATATACAACTGTGAACAAATTAGTCGTTTCTTTTTTTTTTTTTTCCAGAGTATAACTTTTTCTTTTTGTTTGAATAGTAAAGATTAAAGTGGCTCGTTTAATAAAATGAACCATCACACGAAATTAAGAATGTTAATTAAGAATATCAAACTTAGGTCTCACCCCATTTAATCTGACTAAAAATTTTAAAAATAAAAGTTTAAAATAACATAATTTTAATTAAAATTATCGAACTTCAAGCTGAATTTGAATTCGGCCGATTAACTTCAAGCCGAGCCCTGTAAGAAATAATGGGCTCTATTAACTTAGGAAGGAATAGGCCCTTTTATTCCCCTTTGTATTTGTTAATTCTATAATCCAACACCAACAAATAGAACTGGGCCTTTTTTGGGTCAAAGACGAATATATCTAAGTTTCTTCTTTCTTTCCATTCATTTTTTATGGATTTTATTTTAATTTAATAATTTACTAATTTCTAACTGGTTTAAAAGAATTTCTGGAGAAGTATTCTAACAAAATTAACTAAACTTTTATCTCCGTTAAATTTGAATAGTATTTGTTTTAACAATCGTTAAGAATTAAATACAATATTTTAAAAAGAAAATTTAAATTTTTTATGAAGCAAAGTAGATAAAAAAGAATAAATTATAGTTATAATTTTAAAGTAGGAAAATAAAATTTTACTGTGAAAATTAGACTTTATTTAGAGTTAGAAAGTTAAGAAAATTTATCTTCAAACTTCCAATATCGTAATTCGAAGTTCAAAATTCGAAGCCACGTGCTCTAATCTTCTGAGCTACAAGTTTCACCTCGTCTTTACTAGATCTATTTTCGGGAGTACTCTAAAAAAGGAACTTTTTCTCTTCCCAACCTTTTCGGGTTAAGAAGATGTGAAAGCACCTTTTCCCTCTCTCTCTAAGAAAGATGCTTTCTGAGGTGTGAAGTGAATTTGGATATTTCTCTTCAACTCCAAAAAATTGTATTATTCATTTTCCATGAGTAGTTTAAGCAAACCCTCCTGGAAGAAAAATAGATGATGGGAATGTGCGACTTGGACTATTAATTATTAGTTCCAATTTGAATTTTTTTTTGGTTCTGATATCAACCCAAGACTCAAGATTGGCCTTTCCTCCATTTATTTTATTTAGAAACTATTTATTGAGAAATAAGCAAATGACTCAAAATATAACTATTTATGATATAGTTCCCATGCTAACTGATCTCATGAAGTATGGTCAACAAATTATATGAGCTGCAAGATATATTGGTCAAAGTTTCATGATCGCCCAACTTTTGGAATAAGATAATAGGAATTTAATATATAAATAATTTGAATTTTAAGATACAAATAAGGAAATTTTTTAATTTTGTATTGAAATAAAAGATAGGAAAAATGAGAAGAATAAAGAAATTTTTTAACTGAAAGTTTTGATTTTGAAATATAAACATATTATTAAACCTAAATTTTTGATAAATAAAATGAAAAATATATTAAATTAAGATTAATTTTCATTTAAACTGAGATAAAAATATGTATTATTTTGAAGAATACTAAGTATATTGAGATATTAAGGTTGCATTACTTACCTAAAATTTAATATATTTCTTAATTTATTGAAACAAGTTAAAATATTAAAAATTAAAAATAATAAATTTTAACATAAATTTAAAAAATAAACGATTGTTTGATTTCACTTTTATTTTTATTGTGATTTTTATTTTTTTAAAATAAGTATATATGATATTTATATTTTTATTATTAACAATAATTAAATAATAGATTAATTAATTGTATTAATTAAGTATATAATTTTATATCATATTTATTAAAAAATATGGATAAAAATAAATAAATACAATTTTATTTATAAACTAAAATTATTTATTAATATAATTTTCAATTGTTAAAACTAAATTTATTTAAAATTATATATTTTAAAGATATTTTATATAAAAATAATTTAATAGTTTAATTTAAACAAAAAAAATTTTACTAAAATAAATAAAGAAAATAAAAAGACGGTGGTTGTCTTAATAAGTTAATATTATCGATTGGACTTATTGGCCGAAACGTAACGTGGACTCTCATCGTTCATCACGTGGCTGCGAATGTGATTGGTAGACGGTGACCACTTGTCAGTAGTTGGGTAGACACCGTTAATATGGCTAAAACTTTGTCGTTTCGCCCTACCACCCAAAGGCAACGGTTGGCCCAGCCCAAATTTGTAAACTCCATCTCAACTTTAGTGATTTTGTTTGTTCAATTTATTTCTTTTTTCCATATTTTTAAGCTAATTATCCTAAATTATTTTAATTTTTGGCTCACGCAGTTAGTACTAAATTATGTTGTTTTCGACGTCTGGTTCAGCACTCCTAAAAGCAACAATTTGATTCCAAATTAGAAGTTTGGTTTTCTCCATCCCTAACACCTATTATTTGATTGTAGAATGGGATTTGCTTTTCACTTCAATTTTTGAACATTGGGTGGAAAAAGAACACCATTATGATATTTCATTTAGAAATAAGATCTTTTATTAATATTTTTTCTGCCTATTTCGACTACACTTAAATCTCGCTTATTTATACAGATCAATATAAAGAGAGAATTTAATTTTGAGCCCTCCTGATTTAAACTTAAATTTTATTTTAATAATAATGAATTTATCTTCTAAATTCTATTCTAAGTTAACGAAATCTCTTCCTTTATTTCAATGTACTTCTTCTACACCTACCATTCATCTCTATAATAGGGATTTTGGATTTTGAATTCCTATTCTATGGGTTGGATAATGGGACCTTTTTTTTTTATATGGAAGCTTAAGTAATAACACTATTCCTATAAATCTATAATGGGACCTTTTTTTTTTGAATGGAAGCTTAAGTAATAACACGACGATGATGTGTACCTATTCCTATAAATCTATAATGGGACCTTGGTGTCTTCAATAAATCTGGCATCTTTTTTTTCTCCTTTTGTGCGTACCTCCTTTTTTTTAGGTAATAGACTCGAAAATATTTACATTGCGTCATGAATCTCCGTTCGGACAAAACTTAGAAGGTAGTTGGTGAATATTTTGTTATTCCAATCTCATTTCCTTTATAACTAACAATTTAGTTTTTTTTTTAATAACTATTGGTAAGCATGTATGTATATGATTAACTGGTCAACTGTATAAACTTTCTATTGACAATAAGATGCCAAAGATGCATTTGGTATTGCAGTTATGCTTGTGAAACTTATGTTTCATTCCAAACAGGATCACGAATAGGTTTGGTAGCCATGATGAAGAACGTGATTCGACCAACCACGATTTAGTTAACTGCAGAACTTTTTCATCATGCCAATCTGGGTTTCAAAATGACGGCAACTATTATATGATTTAAAACATGAAAACCAGGCCATCCTTTGTAATCGTGCTATCATAAGTGAATCTTTGATCTACTCAAAATTAGAGATAAGAGTGGAAATAGTTCTTCAAGCAGATGGAAAAAAATGACCTATTTAATATCATCTAATCATTTAAAGTAAACTCCCCGAAAGATCTACATTTTTTATAGGCATACATTAGATTAATTTTTAATTATAAACTAAGATTACCTCCCTTGTTCTCAAACTCCATTTTACTTTTAAAGTGAGTATAGTTTAAAGAATACAACTACCATCTCTAGAATCTTGTTGTAAAACAGAAAAGGAAATATCTGGTGTCTAGACTCTAGATTATCCCTCCCATCCAATCTAGAATAATAAAGAGCATTACTGGACCCCCCGCGAGCGTATTTGTCAATAGGGACCCCAGCTATTCATGCATCCCACCAACTGCGTATGTAGCATATGGACAGAAATGACTCTTATTTACCGTAACTCTCCGAAAAGAAAAGAAAAGGAGCAATAATTCATGTATCCCACCAAGTTCGATAGTGAATTGCAGGTGAAGGTTTTAGACTGGACAATGGAGTGACGAATACAGATGTACCGTGAGCTGCCTGGATTGACCCGATTTCTGAAACTTCATTTTCAGCATGACCACAACAATTCTATAGTTTCTTCTACAGCACGTCAAATCTCTGTGATAACGCTAGCTTAGTCACTGAAAGAAAAGTAAGAGAATGATACGAAAGTGTTTGTATAATTTGAAGGAATAAATTTTTTATTCATCTTGTAATGTATGTACAGTGCTACATTTATACTACTCTATCTGTCTTGCTATTGGTTAAATCCCCTAGAATCAGGGAAAATATTCTACTGACATATGAATTGTGCTAGCTGTACATTGTTGGATGGGTGAACATGTTGGATGGGTGAAAATGTAAGAGAAGGACAGAGAGAAGGACAAAAACATAAAATGACAAAGAATAACAAGACAATTTGTGGGCCTCCAGAAGCATAACGGGCCAACCCATTATTCATACCCAAATTATTGCTTTCGGGTCTTTTATCACCCTCCCTTCAAGTTGGAGGCTCGATCAACGACTCCAAACTTGTCAAGCAGACCCGAGAAAACACGCGTGGGTAAGGGCTTTGTAAATAAATCTGCA
>JANQBM010000221.1:32380111-32406791 GCA_025594535.1 Erythroxylum domingense
GTAAAAGATAGTAGATTTAATTTACTACAACTATTAACTTATTAACTTTTCATATAAATATTTTTGTATAATTTATGTGTAATTTCATCTTACATTTTATTATAAATGATTATTTTATAATTTATAGTTTATGAAAATTTAAAAATACAACAAATTTTTAAAATTTTTATAAAAAATTTTAAAAATAAATTAAATGCTCGGACCTACTCAAGCCCGATGGGCGGCTCGTGGCTTGGGCGGGCTTGACAGGCTGAACCACGGGCCTAGCAGCAAGGCTCACGAGCCCTTTTTGGCCGATGGGCCCGGGCCATGGGTTTGGCCCAGCCTGTATAATTTTTCAATAGGACGGCCCGGGCCCGGCCTGGTCTATTGACATCTCTACTTGTAATTGACCCATTCGAACCCAAGTGTATTTAGGTAACGTGAGTTTCATAGTTGAGTTTTCCTCCTTCAACTTCTCATTTTTCTTACATATTTGGACCCATTTAGCATACATTAACTCATAAGCTTTGCAAATATCCTCCCTGTTGTAATACAAATCACTATCATCGCTGTTATAATCTGAATAGAGACTTTGGATTGATTCATCTACATTTTCTTGAAGTTTTGGACTAATTCATCTTCATTTTAGCCATCAGTTTCTTCTCTGATTGTTGTTAAGTTAACAACTAGATTTATGTTGTATAAAGCAACCAACGTAGCACTATTGCTCACAAATTCTTCTTCACTCCCATACTTGTTTTTAGATTCATTCTCACTCTAGGTAATTATATAAGACTTCTTTTTCCTCTTCTTTAAAGCGGTAGCATATTCTGCTAGTTCATGTCCGAAGCCTTGACATTCAAGAAATTGAACTTTTTTTCACTTTTCTTTCACCTTTTGGAGTTTTAGCCTGTTGTTTGAAATTGCTATTCGATGAGCTCCCACCATTTTGCTTAAATTTAGGTATTTTGTTCTTCAACTTCTTTGGCCACTTGCTGAAATTTCTTGTCAATAACGTCATATCCTCATTCTCGTTAGATTCATCTCCTAAGGAATTCATAACTCTTCCAAACTCAGCTTGCACTATCAATCCTTTATTTTTTTCTCATTTATTTTTTAACAAATTTATGTCAAAGTTGGTAAGAATCCCAATCACCTTATCCAAAGATAATTCATTGATATCATGAGCTTCTTCAATCTGCAATTTTCAGTATAAATCTTAGAGGCAGTAATCTTAATGTCTTCTTGACGAATTTTAGACTTGCATATTTTTCCCAAGTGGATGTGTTTGGTTTGTAATGTTATGTAATCTCTTATGGAAGTCTCCGATAGTTTAATTTTCATCCATTTTTAGCTTTTCAACTATAGCAACCAACATTTGAAGTTTCGAGCCTATCACAGATTTTGATCCGTCATATATTGTTTACAAAGTGTTCCACGCCTCTTTCACCAATTCATAGGCTGATATCATAGCAAGGCGACCTTTTTCAACTACACTGAAGATGGTGTGCATAGCTTGAGAATTTCCAAGTGCTCCCTCTTCTTCAACCCTGATCCATTTAGGTGGATCTTTAAGTACTACTTCTCCTTTTTCATCCGTCATCGCCGAATGTGTCCAACCATTTAAAACCAAGTTCCATTCTTTTGTTTCTTGTGCCAGAATGAATACTCTCATCTGTGATTTCCACACAGGATAATTAGATCCATCTATAACTTGGTGATTGATGCCTCTTCTCTTGTAGTCATAATTATGAAACACGGATCTACATCAACTTGATGTACTAAGTTTTGATTTGATGAACTTCACTCTGATACCAATTGAAGATCTAAAAGGATGTGATTTTGTAAACATTCTGATTTGGAGACAATTGCTTTGAACTGTATCTATGGTTGCTTGATATAAAGCGACTGTGTCAACAACTGTAAATTTTGTAGCACAAACGAAAACAGAAAAATTAAATGAAAAATAAATAAATCAACACTTGAGATTTGGTAACTCAGTTTGGCACACCTTGCTCCCTTACTCAGCTTAATCACTTTCATTAAACAATAACAATAGTTTTACTCAAGGCATTACGGAGTAGCCTCACCCTACCCTTGACACTATCCCTCGTCCTCACAACCCGTGAAAGTAAATCACACCCAATAACGCTACCACCTCTTGCTAATCTCAACAAAGGATTTACTCAATAATGTTCGATAATAAAGAGAAGAATTAAACAACTCAAGGGAGTTAAACAATAAGTACATAAATAAAGATACTTGAGATAGAAAGCAACTCCCTTAATAATGTAGCTTCTTCAATGAAAGAATAGGGAGTTTTCCATTAAGAAATCTATTGTGAACCTTTGATAATGTCACTGAGATATCCTATATACACAAAACTCCTCAAATCAATGAGCATTTCATCACCGAAACATCATAAACAAAGAGTTGCAACCATACTAAAAACTCCTGGAGGTTTTCACACAAAACACAATGATAGATAGCTAATTAAGAAAATCAAACAACTCTTGGAGAAGAATACAACTCATAATCTGGACAGAATCATAACAATATTAGCCACCAAAAATAATTCAAGCTACCCAAAATTACAATTGCCAAGTCATTATGATCTAGTCGTTTTTCTCACACAATTCAACCCAAAAAAATTCACACATTAGGAACAGAAAAATAGTTGTCCAATAAAGATGATGTAACTAAAAAATTAGCTATCTTAGGTAGATAAAAACCATAGAAATAGGATGCCAAGAAGAGTCCAAAAATCAATAAAATTTTGCACGTTATCTTAATGAAGGTATGATGATTTTATTCCAATTAAATCTTATCTTGATTAGTATTTTATCCCAAACAAACTTTATCTTCAAAGATTCCCATATAAGGTAGAATAAAAAAATTCCAATTATGTCCAACTACATCCAATTTCAAATAATGCCCAAATTAATTAAAAAATATCACAATATATATCTTAACAGAAAACATATGATTAACACAGCGTACAGTGTCAGAACATTGATCTCCTACAACTCACATAGTAGAATTTTCACTGGCAAATACTGTGAAGAACAAAGATGAAGTTAGTCCCGCAATAAAAAGAACTTTTTGCAGTGAATTTAAAGCATGGCTATTTTTCTGTCTGAAATGTATTTGGCTATCTTTATAAATCATGTCAATTGTTGAGAAATGACGAAATTAGAGGCCTAATAGAAAAGAAAGCCATCAAGTTGGCTAACATAACAATGTGCAAAGCTTCAAATTAATCAGATGTCGAGCTAGCACTGTGAGGTGATTACATAAAAGTTGTCAAGGTCCAACAACTTTTTTAGAACATTAGGCTTATCCTCGAAAACATCATGTCTTGCTCCACCAACTTTTCCTCTTAATATCCCATATTAACTACCACTCCTACCTTTCTCAATGCCAGTAAAACATCATCTTATTCACCACATGGTGAGTTTTTTCATTTAGTTCATAGCAAACAACAAGTATGTTCCTATTGGTCGTGAGGTCGTGAACACTTTGATAGTAAGGAAATTGAGCCGATGGTTTCTTGCTCATAGAAATGTAGGCAGTGTTACATCCAAAAGCACTCAGCCTTTTGGTCACTTTAGAGTCAATTCTTTCAAGGACAATTCTTTTGTTACCAAGCAGAAAGAAAGAATAAAGAATTCAAAAAAACCATCAGCTTTCTAAGTCAGTGTCAAATATCAAATATATAAGCTTGAGCAGTACAAGTTTCCCAAACATGGTACAGTTCTTGATGCTTCTCAAGAAATTTCTATTTTTCTTCTGCTTGACTATAAGAAAGTAGTGGCGTTAGTGATTTTGATATCGCTTGAACTAACTTTTATCTGTGTTTGTGTATCTTAATTAGGTGTCTATGGCCATGTATTTTGAAGGGTTGGGTTATTATGGTCTTACTATTGGATTGAAAGATTGAAAAGAGGAGATAGAATAGTATAATCTATTGGCTTAAATCCCATATTGGTAAGGAGAGAACATAATAGCCTCCATTAAGGCTATATAAGGCAACATATGCTTATGTTTTTATATATCCTAAAAAAATCTCTTTCCCATAACCTTGTGTATAATTCTTGGTGTGGATTGTGAGATATTCCTCTTGTAATATTTGTTTTCTATAGTGGAAAGCTTTCTATTCTTGCCTGTGGTTTTTTCCATATTTGTTAAGGGGTTTCCACGTTAAATCTTGTGTGTCCCTTTTATCTTAATTTCTTTTATTAGTGTGTTAGCTCTATCCGGTGGAGTCCATCTCCTATCAGTGGTATAAGAGCCTAAAGGTTGCTCAAGTATACTTTATGGTTACAACATAGTCTAATCTTCCACATTAGAAAGCGAGTTTTTTTGGGTGTTCCTATGGGTTGCGGGTAGTTTTATTCTCGAGTTCTTGTTGTTATTTTTTGGGGCATTTTTTTCTAGTATTTGAGGTGATTGAGTGCATGTCTAAGAAAAGCTCTGTCTAAGGAGACTAGATTTTAAGTCGAACCATTTATGACCCTCAACCTTTCCTGGAAATTTTCTTGGTGTACTATGGTTTTATTACATACTAAGTAGAGGTAACTCAAGGTTGTTTTGCTTTTTAATGTGAGAGAGTAGGAGTCAATTCTTGTGATAGAAGTAGTGTCGACCAAATTTGATATTACAAAGTTTGATGGGACAAAATTCTCATTATCAAAATTGAAGATCAAGGCAGTATAAGTAAAAGATAACTGCTTGGAGGCCATCAGTGCTAGGCTTGTAGATTTCACAGATGATGTCAAATGGAAACAAATAGATGACTTGGCCATTTCGGATTTGGATCTTAGTCTATCGGATGATATCTTGCAAGGTGTAGAGGAAAAGAAAAAAACCAAGGAGATATGAGATCATCTCACAAAGTTATATGAATCTAAGTATCTTCACAACAAATTTTTTTTGAAGAGGAGACTTTACACACTCCGAATGTCTGAATCTAGTTTAGTAACAAAGCATATCTGAGCTCTCTATGCGCTCAACTTTCAAATTTGGGATATAATGTAAATTCAACTGAACATACAGAGATTCTACTTCCAAGTCTTCCAGATTCATATAACCAACTCATCATTAATTTAACCAATAATATCCTCACGGATACTTTGGCATTTCATGATGTTGCTGCTTTGGTTCTTGAAGAAAGCAGATGCTTCAAGAAGGAAGAACGGTTGACAAGTTTGCATCAAGCAGAAGCCTTATCGATGACGAGAGGATGTCAATAGAGCGTGATTCCACTGGGAGTCACAAAGAAGGAAGGTCGACATCCAGAAGTAAGAAAAATCTCAAATGTTTCAACTGTGGCAAGAGAGGACACTTTAAAAGTTAATGTCAATTCAGGAAGGGTGGAGACAAGGCCTCTAAAGCATCAACTTCTTAGGGATGTGTTGCCAATGGAGAAATCTCATATAGTGAAGTAGCAATAGTGTTCAAGGATAGAGTAAAGCTCACTGATGCTTGGATAATGGATTCAGGAGCGACGTGGCGTATGACTCCTTGTATAGATTGGTTTCACATTTATAAATCTATCTTTGTAGGATCTGTGTACATTAGAAATGATCGTGACTTGGAGATTGTCGGGATTGGCACCATCAAGATGGAGATGTATGATGGTACAGTTCACATTATTTAAAATGTTCGACATGCAAAGGGCTTGAAGAAGAATTTATTGTCTTTAGGATAATTGGATGAAATTGGGTGTAAGACCTCCATTCAAAATGGAGTCATGAAGGTAATCAAATGAGTGCTTGTAGTCATGAAGACGAAAAGGATAGCTGCAAACATATACATACTTATAGGAGAGACATATATAGAAGCAAATGCATCAGTTATATCTGTTAGTTCTACAGAAAATGCAACAAAACTTGGCATTATAAACTTGGCCATATGTTAAAACAAGAATTAAAGATTCTTGCTGAGCAGAAGCTACTCCTTGGTCTCATGAAAGTATCATTACCCTTATGTGAGCAATGTGTTATAAGTAAGCAGTATAGACTGAAATTTAATGCATCAAATTTTAGAAATAAAGATATTCTAGAATTGATTCACTTTGACGTGTGGCAAGCACCAGTTATATCTCTAGTTGGAGCAAGGTACTTTGTGACCTCTATTGATGATTACTCTAAAAGATGTTAGGTGTATCTTATCAATAGAAAGAAAGATGTATTTCCAACCTTCACAACATTTAAAGCACAAATTGAATTAGAGAGGGGAAGAAAATCAAGTGCTTCAGGACTAATAATGGTGGAGAATATATTGATAATGAGTTCATTGATTTTTGTAATCGAGAAGGCATCAAATGTCAATTTATGGTGCCTCAGACTCCTCAACAATATAAAGTTGCAGAGTGAATGAACAAAACTCTGATTGAAAGAACTAAAGTCATGTTGAGAATTGCAAGTATGGTAAAGTCTTTCTGGGGAGAAGCAGTGAAGACCGCTTGTTATGTGATCAATCGATCACCAATAAGATCTATTGATCTAAAGACTCCAATGGAGATGTGGATCAGTAAACCGGTGGACTATTCTCAGTTACACACATTTGGAAGTCCTGGGTTTGTGATGTATAATACCCAAGATATCACAAAAACTATATCCAAAATCTAGAAAATGTCGATTTGTAGGGTATGCTGATTGAGTTAAGGGGTATCAACTATAGGATCCTATTGCCCACAAGCTCGTCATTGGCAAATATGTCATATTTGCAGAAGATAAATTGCAAGAGAAAGATCAAAATAGCACATCTAAAGAAAATTCTGAAGTTGTAACGATTCATTAAGAAAGGAAGACTGAACAGAAAGATTCTCTTGAAGTTATATCAGATCACGAGGAGCAAAAATCAATTGAATATGAAAATACAGAAGTTTGACGGTCAACCCATGAAAGGAGAATCCCAACTTAGCAGTCTGATTATATTATGGAGGGTAATGTTGCATATTGTTTCCTAACAAAAGATGGTGAACCATCAACATTCTAAGAAGCAACAAATAGCTCAGATGTATCATTTTGGATGGCAGCAATGTAGGAAGAAATAGAAGCTCTTCATAAGAATAAGATGTGGAAGCTTGTGCCACTACCATAAGGGAGAAAGCCCATTTCCAACAAATGGGTGTACAGGATCAAACATAACAGTGATGATCAGGTGGAGCGGTATCGTGTAAGGTTAGTGATAAAAGGATATGCTCAAAAAGAAGTTATCGAATTTATTGAAAAATTTTCAACTGTAGTTCGTCTCAACACAATTCAGATTGTCTTAGCTATATATGCTACATTTGATCTACATTTAGAGCAGTTAGATTTAAAGACTGTGTTTGTTCATGGAGATCCTGAAGAAGAAATTTACATACATCAACCAGAAGGTTTTGAAGAACTAAGGAAAAAGAACTTGGTTTGCTGGTTAAACAAATCTTTGTACAGTTTAAAACAGCCGCCAAGATGTTGGTACAAAAGATTTGATTCCTTCATAATGAGTCATGAATTCAACAGATTTAGTGCAGACCCTTGTGCATATTTTAAAAGGTTTGGTAATAATGATTTGATTGTATTGTTGTTGTATGTTGACAACATGATGGTTACAAGCCCCAATAAAGATCGTATTCAGGATTTGAAGGCTCAATTTGTTAGGAGTTTGAAATGAAGGATTTAGGACCAGGAAATAAGATTTTAGGGATGCAAATTTACCGAGACAAAAATAACATGAAGATTTGTCTTTCTCAGAAGAATTACTTGAAGAAAATCTTGTGACATTTCAATATGCAAGATTGTTAGTCAATCTCTACCCCTCTTCCTGTTAATTTTAAGTTATCCTCAAGTAAAAAACCTAGCAGTGAAGTAAAGAGGAAGGAGATGTCTTAAGTACTGTATGCATCAGCTGTGGGAAGTTTAATGTTCACTATGATTTTCAAAAGATTAGACAGTGCACATACAGTAGGAGTGGTTAGCATTACATAGCGAGTCCTGGTCGAGAACATTGGTGGGCTATAAAGAGGATCTTAAGATATATTAAAAGGACCTCAAATGCTGCTCTATATCATAAAGGATCTGAATTTATTGTCAAAGGATATGTTGATTTTGATTTTGTAGGCTATCTTGATAAAAGAAAATCCACTACAGGCTATGTGTTTAACTATTGTAAGAGGAGTTGTGAGTTGGGTGTTTAAACTACAGATAGTTGTAGCATTATCTACAACAGAAGCTGAGTATATGGTAGCTACATAGGCTTGCAAGGAATCAATCTAGATACAAAGGTTTTTTGGAAAAGCTTGGGCAATGACAAAAGAAAATCCCTTTACATATTGCATATTGCAAGAATCCATCTTTTCATTTCAGAATGAAACACATAGTAGTTCAATATCATTTTGTTCGTGAAGTGGTGGAAGATGGAAGTGTGGACATGCAGAAAATTCACATAAAAGAGAACCTAATAGATGCACTAATAAAGCCAATCAACACTAATAAATTCATATGGTGTAGATCTTTGTATGGCTTGGCAGAGACGTAGACAACAGAGAAATGGCAAGATAGAAATAACGATATGCAGATTGATTGGTTCTCAATCAAATCTCCAAGTAGGAGATTGTTAGCTTAAATCCCATATTGGTAAGGAGAGAACATAATAACTTCCATTAAGGTTATGTAAGGAGGCATATGCTTAAGGTTTTATATATCCTTAAAAATCTCTTTCCCATAACCTTGTGTATAATTCTTGGCGTGGATTATGAGATATTCCTCTTATAATATTTGCTTTCTATAGTGGAAAGTTTTCTATTCTTGCCTATGGTTTTTCCCATATTCATTAAAGGTTTTTCACGTTAAATATTATGTGTCCATTTTGTATCAATTTTTTTATTGGTGTGTTTTCTCTATCCAATACTTCATAGTCAATTCTTTAAAGGCCAATTATTTTGCTATAAAGCAGAAAGAAAGAATAAAGAATTCAAAAGACCCATCAACTTTCTAAGTCAGTGTCAAATATCACACAGATAAGCCTAAAGTAGTATGAGTTTCCCGAATGCGGTATAGTTCTTGATGCTTCTCAAGAAATCTCTGTTTTCTTTCCATTTGATTACGGGAAAGTAGTAGTGTTAGTGATGTTGATATCGATTGAAGTAACTTTTAGCTATATTTGTGTATCTTAATCGGGTGTCTGTGACTATGTATTTTGAATGGTTAGATTTTTATGGTCTTACTATTAGATTAAAAGATTTAAAAGAGGAGATAGAATAGTATAATCAACTTGATGATGAAAGTTGTGTGGTAAAGTGATTCCAAATGATGAGAGCACAAGAAAGAATGACAAGTAAAGTTAGTCACTTACTTATGTGTGTCTTTCTTGAATTGAGTCTCTAAAAGGGCTTCAAGTAAGTTTGAGCTGTGTTGCATTTGTTGGATCTAGGGAGCCCACTTTCATGGGAGATCTTCATCATAGACTTAGTGAGGGAACATACTCATGGGTTTTGACACCAAACTTCAACCTAAAACCTTAAGGCATTAGGTTTTTGGGTCCTTTCCACATATATGTCCTTCATTAATTCCATCTCTTTCCAATATAGGTTTCCTACTCATACTTAACATCCCAACAATCTCCCCTTTAGCTAAAGTCTTTTTGCTTAGTAGCTTAAGTACATAACGTCACCAAGAGCCCTTCTACTTTACTAGTCTGGGCCCACTAGGAGTCTCCTTGCTTCTCTTCGTGGGGAAGCAACCACGTGATCTGAATACCATCTCCATAGTCTTCCTTTGCCAAACCATACACTTTGATACCACCTGTTGGATCTGGGGAGCCCACTTTCATGCAACATCTTCATCATGGACTTAGTGAGGGAACATGCTCATAGGATTTGACACTACACTTCAACCCAAAACCTTAAGACATTAGGTTTGTGAGTCCTTTCCACTTATATATCCTTCACTAATTCCATCTCTTTTCAATGTGAGATTCCTACTAACACTTGACATCCCAATAGCACTTGCACTGGGCTTTAGCTAAAGAACCTCTCAAAACCTTCTTGCCTGGTAATCGCTCATCCAGTTTTTATGGAGGTAGCTATTGTTATGGTTATCATGGTGCTGGTTGCTCTGCATTGTCTCCATGTTTATTAGACTTATGGTTATGGCAGCTGCTCTGAATTGTCTCCATGTTTGTTAGACTTTTTTTATTTTTGTTTATAGTTTTGTTTCTTATTTTTTTAAAAATTATGAAAACCTTCGTAAATATTCAAGTAAAATTTTCAAATGGGCAAGAAACAGAGAGAAGCTTCAAACTGAGTAGGTGGTCTCCTTAGGAGGCCACGATCCTTCTGAGACATACTTGTCACTTATCGACATGCTCCTCGAGACATCAAGCAATAATGTCAGCGCATCGTTGGCACTAGCCTAAAAAAAAGCATAACCATCATGCAGCGATATCTTTGATTAGATCTCTTTAATTGAATAACTTGAAAAATACAAATTATAAACAAAAAATTGAAATATAATTTATTTATATTTCTACATAATTTTTTCTAGAATTATCAACTATAAGTTGTCTACTTGTCCAACCTGTAATAATATTTGTATGACAAATAAAAAATATAAATACTTAAGAGTAAAAGATATGAGAAATATCTATAGCTCCCTTATACTTTTTCTTATCTATAGAAAAAGAGATTAAGAATTTTCTTATTAAAATTAATTTTTAATTATAATTGAAGTCTAAATCTAATTATAATTATAATTTAATTTTAAGAAAATCAAACATCTCATATATGATTTTTGAAGATTTTTAAAATTTATAATTAAATCCAACTTCATTCAAATTGATTTTTTAAATTGTTCTTTTATATGTGACCCATTAAGTTTTTAATATGTTGGCAGTGATTATAAATTTTATTTATAATTTATAATTGAATTTAGATAAATTAAAACTTTTTTAATTTTTCTTTAGTTCTTTAATTAAAAAATTATAATTGTAAATGAAGATTAATATTTAGAAATATGTCATGACTACCTAAATATAAAAAATATTAAAGTGGTTTGACTCAACTTGTCTATACATAGTTATACTATATAATTTAATCATTTCCTCATCCAATATTCCAATTTTACATAGAGTATAGAATTATTGTCTACTTTTTAAAATCCAATAATGTTCATTTTTACAAATTAATATTTATGATTCATATTTGAAGACACCTTTTCAAATCTCAGTTCACTGTAACCAAAGAATTTCTTAAACTACTACCAATTATGAACAATAGAATATTATTTCTAATTATTTTAGAATAACAAATCCTTTATTGACTTACTGAACTATTTTCATATGATTTATATTATGTACAAATACTACCAATTAAGTTACCCTAAATATAATATGTTATAAGTAGTATCAAAATATAGTAATTCTCACATGCGATACTTTAGTAATTCCAAGTCTAAGGATCAACTACACAATAATGATAGTTTTCAAAAAATTATACAATAATCATAATGAGGGAATCCATAGACATGTCAGTAATATTCTATTTAAAATCCTCATAATCGGTTAGTTCAATGAACTTATTATCTAATACGCATCTACATATTTGTTTATGTATCTTCATACTTTATGAGATCGACTACTTCATTTATAAAAAATAAGCATAACTTATTCTAGTCTTTTTAAGATAGAACAATAACTAGGAATAATTTAAAGATAATACATAAATGCACTATAAATCTCATAATTATGATTTCTTCATAATTTTATTTGTAATGTACATTTATCCTACAGACTTTACCATATGAATCCGAATATGTATAAGATAAAGAATGTCTTTAAAATTATGTCACTAAATTTACAATTAACTGATTGACTGTAGAGTATAAACAAATAATCTCTCACTTGCACTAAGTCAATTGCTTAAGTATCTTATACCATATCTTTATATGTTGATCATCTTATTGCTTGATAGTAGTTTATTGAGAGAATTTTACAAGATTATCTATAGTAGGCTCTTGCTTAAATCTTATGACTTTTACCTTAATTATCATCATAATTAAGTTAAATTGCCTAATACATATTTGGATTTTTATGAGATCTTAGCTCCTTTCTTATACAAAATGAATCTAATGTTCTACAATATATTATTGTTTCAACAATGCAAAGACCTATATCAATTTCATTAAAGAACTTATTGATATAAATAATCATTTCCTCTAAATGAAAAATTAAGTATAGCTTAATTAGTAATAAATGCTAGATTGGATCCTTTTCAATCTCAAAATAATATTGTTTTAAATAAAATAAACCTTAATTAGGACTTATTTTTAAACTTAATATCTACATGACCTTAAATTCAAATGCCAACTTATATATAAAATAGTGAATATCTTTAATACTTAATAAATATAAAATACTAAATACCTTTAGCATATTATATGTGCACTTTGAATAAAATAGGTAAATAAATTTTATATCTATCTCTATAGATCTAATTACCATAATCAAGTTATTACCTTTTCATATCTTATAATAGTTGTTCTTGGACTATCGTATCTTTAACAATTGAACGTATGATTTTTTTAAATGAGAAATATGTCTCTATATACTCCTACTAAAGAGTAAAACTATTCTCTCACTAACCTTCTTGTAGATATGAAAAATCCAAAATCATCTCTAAGACAGTTTAAAATCATCATAAAAATGAATCTTTCAACATCTTATAACTTTTTGACTATACATCAAATATATCAACAAAGACACTATTTCCATTTAGATGTACTATTAAGAGATTTGAATTTTTTCAAACTTCATCTTACTTAGTACTTATCTTGAGAACCATTCTGTCATAAGTACGCATTAAAGCAAACATTTTGTTTAATGGGTTTGTAAGATTATATCCAACTCATTTGGATATATTATAATCTTTTATTATATGATTTAATTCTAAACTTAATAGATAATACATGCTTTAACTAAGTATCACATCCCAAAATCATTAACTTCAACTCTTTTAAAGTCTTAGCATTCTATATCAAACATAAAATATTGTTAATTAATTTAATTCAAACTGTTAAAGATAAGTTATTGTACTAGGCTTAGTTATAAAAGGAATAATTATTATAGCATACAATATCCCATATTGAATTTTCTTCTTTACACAAATCTATACCATTATGAAATTTGGTTATGGAGGTATTAAATAATCCAAATCCTTATAAACAACCTAGAAAATTTAAATCTTACCATATTAATCACATTGAATGATTGAAGTGATTCAACATTCTTAATGCTTAATTTCTACTTAAAATTTAAACACTTTAAATTTTTTAAAATTTCAAATCAAATTGTCAATTTATACATATTACCATATTATATCAATTAATTAATAAATATATTAAAATACAAGTGAATATCCTTTTATGAATTGTTATTACTTCCAATAGATAACGTGTATAAATTTAACAACTTAATAGTATCATCATCCTTTCACCAAATGTTGATTTGTTCATTCTTTAACTTAATAAGTTTCATACGATTCATAGTCAAAATGATACATATATATTTATATGCAACTTTATAATTCTCATTATATTGATTTGTTCAATATGGCATAAAGGATAGTTTTGATTTTCAAATTATATATGCTTGCCGTTTATGTTAAGTATAAGTCTCCTTTGATTCAACACACACAAACTATTTATATAAACTTGGATCAAATTCTTCTTAATAACCTATTTCTTATAAAAAAATTTTAGGCTTATAAAAAGGTTATAAAGAAGAAGTCACAGACTTGCTTTCGTAGATTTGGACGTTGTTGATACTTTCGTTAAGATTGAGCCAAATCCAATCAAGAAGCTTCATGATTTCTACATTATTAATGGTCATAATGAATTCACTAATCCTATAAGATAGGAGTTTCCTATCTTGAAGATGAAAACCTTATAGCTTTTAGAAGCATACCCCTCTTTGATGGCCTTTTATCTCTTTTCTTTGTTTTATTTTTTCCTTTTGTATGCAAAGGTGTAACTATATGGATGTTTTATCATGTTTAACTCTATTTTATTTCATTTAATGAAAATTTCACTTCCCTTAAATGAATATTTCAAGTTTACTTTGCTTTAAAACCAACAATATTAATTGAAGATATTTAAAGCATCTTAGTAGGATTGTTTAATCTAACTTATCTTTTTTTTTTAAATGACATATTAAAATTGATCTACGTATAGGTCTTGTTTAATTTCTAAATCAAAGTTCAAATTTTAATTTTAATGAACTTGAAAGGGTGACAAAGTCTAGCTCTCTTGCCTTATTAAGTTTTATGATAAAATTTTAAAAAATTATAGGTTGTTTATACGAAATGAGATTATATAGTGATTACATCTACAACAAAATTTTATAATAATATGAATTTACGTAAAAGGGAAAATGCAATACGATAATGTATGATGCCATATTTATTTCTTCTATAGTTATACCTAGTACAATAACTTACCTTTAATAGTTCTAATTAAATCAAATACTAAGATTTCATATTAAATATGAAATGGCAAGACTTTAGAAGAGTCAAAATAAATGATTTTACGAAGTGATGCTTAGTTGAAGCATGTATCATCTAAAAAGTTTAGAGCTAATTGGATAATAGAAGGTTATGAGATATCTAAAAGGTTATATAGAATCATACAGAACCCATTGAACAAATATTTGTTTTGATGAAAAATTATAGAAGAATGGTTTTTAAGATATATAGTAGGAGTAAGATAAAGTTTGAGAAGCTTAAATCTCATAACGGTATATCCAAATAGGACTAGTTCCTTTATTGATACATTTAATTTATAGTTGAAATATTATGAGATGTTGAAAAATTCACTTCCATATTGAGTTCAAAGAGTTTGTATTAAAGATGATTATAAATTTATCATATTTGCAAGAAGGTTAGTGGAGGTATATAAAGACATATTGCTTATAGAGAGAACAATAATTCATTTTTTCAATTGTTGAACATATAATAATCCGAGAACAACTCTTACTGAATATTAAAAGGTAAAATCTTAATTATATAAATTAGAGTTATAGAGGTAGATACATAATATTTTTTACCTATTATAGTCCAAATACATAGACAATGTACTAAAGATATTTAGTACTTAAGACATCTGATACTTGTAAAGTATTAAAGATATTCATTATTCTATGTATGAGTTAATATTTAAGTTCAAAATTATATGAATATTAAATTTATAAATAAATCCTTGTTAAGATATATTTTACTTAGAACAATATCATTTTGAGTTGAAAAAGTTCCAATATAGAATTAGTTACTAATCAAACCATAAAATATTCTTTATTTAGTAGAAACGATTATTTGGATCATAAAGTTCTTTAATAAACACGGTATAGTTCACTGTATTACTCAAATAATGATGTATTGTATAACACTAGAGTTATTAAGTGAGCAAAAGAGATAAGGTCGCATTAAAGATCTAAGTATATGTTTGTGTAGTTTCTCCTAATTATGATGATAATTAAGCTAAAAGTTGGAAAATTTAAGCAAGTACTCACTATAAAGAATCTTGTAGAATTCTCTTACTAAACCATTATCCCAATAGTAGTATGATTGTCGTATGGTGATATGGTATAAGATACTTAAATGATTGGATAGGTACAAGTGGGAGATTAATTGTTAATGGCCTATAGTCAATCAATTGTTTATAATTTTAGTGACATAATTATTTAAAGTCTTTCTTTAACTTATTCATATTTAGATGCATATGGTAAAGTCCATAGGATAAATATACATTGCAAACAAAGTTATGATGTAATAGGAATCTCAAAATTATGATGAGATCACAATTACAAGATTCATATTGCATTTATATATCATCTCTAAACTGTTCCTAGTCTTTGCTCTTTTAAGATTGGACAGTAATAAAGCATAAAATATTAGCAATAATATTTTTTCCTCATAAAGGATATAGTTGATCTTATAAACTAAAGTATAGAGATACTTAAACAATGTTGTAAGTTCTTGTTAGAGAACAAGTTCACTAAATTTACCTCGTATAAAAATTATAATTGAAACATTACTTATATATATATGTATATATATATAGAAATTCTCACTATAATGATTGTAGAAGTATTCCTTTAATTTAAGATCTCCAACGTGTCTATTATAGGGATTTTAACATTTTGATATTACTAATAACCTATCTTTGTCAAAAGGGTAATTAGATATAACATGAATTATATAGACATAATTAAGTGATTGATATATATTTCATCAACCTAAAGTGATTAGGGGGAATGTTTTGTTATTCTCAATTAATATTGATTCGGGAAATCCTTACCTAGAAAGGAATGATACTTTCAAAATATTTTTTTAATTTTATTAATTTAATCAATTACTAATGGTGGAGAAGTAACTTAATTAGACCCAAATATGGGAGACATTAATCTCAACTTTATGTCTTGTAGGAACATTGTATGATGAAATGATTGAATTATTTGAAAAATTATGCACAAAAAGATTAGCCAAATTTACTTTAATATTCCTAATATTTAAATGGTTATGATGCATTGCTAGATGTCAATCTTGATCTATGAATATAAATTATTTAATTAGAGAATTAAAGATAAATTAAAGTGTGTGATGCATTAAGTTAATAATATGTTGGCAATGAATACAAATTATAACTCTATATTGTATTTTGGTTTATATAAATTAAAATGCATCACACATAAAGACTATTTGATAAGAGAAAAAGATAATTTAATCAAGTTAGACTTGAATGTAGAGTTTTAGAAATTTTAGGATTAATTATGAGATATTTAATTACTAATTATTAACAATAGATGTTCGATTTTATTTGAGCCTAATTAGTATTTAACTATAATCAATTGTAATTCTAATAATTGAATTTAAAATTTTATTTATTTCAATTACTAAAAGGTCTAAACATATTATAAATAAGCTTAGTCTCTAAAGGAGCTAACAATTCTTGCATAAACTTCTTTATACCACTTATAGAGCTTTCTCAATTTATTTATGTAGATACGGTTAGAGGTTGGACAAGTGTGTAGTTACTATAGTTATAATGAACTAATTTGAGACATAATTCATGGGAAACAATAATAAAATGATCAACATACATAATAAGTTATGATTTATGTTTATATGTTAATTGTGTTATAGAATTTAAAGTGACATTGGCTTGCAAAATCAAACAAAAACGTTCCATTCTTATTCTACTACATGCACGATTGGTTATGCCCTAATTTTTCAACAAAATGATGGTGTTAATTATATAGAAAAAATTGTAATTAAGCTTAAATATAGTGGTTATAGAACTTGTTTTAGAGTGTCCTCTTTTTATAGGAAAAAATTTAAGAAGTATAGTTAGATTATAATTATGCCAATAAAGTTTAGTTCTATCTCAATTGGTACTTGATTAGTACTCTACTTCTACTTGTATATATTGATTAATTTATCTATTAAGTATCTTCATAGTTTATAAGTGAGTCTGTCATAGTCAGGCCTCAAAATAATTATTATATGAATGGACCTTTGAACTTTACACCTAATCAAAGAGAATGAGCTTTGGTTAGTAATCCAAGCCCACACTATGCTTTACTAGGGGTTTATTATATTTTCTAAGTTTCTTTTTATGACTTAGCATAAAAAATTTAAATTTTATCGTTGAAGTTTGCATAGACATAGTTTTAGTAAAAAAGGGCCACTTTTAGTCCAAAAAAAGGCCACTTAAAGTTTATCTTTTAATAATTCAACTATACTATTGCAGGTTTACAATAATGTATCAAGATAACTCAAAATGTTCTCTTAAATCCATATAGACATAAACTAAACAAGTTGAGGATTAGATAAATGTCACCCTTTAAACTTTTTTCTTAAGTTTTCTAGCCTACTTGAGACAAAATGATGATTTAATAAGATAGTCCTTTAGAAGATTCCTGAAGACTATTATTTGAGGAACCCAACTATCCTTCATTATGCAAAGACACTTCTGCTACTTTTAAGGAAGCGAATCATCAATTAATCTTAATCGATCATTCGTCCCTCTATATAAGGCATATGATAAGGAATTTAACTTACTTTCAATTTTTTTAGATAGAACCCATTCTTTCCACTATTTGTCTCCTTGCTTCATAAGGAGGTTCAATGTTAAGGTGTTTTGATATCCCATCCCTTTTTTGAAGGTAAGCCCATGTCCCTTCCCTTTTATTTTTCAATATAGGGAGTAGCAAAGATGTTATAACTAGTTAAAATAGTAAGGCTAGCTTTGTTGGATTTAGTGATAAAGGATTATTGGCCTCCAATTATAAGAATAATAGTCTTGTATCCCTCAGTTCTATTAAAACCATATTAACCTCACTTGTAGCAATTACACCTCCCTTAAGACTATTACACAAATTTGATTCAATAAGTTTTAAGAAGAGGTTCGTCTTTAAAAATCTTCATTAGCCTTCCTGTTTAGGGATTTTGATGACAACTTTAAAGTGTAATTAAAGTCCAACAAGTTGTAAAATATTAAGTTTAAGAAATATGGGAGAGAATTTTCACATCTTTTAGGAGACCCCACTTAGATTCTTGGAGATTGATGAGCACATTACTACGTTAAACTTGGTAAGATGGGACTCATCAAAGATTTTTCTTCAAATAGTCCTTATAAAGATTTTATTATGATTCATCCAAGAGTGGGCTATAATTCTCTTTATATTTGACCATTCTCTAAAGCCTCAACATGACAGGCCTAAGTCTAACCAATTTTGTCCACATGTTTAAAGCTTGTTATTTAGATTAATTATCACTTACCTCATTTAAGAGGTGTCCGCAACCTTAATTTATTCAAATTTATAAATTAATTTAGGCTACGCAAACCAAAAGTGGATGCTACAACTTAATTTCAAGAAGTAGGTCACAATTATTAAAGATTCCTAAAGGGATGAACAATTGAAAAGATAAACTTATTTAGCTATAAAATGAGACAAGTTTGTTGAACTTTACGATTTGTTGAAGTGGTTTAGACAAGAAATTTTTCATTGGAGTGGGTATAATAAAAACCCTAAATTTCTTATTTTAAAAACTTGTTATCCAGTCGGTCCCTTTGTACTAAAAAAGACTCTCATTTGCAAGTTTAGCTTGATCCTGTTGGTGGTGTCTTGTAAAGAAGGACATCCTTTAGGTTCTTTTTTATAACAAACTGAATCACCCGCTCACAAATATTGTCCGCTTTGGATCTTGACCCAGCAAGCCCTCATGATTTTGTTCTTTCCACACACTCGGTCGGGAAAAATGCATCTATGAGGGAGAGGTTTCCAATAGATATGGGAATCTAACATTCCACCCCCCTTTGGAGGCCTGGCGTCTTCGTTGGTCTATAGGCCTGGATCCACCCCCTTAGAGGTCCAGCATCCTGCAGGCCCATATCGATTGGAGAGGGGAACAAAGTAGGCCTTATAAGGCTATGGAAACCTCTCCCTCACAGACATGTTTTCTTAAGGGATGGGAAGAGCAAAACCGTAAGGGATTGACTGGGTCAAGGTCTAAAGCAGACAATATCTATGATCAGGTGATCTGGGTTGTTATAAATGGTATCAGAGCTAGTACTTGAATCGGTATGTCAACACAGACGCTGGGCCTCCAAGGGGGTGGATCCAGGCTTGTGTGCCAATAAGGACGCTGGGCCTTTAAGGGGTGGATCCAGGCTTGTGAGCCAATAAGGACGCTGGGCCTCCAAGGGAGTGGATCCAGGCCTGTGTGCCAGCAAGGACGCTGGGCTTCCAAGGGGGTGGATCCAGGCCTGTGGGCTAGCAAAGACGCTGGGCCTCCAAGGGGGTGGATCCAAGCCTGTGTGCCAATAAGGACGTTGGGCCTCCAAGGAGGTGGATCTAGGCCTATGGGCCAGTTAAGACGCTGGGCCTCTATGGGGGTAGAATGTTAGATTCCCATATCGATTGGAGAGGGGAAGGAAGTAAGCCTTATAAGGCTATGGATACCTCTCCCTTAAAGACGTGTTTTGCAAAAGGTGGGAAGAGCAAAACTGTGCAAACTTAGCTGGGTCAAGGTCCAAAGCGGACAATATATGTGAGCGGGTGGTCTGAGTTGTTACATTTTCTTTATTATTTATTTCAATTGTTCTTTTAAATATTATACTAGCACTTTTTTTATTTCTTAGATAATTATAAATATGACCCCAATAAACAAAGAGAATGTTATGCTTGACTTATCTTTAAAGGAAAAATGCAAAAGGTGACCCATAACAATATAGTTACTCTAATCAAGTCAACTCTCCTTATTATTTTCACCTTAATTCTAAGCACTCTCAACCTTTTTCACTTAACTCATCCTAACTAGTAGAGATCATTATGGCTCTCCCTATCGCCCCCTAAGCCTGTTAGGGAGAAGATCATTTTTTCTTTATTGACAATATTTTCAAAAAGACTAGAAACAGGATTGAGATGATCAATGAGATATTAAATCTCATGAATAGTTAGAGACTAGAGGAGATGGATGTCAAGTTATATGTTCTCTAATAAGAATCTTGTTGGGGTAAGTTTACTTAATTTATTAATCTTCTATTAATTCTTTTCAGGCATGAAGTTGTCTCTTTTATATGTTTTCACCTTTCAAGTTGTCTATTTTATAATCATTGGTTATAAGAAGGTATAATATGAAGTTGACAAGGTTGTTAACGATAAGACAAGGTTGAGGCTATAACTTTGAAGGCCTGTAGAAATCTCAAAGTCATTTAAAAAGGAAAGGAAGTTGCTAAGGAACTACTGATCAAATGCCTTAACTTTAAATGATGAAGTGGAATGCCTAAAGGTTAAGTTGCAATTATAGAAGCAGACATTAGAAGGTGATGATTATAAGTTTGATATCATCTATAACTATCATAAGTCTAAGTATTTCAATAGTTAGAATTATGATAATCTCATTAACAAAACCATGGTAGTGTTCAAGGCATATAAGAAGGTTACACTAAAGAAGTTATAAACTTGCTTTCATAAATTCGAACATTGTTGATACTTACATTGAGATTGAGCCAAATCAAATCAAGAAGCTTAATAAGTTATATAATGTTAATGGAGATAATGAAGTCATCCCATAAGATAGGAGTCTCCCATACTTGAGGATGAAAACTTTATAGCTTTTAAAAGCACCACTCTTTGGTAAGCCCCTCGTCTCTTTTTTCTTTCTTTTTTTATTTTCTCTTTATATATGCAAGGGTGTAAGTGTATGCATGTTTTAGTGTGTTTAACCTTATTTTATTTCATTTAATCAAAATTTCAATCCCCCTATATGGATATTTTAAAGTCTACTTTGCTTTAGAACTGATAACATTCATGAAGTTATTTAAACCATCTTAGTAGAGCTGTATAATATAACTTTTATATATATATATATATTATTATATATATAATGACATAATAAACTTAACCTATTTATAAGTCTTACTTAATATCTAAAGCAAAGTTCAAACTTTAATCTTAGTAAACTTCAAACGGTTTATTAAAATTTATGATAAAATTTTAATTAATTTATTAGGTTTATAAAGCCCAACCCCCTTACCATGTTAACTATGGAAAAAAATGAAGATGATAGGGCTTAAAGAGTCAAACTCTCTTGACTTGTAAAATTTCATAAGAAATTTATTAAATGTGATAGGCTTATAGAGTCTAACTTTATTGCATTATCAAGTTTCTTAACTTTGAATTTTAGAAATTTTGATATACATAAAATATGAACATATTTTCTTAAGTATTTTACTTGGTTTTCATAACAATTACCTTGTTTAACTTAGTTTTCATATATTTTCAAGTAATTATGCATATTTGACCTTATGATGATATTTATCAAGAATTGGAATATTTCAGGTAAACATATGGAGAGAATTATAATTCTTGAAAGATTATGGTTTAGCTCAAACCCATATCGCAACCTATACCTAATGTAAATCAAGTCAGGGAGAAATATAACTAAAACAAAGGTTGGATAGAGACCATTAATGTTAAAAACATCAAAGAATAATAAGATCTAAGCCACAATTGCACCACATACTTTGTAAATTTCATAAGAAAAATAAGAAGATCCATAGTTTAAGGGCATGTGGGTGTTAGAGATCATGCGCTGGCCTTGGGTCTCGATCCTTATTTCGTGGCAATAAGGCATAAAAATTGGGGGACTTTTAAAAATAAAAGTGTGTATATATATATATATATATATATAAAACTAACATCAAAATTAAAAAGAATTAATTTCTTGGTGTGAGTAAAAAAATAAACAAATAAGTAAAAATAAATAAAAAAATTTCATGGTCGTGCTTTAAAATTTGCCACAACTGTGAGTGTGAAATTGTCACGGCCGTGAGAGTGAGGAGTCGTAGTCGTGCTTGTGCACGTCGCGACTTTTGATGAACAGTAACGGTTGACATTCTTATGATGTTTTGAAGTGGGAGAGTGCAAATGGGGTTGCACGATCACAACATTCCTAAAAAATTGGGGTTGTTGCAATCGTGCATGTACATGAACGTGAAACCCCATCTGCACTCTCCCACTTCAAAACATCATAATTTTCAATCTCGAAGTCCAAAATTATAAACTTTATGTCGTTATAAAGATAAAAGAAAGATCTACAACTTTCATAAACACAATTTTATCAAATTCTACCTAGATCAATACAATTTATTCATTGAAGTTTTAGAACACATTTTTATTCCTTTTTCTTTTCTGCAATTTGTAAAAATTACTACCTATATCAAAAGACCCGAACCTAACAAACACAATCCATACACATAAGACTCTTAACATAATAGACTCCTAACTCATTAATTTACTTAAAAGGAATTTATCTAAAAACCATTAAACGACTAGCAATTTAATCCCAACACAATAACACTAATAGAAAAGAAATTTTTTGCACATATACAAAAGAAGTTCTTCAACCCTTCTTTCATTCATTTATCCAAAAGACAAAGTTTCATTTCTCAGATGTTGCCAAGTTCATACATAACTTCAATTACAAACAAAATTCACATCGGTAGCATAATGCAAAAATTACAATCATGAATGCTTATGTTTGATATGCTTCTAAAGTACTAAAAGTTTCTGAACTAACTTAGTTACAAAAATAGAAATTCTTCGAGTCAGTTGAAGTTTTTGCAAGGTTCAATGTTGATCTACTATTTCTGCACCTGAGGAGTGGAAAGATAATGGGGTGAGCTGGGAAGCTCAGTGGATAATACGGTTATAGCCATTAGCGATGAACCATACACACACAACCAAATATATACATAAATTTATACTATATTTAAATATACATTATCCATGGTTCAAGCTCACAGATAACATATTCTTACAAAAATTGAATCAGATAAAATTTTCAATCATCAAAACATAGCACTCAATCATATGTCATGTTTAGCAATTTAAAGCAAAATGCACACATAAAATGGCTTGAGAGAATCCCATAGAACGAAATGGCGAAACCGAAGTTTAGAAATGAGTCCATTTTTCAGAGCTTATATGCCACAAGCGGGCAGCTAGGAGAAAGCTATAGGTCAATGTGCACGTGACGAACGAAATGGTATCTCTCTTGCTCACATAAACAAATTTCTGATGTTTACATATTTCATATCATAATCATATTTTCATACTTCTTAATTTTCTGGTTTTCATTAACATCAAAGCAGCATAATTCTTGCAAAGAAAATAATATATTAACTTCATAGATAATTTTTTCCCACATTCAAAATGAATAAAAGCAAGCATTTAAGTACACATACGAGCAAATAATTCAGCTCATCAACATAACGACTATAAACATATTACCCACCTATTTACTTATAAATCAAAGCTCAAGTTTGTTCTTTCTCTTGCTCTTGATTTTGAAGTTCTTGGTTTCCTTCAAACAAACATATTTTCATTCAATCAACATACACGAATAGAACTTCCATAAAGCTATATTCTCCAAAAGTAAGCTTAGAATTAATCTACTCTTAGTTTATCTAAGCTAGAAGAACTATGATCTAGTTAAAAGTTTATAAAAATCTAAGAACATAAATCTCTTATTCCTCTTCTTTCTCTCTTCATTTTCAGCACATAAAATCTACTTTCACTAGTTTCTTGTTCTACTAAAGCAAGAAGAAAAGGTAGGGAATACCTAAAAATTTCCTGATGAACCCTTTTCTTTCTTCTTCTTTCTCCTTTTTTTTTATTTCCTTCTTCTCCTTTCTATGCTTCGGTTCTCCTTCTCTTCTTCTAGGTCCTTCTACTACCTTCTCTATTTTCTTTCTTACTATGAACAACTCTCTTTCTTTCCTTATTAGTTTAAGACAAACTTTTGTCTTTCCAAGCTTACCCTTCCATATCTAATCTAATGCCTTCTAACTCCTTAACTTAATTCTAACTCTTCCTTTTAATTCATGCAACCACACATAATTAATTGTATACCTAATTAAACTTCAAAAAAATTTGCTAATTTAAGAATTCTAATTTATATTAATGCTTGCTAATTTAATAAAATAAATTCTAAGAAAAATTTGGGATCCAACATCATGTCTTCCTTTTAGAGAAGGCAGGAGGATTCATGACTATAAGGATGTTAAAGTTTATAGGAAAACCCTGAGTTTTGAAGACTTTATAAACTTTACACATCTTTTGCTCTTCAAAGATTAGGGTTAGCCATCAAGAGGCCTACAAACTCTTAGGAGGTTAAATATAAAGTATTTTCATTAGAGAATCAAGATTTGTATTTATGTCAATATATCAAATTGTCAACATTATCATGACTTTCATTTAAAAATATTTCTATATGATTTTTTATTTTTTTCTTCTTTTCGTTTTTAAACATGATTAATGGCTAGATTATTTAGGTTAAAAAATCCTAGAATTATTCTTAAATTGATTATTTATTTTGATTTATGAGATGGATATATTTATGTGAGCTATCATTGATTGACCTTAATATAGCGTTAGTTATGCTAAAAATTAAATCTAATATAAATTTACTTATGGAAGCCTTAAGAGAACTTAATTGTTTGTGGACCAAAAATTAAGTAGAAGGGTTAAATGGAGTGCCAAAGATAGAACTAGATAATCTATTTGAAATTATGGTGAAACTTTTTATAGAAATTTACATGTCTTAAAGGATTCAAAGGAGTGTTACTTCTATAGAGTAAATGGTAAAGACTCAAGAGAGTTTGATTTTATTGTCTACAAAAATTTTCCCGTCTAAATAATACATCCGCTTTAAATTAATAAAATTATGAAATCAAGGTTTATACTATGATAAGTACTTATCTAATCATTGATTTAAGATTGAATTCTCTCTTTTTTATTATATAGCATATTCTCTTAATTATGATTTCTATTATATTGTTATTGATATTGGTCACTATCCTCTTTTAATTGTTTTTAGGATAGCTAGTATTTTTTTAGGGTATTCTAGATCCACTTTGGTTCTTTAAGGGATTTACCCCTCTAGCCATGTATTGCTTACTAAAAATAGATGCAGTTTTCTTAGTAATGGATATTATATTAGTAACAGTAGACAACTTAAAAGTAGGAAAAACACCTTTCAAGCTAGTATTTTTATAATGACTGTGCATAGAATGATAGGGAAAATTTGCAAAATTCTAAGAACTTTGAGAATTTTGATGGTTTTGGTTTTGTGAAGAAGAAGAATTTTTCATGTTTGGAAAATTAAATATATTTCTAGAACTATTGAAATTTTCATCTATAATGAGAAAATATTAGAACTTTAGAAAATTTTGAGATGAGGTTGAATAAAAAAAAAGATGGAATAAAAGAGTGAAAAATGAAAATTATTTCAGTAATATTTATAGAAAAAATTAATCCGTTTGAAATTACTATTAAAATAAACAGTAATTTCAAACGGCTGAAAAATAATTACCATTGCAATGAAATGACTTTTGTTAAAAAGTTGGCTATTGGAAAAAAATGGAAAGTTATTAAAAAAGGTTGTTAGCCAAAGAGTTGGGACATTGGAGGCCCACTAACATTTCATTATCCATATAATTCTCTTTATACGTGTAGTACTGGTGTACTCTCTCCAACACTTGTATAATGCAAAGCTCTTATAATGACTGTGCATTATAAGAGCATTGGAGATGCTCTAATATGGATCAATGAGCTAAATAAAGTTTTTTTGGATTCGAGGCCTATAAGACTATATGTTATTATTTTACACTAGAAAACTAACGAAACTTCTATTGGACTTGAGGCCTTTCAACTTTTAAAATTTTCTTTTATGATAGGGAGTTAAGGAGACATCTTAGCTTTGTAACTTTTCAACTTGTATGTTTTTAATTTATGTCAAGGAGATAAGAAGACTTCTCATAGACTTTAAACTTTGAAACTTGTATATTTTTTTATGATGGGGATCTAACACTACAAAAAATTAATACAATATGCGATGTTTTATGGATAAAATGTCATAAATTGTAAAGTATTTTTGTGACGTTTTAAAACTTCATAGATTTGTGACATTTTTTGCGACGTTTTATGAATAAAACGTTGTGAAATAGAAATTGTGACGTTTTGTTGAAGAAAACGTCATAGAAGGCCTAGTTAAAACGTTCTGCTGCAGGAGCAAAATGACGTCGTTTAGTTTAAAACGAATGACGTTAATTTGCTCTTCTTACAATGTCGCCCCCAGACCCCTTCTCCCCCC
>JANQBM010000221.1:32409318-32439691 GCA_025594535.1 Erythroxylum domingense
TGTAATTAATTAAGTAATAATAATAATTTAATTAACTATATTGTAATTAATTAATTACAATATTTTAATTAATTAATTAAAATATTTTAATTAATTAATAATTATATTTTAATTAATTAAGTAAGTAATAATAATAATTTAATTAGCTATATTGTAATTAATTAATTAATTACAATATTTTAATTAATGAATAATATTATTTTAATTAATGAATAGTTGTATTTTAATTGGTTATATTTTAATAACTAATAATATTTTAATTAAATATAATGTAATTAATTAAGTAATAACAATAATTTAATTAATTATATTGTAATTATTTCATCGTAATTAAAAAATTACAAATACAATTAAAATAAATATTGATACAATTATGAAATAACCAATGAAATACATCTTTCCAATATATTATACTGCAGGGGTATTTTTGTCATTAAACACTATTTTTTGTTCTATCCACTGCAACCAAACACATTTCTGTCCTGAGGACGGGGATAATTTCCTCTGTTCTGTCCATCGCATCCAAACACCTCACTGTCTCCAATTTTTGTTCTGTTCTGTCTTCAGATTTCTGTCTCGTCCCGTCTTTGCATGTTAAAGACGCTAACCAAACAGACAGTAAGTTCCTTGGTTATTACTAATCTAGCTCAATTTAGCAATAGCTTGTGAAAATGTTGTTAGAAATGTATGAAGAATTGTGACGGTGACCTTCTTGTGGTTGAATCCATTTTATTCATGTTAGTAAAGAAATGGATAGTTTTAGGATTGCTTATGCAGGAATTTTCTTAACTTGTATTATCAAGGTTGAGGTTGAATAAAGCGTATTTGACATCCAAAACATTAAACGTTAGTGAAGAATTCTTTTTATGATAGGACAAGGGATTTTAATATTGATTTAACGAATGCTAGAAAACTAAAATTGTTAAGTGATTGTGCTTTGTTTTAAATTAAGCAATTTTGTAAGGAATTTGAGCCTTTATGCATATATCTTTGTTTCTTATACGTATACATTTTCAATTTCTATAACTTGTTTTTTCATCTTTTGGAGAAGAAATGTATGATTTATTTAAGAATTAAGAAGATAAATAGGCTTAGGAATTAAGTTTAAGTGAAATTGCCCAACTTTATACATCAATCCACTAAGAAGCCCTTGAAGCCTTATATAAATTCTAGTCTTTTTCTTGGTAACCTTTAAGGACCTTGAACCTAAAAGAAAAATAAGGATTGACTCTCTAATTTATGATTAGGGGATCTTTTGATTATGATTTGATATTTTTTTAATAGGATGCAACAAAAAAAAGTGTAAGGAGATGGTCAAGTGTTTGAAAGAGGTAATTTAAATGGGACTTTTGTCTTTTAAAGTATGAAGGAAAAGGGTAGGTGCAAGAATATGAGGAATTAGTGGAATAATAGTTTATTTATTTTCTTTATATTGATTTGTTGTTATTCGATCATTATGAATATTTTTGTTTCACCTATTCCTTTTTCTTTATTAACCCATTTAACCCATTGGTTCCGTTAAAACATTATTCAAATTTCTTTTAAATGAGTGATATCTTGTGAGGACATATCAATTTATTGTATTTGAGCTTAATGAGGGAGGTGAAACAGTTTTTTCTTTGTCTTATTAATATTGTGATTTTTTTATCAAGCATTGTGTGTTTAAGTTTTACAATTATTTTAAGAATTGAACTTGTATATCTTATTTTATTAATTATGAGGATAAATAATGAGTTCAAAGTACAGTTTGTTGATAGCATTTAAGTAAATCCTTAAAAGACTATAACATATCCACTACGGACATCTAGGGGTGTAAAGACTTGTGGCATATGCTAGATATCATCATACACCTAGGAAACTTAAATTATTTTCTTAATAGTGGAGTCTAGGTTTGTAGATAGGGTTTACTTTCTTGAAGATAAGCAATGAGTTAAGTGTAAAGAAAATTGATAGGTCTATATTTAAAAGTTATTTAGGTTACTTGATATTTAGCACTTCTATACATGTTTTATATGAATTTTATCTATGTATAGTTCATTATCTTAATTTAAAGAGTCAACGCAAGATTTTGTACAACTTGCTTCATAGTTGCTTAATCGATGATATTAAATTCATTTGGAAGATAATAATATGGAATAATTTTATAGAAGACATAAGAAGCTAATTCTAACTAGAAGACATTTAAAAGTGGAGAAGTTGGAGTAATGAATGTTTTGTACCATTTTTTATGTCAAAATGTTTTTGATTTATGAAATTTAATAAATTTTGATGTTTGATATTACGTAATCATATTGTCATTTAATAATGGAATATATCTCATATATTATTTCATTTAGTATTATTAAATAACAAATTATAGTTTAATTGAAATTTTATTATTTATTAACATAAAAATATAACAACAATAGTATTATGAATAAAAATGTACACGAAAAAATAAAGTTGGGTTAATTTTATAAAGTAAGTTTAATAATAAAAAATGAAAGGTAAAAAGAATATGATGAGAATATTTCTTTTTAGTGTGAAAAATAGAGTTGTTAGTTGAAACGAAAAGTATTGTGGCCTCTCTAAAATGGAAGAAACTCTGCTCCATTTTGGAGGAATAGGTTGGAGATGCGCTAAACCATTCATTAGTTGATTTAGTGTTACTGCTTTTAGCATTATGATATGTGTTTTCTGAATTTATACAATGTTACAAGTAGTTGGCGTGTAAATTTGTATTATCTAATATTTGTACTGACCTTCGTCATTGCAAATCGCTTTACATTTTCCATGCCAAGTTTTGAACAGGCTGGCTGTTATTTTCTGCGATTTTACAATCTTCATGTTGTACTGTTACCTTTTCCAAATAACAATTGCTGCTAATCGTAAAAACAGAGGAAAATTTTAACCTGCATGTCATGAACAATGGTCTAGTTATTGCTTAAAGATTTTCTAAACTAAATTTTGAATTGTATAAATAGTTTTTAAGGGAATTCGGATTTTTAAGGGAATGCCCTTCTAATGACCAACCTACTCAAGCTTTCATACACCCGAAGATACAACTCCAACCAACAAACTAATGATTATTGGCCATTACTCTTACATTAGGTGACATGATATTGCCACTGATTATCATTTTAATCGCCTCCTTCATCTCTTCCATAAACAACGTCCATTATTACAGAAGCTCCTGGTTTCCTGCAAGTTGTTTTTGATGGTTTAGTTAAAAGATTTTCCCCGGAGACAATCCCTTCCTCAATCGAGTCTCTCTATGGTTATAAGTTTAAGGATGTTACAATTGATCGAAATAGGGATTAGCTGCAAGACTTTTTCTTCCGGACACGCAAAACTTCATGTGTCAAATTTCTGTGCTTGTTTATTTTCATGGTGGTGGCTTTTGTATTGGTTCAACCACTTGGCTTGGTTACCATAAGTTCCTCAGAGGCTTGACTGTTTCATCCAAATTCATTATCCTCTCTGTTGATTATCGTCTAGCACCAGAGAACCGACTTCCTATAGCTTATGAAGATTGTTGTAGTTCACTTGAATGGCTTTATAGCCAGATAAATTCCCAACCTTGGCTCAAACTGGTTGATCTTTCTCAAAGTATTAAGGGAGCAATAACTAAGGCATTGGGAGGGATGCAACTTGTGGAATATTATCCAGCTAACAGTCAGTACGAAAAGTCAAAACTTTTATGTTGGGCTTTACTTGAATCACATCCAAATCAAGAACTTATCATGAATTTACATGATAAATTCATATACCTAACTTTAGTGAATTTTCTCTTCCATCTGTACCGTCCTAGTCCTAGGCTTCTGCAACTTTTTTCTTTCTTAATTTCTTCCCTAGTCTCTACTGCTGAAAAATATGATAAATAATTTGTCTTGCATTTTTATTATCTTTTGTATTTGGTGTTAGAAAACAGAAGCAGCATATTTGGTGGAGACAACTGAGTTTAGCTTGTTTCCACCCCACACACACAACACACACATGTATGAGATAACCAATCTGGCAATTGCAAAAGTAGTTAGCAAGAGCTACACATATGGAGAGCCAAGCTTTAGAAACTGATAAGCTTAAAGACAAAATATTACAGAAGTTAACAGGTTCCACATTAAAGTGTACTGTTCATTAAGGAGCCTGGTTTTGTATAAGATGATGAATCCTCTGATTTGTATGATGATTCTGCTGCTAAATTGATCTTTTGTTATACTTTTATCTTGAATATATATAAACTTGTTGTCAAGTAAGATTAGGCAGAACACACCAACTATTGTTGATCCTTAAAACCTTATTTCATAACCCGATCTTATTATTAGGTACTTATATTGTGGACAGTTTGTAATTTTTCAATCTTTTCCCTTTTACATTGAGTTGTTAGATCTTTTTTTAGTTGTAGACTATGTTGTTTTCTTTAAATATGGTTGATGAATATTACTTAATCAATTAATAGTATCATTGAAATCTAATGTCGAATTGAATGCAGGTGATTGACATGGGACCTGGTCTACCCAAGAAGAAGAATAAGGCTGCACTAAGCAGCCTAATACCGACACAAGTGCAATCGCGGTACCATCAGCTTCTTAGAAGTGTAGCTGATGAGTCATCTGTTCGTACACAGCCAGAAGATCACATACCTACACCTTGTGAGCTTACTCCAACACCAAGAGATGTCACATCTACGCCTATTACTCATCCTAGAGATAAGTATCTACAAATTTTGAGAATGCAACGCAATATTAGTTCTCCATCAACTTCTCAAGATATGCCTCTAGCTTCTTATAATCAACCGCCAGTAAAGGACATGAGCCCCTTTCCCAGTATTAGTGCTACCTCTGCAAGCACTGCATGTATGATCTTTCACATCACATTGGTTAAACATACAAGTTTGATAATTTTGTTTATCTAACCAATTAAGAGTATGATATATGCTTATTGTAAAATATTCCTTTGCAATATTTTAAGATCCACGACTGATCCGAAAAAGACAAGGGGTGTCACAAAAGGATACGGATTGACAAAGATTAATAAGGCAATAGGTAAGAGATTGGAGATAGAGATCTCATCGTTGAAGGATGACCAACCAACTTCATACAGTCTGCCAAATTATCGAGTGAGATTGGTACGGTATCTCGAACTTCCTTATCTATAAGAACAAAATGGAAAAAAATAACTAATGAGGAGTTGGACATTGCATTTGATAATTAGATGTAAGTATTATAAAACTATCTAATTTGTACGTATTTTCCATATGCCTAAAGCTTTGACTAATAATTTATAATTTTTTGCAGCAAAAGTTAGAAGTCAAGGGAATGAGGATAGACAACGAAGTACATGTTGCTGTCAAGAAGTTTCTTCCTTTAAGGTCTAAAGATCAAAGATTTCATTTTAAAAAGCATTTTACCAAGCACAGAAAGGATGTTAAGCCACATAATGTCATAGTGGCTAAGTGGATGGATTTATGCGAATATTGGGAGCAATCAGCTACCAAGGTTAGTTAATTTGATTACAAAACTTAATTTCACAACTTTATTGACAACTGATTATATTTTAGTATTTATGAATTATGATTTATATATGTTATAATAGATTTTGTTACGTTTATGATTAGGAAAAAAGTGAAAAAGCCAAATTGGCTAGGAGTCAGGTCAAATGTCGACCAAACTCTGGCTCCAAGGCCTTTGTAGCGATACGACATGAGATTGTGAGTTACTATCTTTTTATTTATATACTTTGATTGACATTTCAAAATTTATTATAAATATTACTAATAATATATTTCTATACAACAGAGTGACAAAGATAGAGAAGAGTGTGACCGGATGAAGCTATGATATCACACTCATTATGATAAAAGTAAAAGTCAATGGACAACTACCAAATGCAGAGAAAAATGGGTGAGTACATAGTTCATTTACAAATATTTCTTAAATGAGACTGTGTATCTAATTAATTCTTAATTTTTCAGGAATTAATGTATAAGGAATTGGCATATTCAATAGAACAAGGTCATCCGATGATAGTGGATAAAGTATGAGACAAAGTCTTAAGCACTAGATCTGATTATGTTGTTGGCATGGGAGTTGGGCCTCGACCACAAAGGAAGACTTCAGTCAAAAAAGGACTTCAAGACTAACTAGAGGAGTCGAAGAAGGTTAATCAGGAGTTATAGTCTCAAGTCGATGAATTGAATAAAAAAGATGAAAAAATGCAGGATCGATTAATTACCGAACTCGAACAACAAAGAATTGAATTTGAACAACAATAAAAGCTCTTGAAACTTTTATGTTCTATACTTAATATTCGTTTAGATTAGATATATGTACTTATATTGATATCTTATACACTTATGACGTACTTTTTATATTAATTATTGTATTATGATATGTTTAGGAATTGCAATTAAATAATAAATTGTCTGCACGTATGAAATTCTTATGATACATAAATAATTATTAAAATTAATGATATACTAAAAAATTGAAGAATTATTAAATAAATAAAATTCATAAATAATATTGAATAGTTATTAAATAAATAAGATTTAAAAAAGATTGTTATTTAAAAACTAATTATTAAAATAAGAAAATTAATAAATTAAAATTATTTTCAAAAAAATAAATAAATAAAAGAAAATAAAGGTATTCCGCAACATTTTAAAAACGTCGCGGAATCATCTACATTTCGCGACGTTTTCTAGAAACGTCGTCAAAAACTACATTTCGCGACGCTTCCAGAAACGTTGCCAAAAATTAACATTTGACGACGTCTCATAAAACGTCACAGAATGTGAAAGATTTAGTGACATTTCAAAAACGTCACGAAATGTTACTTTTCGCAACGTTTTCTAAAACGTCAACGAATGCTGCTTTCTGTGACGTTTCCCAAAATATCGTCAAATGTGACTTTCCGTGACGTTTTTTGAAACGTCGCTGAAAGTGACTTTCCGCGAAATTTTCTTAAAACATCGTGAAAAAGTCAACCTTTCAGTGACATTTTTATAAACATCGCAAAATGTCACCGTTTTCCATGACGTTTTACAAAAAACGTCGCAGAAATTTTTTACCTACACCATATTCTGCGATATTTTTACTGAAGTTTTTTAAAACGTCGCAAATTATATTCTGCGACATTTTTGGACATTTTGTGATGTTTTAAAAACGTCACAAATTATATTATGTGACGTTTTTGGACACTTTGTGACATTTTAAAAACGTCGCAAATTGCCTTGTTCTCTTGTATTGTAAAGAGATTTCTCATGAACTTAAGGTTTTTGGGCCTATGGTTTTTTATTTATGTTAGAGAACTGATAATAGTCATGCAAACTTATCTTGAGATGTCTCTCTTTTATAGACAAACCCTCAAGAAGTATAGTTGGACTCTAACTATTCTAATAAATTTTTGATCTAGAAAGTTTAGTTAATCTTTAATTTGAACTTTACTTCTATACGTGAATCTTGAATCTTATATTGATTGATCTTATTCGTTAAGTATGATTAAAGTCTATAAATGTAGTTGTCATAATTAGACATCAAAATAATTACTATACGAGTTACTTTTAAACTTCAGATAAAGGAAAATGGAGTTTACTGAGCCATGGAAGCTTACATCGTATTTTTCTTAGGAATTTATCAATAACCTATTAAATAAAGTAAATATACTATTTTAAAATATTAAAAATAGCAATAATAATAATTTAGTAATTTCAATTAATAATTCAATCAAATAAGAATTAAATTATATTTTTTATAATATAAATCCTTACTTAAGCATTATAAAACCTTATACATTATATTGTTACTCTGAATAAACATTAAAAACTTAATTGATCAAAATTTAATATAAAGGTGAAAAATTTTTCAGTTTTAAGATTTGAAAGATGAGATCCTTATCTTTTGACTATTTTCTAATAATAATGCAATTTATGATTATTTACATTTGATAGTATATTTTAAGTTAAGATTCATTATTTTTACTAACCATATTATTTTTATATATAAAAAACAAATCCAACGTGGAAATTACAAATTAAATAAAATTATTGAATAAGAACCTTAGATATTTTTTTTGAATTTTTTACTATACTAGTAAAAAATGGTATAAAGCACTAGATTAGTATACCAAGTTATACTGAAGAACTAGGTTATACCTGTCATATTGGGTCGTACACTAAAATATCATAAAAACCACATCAATGTTATAAATTAAGAAAAATTTAAAAAGTAAATTAAAAAATATATTTATATTTAAGTATTTAAAATATAGCTATTATATCTAAAAATAAAATACTTTTATATAATTTTAATGAATTGAGTTATTTAATCAAATTTCAAAATATTTTTAATTTTAATTATAATAGAGACCAAATTTTAATTATATAAAAATTGAGAAGCTATTTTAAAGTTTTTAAAAATAATCCAAAATATTGTCCAATATTAATAGGTATGAGTGATATGCTATACTAGCTAGGAGCAAAATTAGTAGAAGCTATAACTTTGATTAAAACTCATGCTTATTGGCCGCCTTCATGCATTAAATATTTTATATATATATAACATATGTATGTAGATTTAATTATCCCCCATGGGTGTGGCTTGATGATTGAGAGCGGGAGTTGGCTTCAGCCGGTCTCAGGTTCGATTCCATGTGGGCGCATTTCTTGTAAGAGCCAGGGACAAACGGGGGTCTCACCTGCTGGTGGCGGGCTCCACCAAAAATCCAATGGTCGGGCTCTGTCAACGGGATTTCCCTCGAAATCACAAAAAAAGTAGATTTAATTTAAGTTAATAAATAAATATAATAAAACATGAGTTAATTATTGAAGGTCTACTCTTTTTTATTTTTGCTTTAAAACATAATTATTTTATTTAACTAACATTTTTAAAATTTATCCCCGTTTTTATAACATATGAAGTAATTTTATTTTTTTATAATATAATTTTTATTAAATAAATAAAAAATTATTTAAAAATAAATTTATATTAAACAATTAAAATTTAATTATATAAAATAGATAAATTATTTATAATATTTAAAATTATTTGTAATGGTATCCACATTAACCCATATCAATACTGGATAATATTTCAACTTTACTAAAAATATCATGGCCAAGCATATTACCTAACAAAGCCCAAGTCCCAAGTCTCTATTACTTATCGCCCATCAACTTTCTAATCACCGTCACTTTTGTATCCTCGCAAGTTCGAATCTCAAAAAAATAATGTGGGAATGGGACTTGTAGATTAAGTGCCAAGTAGGCCCCACTTACTGATGCAGGCTTGGAGAGGGGGGTATATTTAGGATTTGGTAACACCCTACCTTCAACTCGAGTTTTGGATAGCTTAGTTGTATCAGAGCCAGTCTCCGTATTTTGGTTGGCGGTAACATTATATCTTGATAGAGTGAGTAGGGAGAGAGCCCCCATGATAATGGAAACATTACCAAATGACCCTGTTCATTTATCTTCTAGTTTGTCTTTGTATAGTTTACCTTCTAGTGTTAAGCGTGTGTTGTCAAATAAAATAGAAAATCTTGTAAAAATTACTTATGTACCTGTAGAAAATCGTGTTTGTGAGTCTTCTTTACCTTTGCTAAGTTCGTATAGTATTTACAGTCGAGATCGTTCTTAGACAAGAAGTATGCGTACTATCTTGTCTACCTCACATCCTAGAGTGAAAGAAATCATTCATAATTCCAGATTGGAATAGTGTGGTCTCAGATCTACAACAGCAGAACAGTACGTAAAACTTGAAATCCCTAAGGAGTTGATCTCTCTGTGGAGAGAACAGAACCATACGCACTTATATGTTGGAGCTATATACCTTGTTCTTACACTTCATAAAAGAAAGGGTATACCTGCGACAGCCAGGATCTCTCTTCCAGAAACTGCCTACACAATGTACCAAAATGCCTTGATTAACCTTGCTGACTACTCTCAACAACGGAAATTTCATTTTGACCATAGCACCTGATTTTAACATTAGGTTAGATGATCTCACTTTATCTAAATGTCTATAAGTTCATATCCAGATCACTAGAGCAGATCAAGATCCTACAGCCATTATGGATACCTTACACCACCAGATGATCTATCATCTACAGAATCATGCTATGGATCTTAATTTTCCTAATTCTATTTCAGATGCTCTATACATGGTTGCTGATCATTCAAATGATCATATTACTATCATCCAGATCCCGAAGCAATTACTAACAGTGGAGCTTGAAAAGTTGATGCCTACTGAATGGATCACCAATTACCAAAAGGTATTCCATGCATCTCACCGACACTCTTTTCATACAACGACTCCTCCAATTCTGAAGACACTCAGAGATGGAACTATAAAATCCATCTATTCAAGGCCTAATGAAGATACAACAAGCACTTCTGCCCCAGGAGGGGGTATATTTATGATTCAGCCTATATTTTCATATGAGGAAGGTAAATCTAGTCCTCCGATCCATTATATTAAATCTAATGGAGATCCAGTATACGTAGCCATCATCGTGGACATTTCATATGGGACGTCGACCCATCCATGTGCGAACCTGATTGTGAAGTCTATCTCAACCCTGAGTCAGATAGTGATATGATGATTATGATCGCTACAGAAGACGAAGGAAGAAGAAAAAGCCCAAACCTAGATGCAAGCCTTCCCAACAGTATCATCCACTGAGGGATGACCCAGATCTAGATCCTTCATCTGGACTATTCATATCAGATCACCTACTGAGGGTACTGAACCTTTCAGACCTGAACCAGCACCTCAACCATTCCCAGCTCAGCTAGTTGCACAGGCTACGACCAAGCCTACATCAGGACCTTGGCTTACTTTTGATGATCTTCCACTTAAAAAATGGAGAGATAGACTACATGAATTTGGTGCATGGATTGACTTACAAATGACTCGAGCTAACAATCCTTTACCGGATATTTTTTCTAAGTTTACTTCTCGTTTTATTGGTACTTTGTGAGAATGGTGGCAAAGTATTAATGATTATCAACGAATTCAGTATATCCAAGTCACTATAGCCGGAGCTCTTCTTGGAATAATTCATAAGGAGTTTATTGGTGACTTTCAGCTGATTGACAAACAGATTCGTCAAGAATATTTTGAAATGAAATGATGTTCACTTGACAAGCGTGATATTCAAAAGCATTAGAAAAAGATGACAGATAGGTATTATCTCTTGAATAGATAGAATGATGTTAATCTTCGTTATACTTTTATTTCATCCCTTCCAGATGAATTACAATCAGAGTTACAACAGATCATAATTTCTTTACAAAGAGATATGAAAAATATCTCTTGGAGAAATTTACTAGCTTGCTTTAGCTTCTCTTGATAAGCTATGTGATCAACATGCTTTATTCAAGAACATCATAAAAGGCAGTCTAGTACTGAAATAGGCTTGCAAAAAGCCTTATCTCCAGATCAAGTGCAAAGATAAAAATACTTGTGAGTGTCATAGCAAGAAGAAAGCTCATCTTCGCAAAGTCTACCATCGAAGGAAGTATCATAGACAGATGGAAGATTACAAAACTTTAAGAAGGACCTATTGAGGAAAGGATGGAAAGAAGAAAAGATCTTTAAGGTTCTTCAAGAAATCATCTCATCGACAGAAACCTGATCGATGTTTTCTCTGTGAACAACATGGACACTTTGCACGAACTTGTCCTCACAAAACCAAGAAAGATGCAAAGTTCTTATAATAGATGCAATCCATTCTACCTATTCATTCTTTGAACAACTTTTAAGAACTCATTGAGGAGTAAACTCAAGAAGATGAGGACACCAAGTTTGCTGTTTCTGTTTCTACAGATGATGAATCTTCTAACTCTTCTGTTTCTTCAGATGATTCATTATACATGTTAAAGCGGACATGTATGAAGCTGGATCGTACACCAGTTCTAGGACCTTATGTCCAGCTCCAAATCTTTCAACAAGATAAATATGACAAACCCATTAGAGCTATTGGGGTTATGGATATTGAATCCAGTTGTACGATCATGAAGCCCAACATCTTACCACTTGACGCATGGACTTCCTATAAAGAATAGTTTACTGCTGCTGATGGTAATTCATTCAAAATCAGGCCTGCTACAAAAAGAAGAATCAGACTTCGATTCTTTCCACAGTGGACAGATTAGACTAAAGTACTTGGAAGCAATCTACTTGGCCCAGACATTTTGATTGGTATGGACACATACAATAAAGCTTCACCTTTACAGATCCTACCCACAGGCCTCAGGTATTCAATCACTGTTCAGTCCGTACACTGAGATAAAAATGTGTTTGAACTAACCACATTTCCTACACAATATACTGCACTGTGAGATAAACTGTTGGAATATTGCCCTGAATCTCATGCACAGTTTTCTTACCCATATCCTCTGTAAACAAATGCTGACTTTTTCATCAGTCTACCATTTAAGAAGAATGAGGATATCAATCCTACAAAAGCAACTCATCCACGGATGAACCATGACGATTTGAAGCTCGCACAAGATGAGTATGCTGTTCTCCTAAAGCAAGGACTCATTGAGCCCACAAAATCTGATTGGCCTTGCCAAGCGTTCTATGTCAATAAACGTTCAGAGCAGAAATGTGGAAAAAAGAGATTAGTCATTGATTACAAGCCTCTGAATGCTTTTCTGCAAGATGACAAGCTTCCTCTTCCAAGGATAAGTACTTAAGTATTATTTCTCAAAGAAACTGTTATCTTTTCCAAGTTTGATCTTACCCAAAATAATGATATAAGATTGCTTTCTACATTCCTAATACACAGTATCAATGGACTATTATGCTATTTGGGCTTAAAGTCGCCCCATCACTATTTCAACAATCCATGACAAAAATATATGAGTCTATTCTCAATAGTGCACTGATTTACATCGATGACATCTTATTGTTCTCAAAGACCCATGAGGAACATCAAGCCCTTTTGTATAAATTCTTGGATCTTACTCAGCAATATAACATTATGCTTTCAGCCTCAAAAAGCATCATTGGTACAAAAGAAATTAAATTCCTTGGGATGCATTTTAAAGATCAATTTTATCGGCCTGGTCCACATATTGCAAAAGAATTGCTACAAATTCCTGATGAAAATCTCACGATAAAACAGATACAACAATTCCTCAGGATTGTTAATTATATTCGAGATTCATTCCACATGTGACATCTTATACTTCAAGCTTATCTAAGCTTTTGAAAAAGAATCCACCTTCTTGGACTATAGAACAAACAAAGGTTGTCTAACATCTAAAGTAGATTTGTTAGGATCCTCCACCTTTAAAGATTCCTGACACAGGAAAACGTATCTTACAGACAGATGCTAGTGACAACCATTAGGTTGTTGTACTTATTGAAGAACTCAATGACACTCGATATTATTGTGGACATGTAAGTGGCCAATTTAGCTCTTCTAAATGCCACTATCATATCAGTTACAAGGAGATTTTAGCAGTCAAAAGGGTATTGAAAAGTTTGCTTTCCACCTCACTCCTTATCATTTTGTCATTGAAATGGATAACACCTCATTGCCCAGAATTCTTGATCAGCCCAAGAAAAAGATTCCCAACAGTCAACTACTTTATTGGCAAGAGTGGTTTTCTCATTATAAATTCTCCATTCATCACATTAAAAGTCACCACAATACACTTGCTGATTATCTCTCTAGACCTGTAAAACCTCTTTTGTTGTTTCTTCTTCGTTAACCTTACCTATTCCTTTATTTTGGCTTATGGAGTTTCCTAAATTTGTAAAATATAAAAAAAGAATTTCCTGTTCTATTTGCTCATCCTCTAGCCACTATTAAAGAACTTTTTCCTCTTCTTCTTCAGAGTCTCTTTTATTATCTACATCTTTCTCTTATTGCCTTTGACATTGTGTCTGTTCCTGGTTATTTTGATATTCTGGCTCCCTATAAGACTATGTATCATCTCTATGATAAGTTGCATGAGTCTACCTTGTGACATCTATGGGCTATGTCTGCCCTCTATGCTTGTTCGATTTCTTTGTCCCCTCTTCATGTTTATAGACATTTATCTGATCCTTCCAATGCTGGTTCCCCTTTTTGGACTTTTCTGGAATGGTTTCAGCCATTGTCCAAATGGCGTATTGATATGTCACAGATTTTATCTCAATATCGCCTCTGGGATACTACCTTAACTGATCGTTAGAATTATGCCATCTATCTTATTCATCGTCCTTATTGCATGATTGACTCTAGACGTTGTGTACATTGACTCATTGTCAGCTTTGGAGAACTACTACAAATTGTTCTACAGAACAAACTGCTTTGATTGAAGAATTACATGCCTTTTTAGATCAATTGAATCAGTCACAAAATTTGAGACCATCCATTGGATGTAGATCTCTTGGTCCCTATTATGGAGATACTACTCTTCTTCTTATTGTGACTCCATCTCCAACCTATTGGACCTCCGTTTCTGACCAAGTTATCCACATTCGTGCTGGAGATATTCCATGTCCAACATCTCGAAGATTTAGCCCTATCTGAGAAGATAGTCCTATACACGAATCCAGTTCTGTCTCTAGCCTTTGGCCTCCTAATTGGGCTTCTACGAATATCAGTCATCTTATTAAACAAATTAATAATGAAATGGTTTTAACAGATGATGTTGATGGTGGCACAGATCTCAATCTATCACTTTAATAATGGGACTCGTCTTTTTAGGAGTTTGTCATTTTCTCTTTGGTATGTTTTAATAATGAAGAATCACCATGGCCTGCAAGCACTTTGCCAGGATTCCTTCTTATCAAATTACTATTTACTTTTTGAAAAAGTAGTTTCTTTTTTAAAGTAACTTTAATAAAATGTCATCATTGTACTTTATTTTTCTAAAGTTGTCATGATTATCTCTTTAAGTAAAATTACCTTTGTAACCCTTACTTCGCCTATAAAAGCAAGGCCTCTCGTCATTTGTAAGAAGAGTGTGAGGTGTGAGTACATAAGAGTGTGATATGTGAGTACATTAGAGTATGATTACATTATGAATATAAGTTTGAGGTTGAGTGCTTAAATCTTTTCTCTCTCTTCCCTAAAAGCTTAAGTCTTGTATGATGTTTTTATTCTGTCTTGGTACAGAGACAAGTATGCTCTACACTCGCCTCTTTTGAGGATTTTGTGTATCAGAAAGTCTAAACCAGTCTATGACTGTCCCAAACAATTCCGTTGTGAAACTATAATGTTAACGGGGAAGGTTTTCCTTATTGTACGACTATGTTGATTTGAAAGGGTGTGGTGTGAGTGTAAGGTTCCTAAGAGGAAAGATGAGAGTTGAGCCCGTAGAGCCAAGGAGGGCGTGAAAGGGCGTTGTGTCTCATCCATCATACCTAGAACTTACAAGAACTCACATAGTTCCCATGATTAGTCCACAGTAGTCATCCATCTTATCCTGAGTCGAGGTTTTCCCAACGGTGTTGGTTGAGTCTTTGGTGTCGTACTTCCCTGTGTGCCCTTCGGGGTCCCTATGTGCACTGAGCTACCCAAAACTCAAGTTGAAGGTAGGGCGTTACCAAATCCTAAATATACCCCCTTTTCCAAGCCTGTGTCAGTAGGTGCGGCCCACTTGGTACTTAACCTACAAGTCCGATTCCTACATTAATTTTCTGGGATTCGAACTTGTGACGAAGGGCAAATCTAGTATTTAGGATTTGGTAATGCCCTATCTTCAACTAGACTTTTAAGTAGCTCAGTGGTATCAGAGCCACCAGGTTGCGGCCTGGGTTTGATCTTCGTCGCAAGTTCAAATCCCAGAAAAATAATGTGAGAATGGGACTTGTAGGTTAAGTGCCAAATAGGCCCCACCTGTTGACGTAGGCTTAGAGAGGGGGGTATAGTTAGGATTTGGTAACGCCCTACCTTCAACTCGACTTTTGGCTAGCGAAGCAGCAAAGCAACTTTCGGTAGCTACTGAGCGTGAAGTTCGCTTTTGGTAGCTCATGAACCGAGCGAAGCAGGGGTTGACTCTGCTACCGGGCTTGAGGAATGGGAGCAGCTTTGGAATCAGTGTAAGAAAGCCTTTAATTAGGTGAAAATCAAAATGATCTCGATTTGCCACTCTGTGCATCATAAGCTTTTCTTCTTTTTTCCACATTCTGCTTCTTTCTTATTGAAGATTGGGTTCCTTTCTTCGACGTCTTCACATCCACACACAAATCCCATCCAACTAATAGCTCCGTTCTTAGATAAAAAGATGAAAGTTATCCCAGTAGGAATAGTCATATTACAGATATATCCCATATCTGCTCTCATCCAGTAGAGGACTCAATGATTATTCGTTCGCCGGAACCAGAAGTCCAAATTTTTGTAGATAGTGATCCTATCAAAACGGATTTTGAGGAATGGGCTAGACCCGGACATTTCTCAAGAAGAATAGGTAAAGGACTTGATACTACTACTTGGATCTGGAACCTTCAGATAGTTCTATTTTATTTGTGCTTGAAAAAAGACCCCATCGGTCTGCTTCTTTTAATGGACATTCTTATCCATCCTCCAAGGGTTTATAGATCATATCGTGAACTCTTTCAGACCTTTAAGCCTTAGTTTCACTTGGTTGGTCAGGCAAAACCATTGTTGCCTGTTAGGAACTTCCCTCATATTGCTATCAATGTCTTCATGTCGCACGACCTCTTAATAATAAATTTAGTAGTAACTCACAGGAGTTAGAGGGGAAACGAAGATGTTATCCTGGTGGTTCTGATACCACTAAGCTACCCAAAACTCGAGTTGAAGGTAGGGCATTACCAAATCCTAAATATACCCCCTCTCCAAGCCTGCATCAGCAAGTGGGGCCCACTTAGCACTTAACCTACAAATCCCATTCTCAAATTATTTTTCTGGGATTCGAACTTGCAACGAAGGACAAACCCAAGCCGCAACCTGGTGGCTCTATTATCACTAAGCTACCCAAAACTCAAGTTAAAGCTAGAGCGTTACCAAATCCTAAATATAGCTTTTGTTGACTCAGTCTTCGTTGTCCTGTGCATCGACCAGGCACTGGTCACTAGAGATCATCTCTTGCCTCCCTTTTCTCCAACTTACCATTTGCATAACGCTAGACTTAACCACATCGACCTTCTTGAATGTTAGAAATAAGGAACTGTTTGACCAATACCTTCTTTGAGATTATTTTTTATTATGCTGCGGCATTATTGATTGGTGTCCTGAGGAGAGTGTCACTAAGTGAACGATATGTTCGGTATGGTTCGTGGCTCGTTAAAGACAATTATCCACTTAGACTCAAGGTTCGATCTTTTTCTCGTCCATTTCAAAAGTTTGATTGATTTATACTAAAAGTTCTGAGTTTTTTGTGATACATGTGGTGGTTCCAAGTAACTTGGTAAGTTGATTACTATCAGTGAACATTTTTTTTCATCTTGGAGCTAAAGGAGTTGGGATATTGGGACTTGAAAGTAGTGATTTGAAGTGGCCAAAATGTTAGAATATTTAATGACCATGTAACTTATAGTTTGAGTCCCATGAAAAGAACCCAAGATGATGGTTAATGGGTATTAAATATAGGGATCTCAAATGGGTTAAAGACCCTTTCTCTCTCTCTTTTAAAATGAACCAACATTACGGTTGGTGAAATGATATATAAGTTTTAGAAACTTATGCAAGGTTATCTTAACCATTGAGAAAACCAATTTACAGAAGACAAAAGGTAGAGAGGGAATAAACTTGTATCAAGAACCTTAAAATCTTACAAAACGATCGTGGATATAGGTACGCCAAAATTAATCAATCCATAAATGTCTTACTATTGGTATTAGAGCCTCGATGTTACATGAGTTATTTTCTATCGTGTATCGTTTATTTTTTCTGTTTGTTTTTGTATGGATAGTGTGTTGCATTATTTCTATTCGTTTGTGATATGTTGCACTAACATGAAAGGTTTGATGAACTTTCGGTGTTGATTCAGAACCGAAAGGCTTGGTTCTTGAACTGACTCTATGTGTATTTCATGAGTTTTATTTGTGTTGTTGCAGTTTTCAACATAGAATGATGCTATCATGTTTATTGTGTTTTGGTTCTACAAAGACAAAGTCATGTGGTTATGGTTGTTTAAAACAAAACAACGAAAATAGCCTTGGGTTGTTGAAAAGAAACACACATCTAAACATCCCGTAAATGTCTTAACGATTTTGGAATGAAATTTGCTTTTTAGTTTCCATGCCTATAAGAGAAAATTTTTGGTTTAGAGTGAGAGTAATAAACCGTAAAAAGAGACACGCAAGGTTTGGGCATGGAAACGTTATAAAGTTGGGTAGGGATGTTCATGGCTTTATGATTTGGGATGGCTTGTGTTTTGACACAAACCCATGAAAAGAAAGAAACAAACAACAGAAACCCATGAAATGAAGAAGAAAAAAAACAAAAATGCAGAAAAACAGTCTGCGTAGGGAGGAGGAAGAACACACGCGCCCCATCTAATAAGAACGGCAGTGGCTGCCGTGTGCATTGCACGCGCCCGCGACTGCAGTTGAAGAGAACAATTGTTGGCGCGTGTAGACAGGGCTTTTGTTTTTGGGCTAGCTTTTGGTTCTTTAGGCCATTAAAAGGTTAGCTTGGGTTATTAAATGATTATAGCCTAATTTTATGGAGTTTAATTTAGCGCTATGTTATGCAACCTTAATTATTAAATAATTATATTATGGACTTTAACCCTAAGTAAAACCATTTTAGGATTTTGAAAATCAGTGCCATATTATATGTTTATTCAGTACTTTGAATATTTTCTATTATGCAATATTTGGAATTAAATATTCCTATTATATGTGGAATGTGCTACATGACATAATGGTAATGTAAAATAGTTTGTTAATCACCAAAGTGACCAAACTAATTTAAATTAAATTTTGTCATGTACAATAATTGTCCAATTAAATGTTTATTGCATGGAAAGCTTGTTAGTTACTAAAGTGTCCTAGCTTGAACAATTAAATATTTAATTGTGAATGTTTCAAATGTTCATATTGATGTGATGCTATTAAAATGACATAAAGGTTAAACTGAATATTTGAGATTAATAATTATAACATTAAGAGGTCACCTAAAGATGGATCATTACTTATAATTAATGATATTAAAGGGACTTTATCAACATATTTAGTTAATATGATTGTATATCCAAAGATAACATACATGTTGACTAGAATATGATTTATTGTCTATTATAGTGAACTATATATGTTAGCATCATGATAGGTTACAACTATGTATTTAAATATCACCCAAAAGAGAATTTAAATGCATAATCACAGTTTAATATTAGTTTGAATCCATTTAGGTATACTCAAAGCATTAATGAGTGGGCTGTATGTTGTATTTATAGCATCTACTAATTTGTTGACTTTAGGAAATGGCTTAATCAAGTTCAATGGTCTGAACTATGCGGATTGGTCTGAACAAATCTAATTCCAACTGGGTGTAATGGATTTAGACTTGGCCATAGTTTCAGACGCAAGGCCCACAGCCATAAATGAGACCAGTTCTGAAGCTGACAAGTCTTATTATGAGGCTTGGGAATGGTCTAATAGGTTGACAATCGCGAAAAACGTGAAGTCATCAATGCCTAAGACGAATAATGCAAAGGAGTTCATGTTAAAGCTTAAGGAATACTCCCAGTCTGATTTAGCTGACAAGCTCATAATAAGGACTTTAATGAGTGAGCTAATGACCAAGAAGTTTGACTGGTCACAGCCTATTCATGACCATGTACCCATATGTCAAACCTAGATGCAAAGTTGAAATCTATGGGCATGGATGTGAGTGAGTCCTTTCTAGTACAGTTTATTATCAACTCACTTCTTCTTGAGTTTGGCCAGTTCCAGGTGAATTATAATACCATTAAAGAAAAATGGAACCTTCAATAAATTAAGGCCATGTTGGTTCAAGAGGAAGGGAGATTGAAGAAAATGAAGGAGCACTCCGTTCATCTCACATTTCATCCAAGAGCTAGTAGCAACAACCACAAAACCAGGAAAGCAAGGCAAAGACAAGGACAAAGCTCTTAGTAAAGTCAATGAAGGCTGAATCCATAAAGACAAGAGGTGCCACTTCTGCAAGAAGCCTGGTCACTTTAAGGAGGATTGTTCTAAAAGAAAGACTTGGTTCGAAAAGAAAGGTACGTACTATGTCTCGGTAGGTTTTGAATCAAATCTTATTGAAGTGCCTAATAATATCTGGTGGTTAGATTCTAGTACAACTACTCATGTGTCACATGTTCATCAGGGATTCCTTTCAATTCAACCCATAAATGGAACTGAAAAGTTCTTATATATGGGGAACATAATGAAAGCATAGATAGAGGGCATTGGGACGTACAGATTAATCCTAGACACTGGCTATTACCTGGATCTAGAAAAGTGTCTTTATGTTCCTAAATGTGCAAGAAATTTAGTTTCTGTTGGAAAGTTAGATATTGTAGGATTTCAAGTTAAGATTAGAAACAATGTTTTTTCATTGTATAAACATAAGTATTATTATGGTTCTGGTACTTTAATTGATTGTTTATATCATTTCAATCTTGATGTTGATTTTGTTGCATCTCTGACCATATTATAGGAAGTAAACGTAGTGCACAAAATGAATGTTCTACTTTTTTGTAGCATAAAAGATTAGGTCATATATCCAAGGAAAGGGTACAGAGGTTAGTAAAAAATGAAATTCTACCTCCATTGGATTTTATTGACTGGGATATATGTGTGGATTGCATTAATGGCAAGCAAACCAAACATATATCAAAGCATCCAACCATAAGAAGTAATGAATTATTGGAATTAATACACACCGACATCTGTGGTCCTTTCAACGTTCCTTTTTGGGACGGCGAAAAATATTTTATTACCTTTATTGTTAACTTCTCACGATATAGTTATATTTATCTACTGCATGAAAAATCTCAGTCTGTGGACATCCTAGAGGTGTTCGTTAATGAGGTAGAAAGGTAGTTAGATAGAAAAATAAAGATAGTGAGGTTCGATAGAGGTGGTGAATATTATGGAAAATTTGATGAAAAGTGGACAATGTCCAGATCTATTTGCAAAGTTTCTTGCAAATCGAGGCATATGTGCACAATACACAATGCCTGGTATACTGCAACAAAATGGTGTAACCGAAAGACAAAATCGTACTCTTATAGATATAGTTAGGAGTTTGTTAAATTATAGCACTGTACCGTTATCATTGTGGATGCATGCATTAAAGACCACTGCGTATCTGCTTAATAGGATTCGTAGTAAAATAGTTCCTAAGACACCTTATGAGCTGTGGACAGGAAGGAAACCTAGTTTACGACACCTTTACATTTGAGGTTGTCTCATAGAAGTAAGGTTGTATGATCCACATGAAAAGAAGTTTTATGGGAGAACTGTTAGTGGTTTTTTCATCGGTTATTCTGAAAAATCAAAGAGGTACAGATTTTATTGTCCTAACCCTAGTACAAGAATAGCTGAGTCTGGTAATGATCGGTTTATTGAAAATGGTCAAATCAATTGGAGTGGAGAAATGTGAAAAGTGGATATTCATGAGAATCGTGTAGAACCTACTCCAAGTTGAGTAGAAACTACTACATCAAACGTGATCCCACCGGTTATTATTCCTCTTGTTGCATCATAGATAAGCAATATACCGGAACAACAAATTAATGTTCCAATTTCACAAATTGAACATATTAATGAGGAACCAGCTAATGATGTTCAAGTTACAAATGATCAAGTAATTCCATAAGAAGTAACATTACGAAGGTTTGTAAAGCAGAGAAGACTAGCTATTTCAAGTGACTACGAAGTTTACTCACTTGAACATAAATGTGACTTAAGTATTGATAAGGATCCAGTCTCGTTCAAACAAGTCATAGAATATAACAATTCTGAAAAGTAGTTCAATACTATGAAAGAAGAGTTGAAATCAATGGATGACAACAAAGTTTGGGAATTAGTTAAGTTGTCAGAAGGTGCAAAGCAAGTAGGTTGTAAATGGGTCTTTAAGACTAAACGTGACTCACAAGAAAACATTGAAAGGTATAAAGCCAGATTTATTGTCAAAGGTTATACTCAAAAGGATGGCATTGATTATAAAGAGACCTTCTCTCCAGTTTCAAAGAAGGACTCTTTAAGAATTGTTATGGCCTTGGTGGCTCATTATGATTTAGAGCTTCACCAAATGGACATAAAAATAGCCTTTCTAAATGGTGGCTTGGAGGAAGAACTGTATATGGATCAACCGGAAGGTTTTTAAACCACAGGAAAAGACAAGTTAGTGTGTAAATTAAATAAGTCAATATATATATGGACAAAAACAGGCTTCCCGACAATGGTATCTTAAGTTTAATGATACCATTAGGTCTTACGATTTTGTAGAGGACACCGTTAATCGGTATATCTATATGAAGGTCAGTGGGAGCAAGTTCATTATATTAGTCCTATATGTTGATGATATTCTTCTTGTTGCTAATAATCTGGTTTTGTTACATGATGTAAGGAATTTTCTTTCTAATAATTTCGAAATGAAAGATATGAAAAAAGGTTGAGAGGGAATAAACTTGTATCAAGAACCTTAAAAATCTTACAAAACGATCATGGATATAGGTACTCCAAAATCAATCGATCCATAAATGTCTTAAACCAAAGATTGAGTGCTTTTAGGTGTAGCATTGGCTACAATTCCAGGAAGACGAAACCATCACTTCTTTTTTAATTTCTTGCTCCCACAGTGACATATTAGTTGTTTACTGTGAAGTGTGAACCAAATGACCAGAATCGCCATGCGGTGAATAAGTATATTATTGACATTATGAAAGGAAGGAGTGATCGTTAATATCCGAAGAGGTGTTATTATAGAAGAGAAGGAATTGTTCAGTTTTTAGCGAGAGGAGAGCTTGTTGGTGTAAGACTTGATATTTTTCCGGGCAAGCCTGATAGGCCTAAAAAGTTGTTTGAGTTTGATAATTTTATGCTATCATCTTATGCTGTCTTTATGCAAAAATCCTTAGAAGCATCGCAGGATGTTATGTTCGCAACCTGATCAATTTCTTTTCTAATCATACTCTACTATCACTGGTCTTTAATGAGTAAATAAAGTATATTATTGACAGTTTCAGACGAATTCTGCCCATATTTTTAGTTCAGAAAAGCAAACAAAATCCCAAATAACTTTCCTAGTATGGAATAGTCATCACTTTTGCTATTCTTTGAAGCATTTATGATTTCATCTCTATCGTACTTCTGATCTAAGCTAAGGAGCATTTTGTTTTGTTTTGAATTTGTATATAAATTAAACTCTGCTGGTACATCCTTCAATGTATCTTTATTTAGTCTGTTTTTGTGTAACCTGCAGATAACTTTGTGCATATATTTAATTACTTGTAGATTTCAAGTTCGTAAGTCTAAAGCTTGGCATGAGAAGAATCGAAGTTTTCCTCTATATACTCAGCCTAGAAGGTTTTCCAATCAAGCGCCATTCTTACCCCATAGTGACTTTAGTCACTTTATTTCTAAGTTGTGGTAAGGAAAGGAGGACGAGGAGGAGAAGAAGATAATTATATTAATTTACTTAATTCTAGAAGCTGAAGTTCAAATTCTTGAGGTAGAAGTTACCGAAGAGGAAGATTTTATTAGTGTACTTAATTCAAGAGAAAATTAAGTTGAAGTCCGAGAGCTATATCGAAGAAGTTGGGACATAACCGATAAAAGGAAAGGGAACATTGAAGAAGTTGTATAGTCCACTAACATGACATAATATGATATGTCACGTAATATTATGATAACATGGCCTACTATATAATGTTAAATTTCATACATACATACACACACATATATATAGTAAATTAATATTGAAATAGTATTTTATTTGGCCACCTAATTAATCTCATAGGAGTAGTTGTAAATGCAAAAGGGGTATCTACGGGGGTGTTGGAGCATTTAGATTGGCGATGCTATTGTTTGAGCTTGAGCCGGCAACGGAGGAAGGAGATCACTTGTTTCGAAAATTCTTGTTTCCGCTATTTCCAATGATATCCAACCATTCAATATTTATGAGAGAGAAAAAATGAATGGGTTAAATGGTAGTAGAAACAGGAGGCACAGAAATTTTCGAAACAGGTGATTTGAAGCCAGCAACGGAATGTGCATAAAGTGCCGCCAACTTAATCCTGCCGCTGCCTCCATAAGGATGGAAATTAAACATGCAAGCTATCAGAAAGGATGGACATACATTTATCGATAGACACGGTTACGATATTATTATGCACATGACAACAAATAACAGCCATAAGGTGGTTAAAGCACCTGGTTCCCTTTACTGGATCCTTAACAACTCAACTTAATTCCTAGGACCTGTGAATCCACAAAAATTCAAAAAGTGACTTGCTTGGCCAGGTTGATGGTTTGGAAATAATGTTGATGATCCATATTTGAGATACAATTTCTCTTTCTATATTTATTGCTTGATTATACTAAAAGCTATGCACAAGCTATTGCTGACGATGAGCACCCTGCAACTTATATAGAAGTTAAAAGCAGTGTTTCTTAACAAGGTCTGCTTCAGTTTTCTTTTGACATTGAAAAAGCTTTGGTGGCATTTAATGAAGTGGATCTGGCAACATCCATAGTCTCGTAAATAGAAGTATGTGAACCTTGCAAGAAGCTAGGGCATAATCCAATTACTAATTTATTCCAACGAGTGAAAGTAGGTAAACAAAAGGAGAAAGATGATCTTTTGATTGAATTCAGAGTCTTAACATCTGTCTGACTGCAATTCTGTAAACTTTTAGTTGTTTACTTGGTTTTGGGTTATGTTAAGTGTACAAGTAAAGTAACCATTGATGTTCTTCACTCCGTGGAGGTTGAGAATAATTAGGTGAAAAAAAATGTAAAAGCAAACTAAAAATGTTGATGATCCAGATGATTGTCAAACTAGAGTAACAATACAGAGCCACCAACTTACGATTAAAGGAAATTCAACAAGAATCATGTTGAAATAATTAAGCTGGAATTCGTTGGCATACTTAGGCAGAATACAAAGGCTGTTCAACAAAGGAGAGAAATAGACATACTTCATCCACGATCAGCATTCATTAGCTACATATTCAGTACCATCAAACCTCCTATCATTGTTTGTGTTAGAGATCAAAAGAAAAACCAAGCTCGAATACTTATTGATCATATGCATGCGCTAATAAGACTAGTTAACCGAATGATGAATGCATTTCTACATAATTAACCAAATTTCAATGGTTAAAGCAATTTGCACACTTGAATGTTATACAACTAAAGAAGAGAAAATCCATATTTGAATTAGTATGCAGTCGCCTAAATTTGTGAACAGTCAACCAACCTCAGATGCTTGGAAGAGGAAAAACATGCATATATATCGAGTTTCACTGGGCTGTAAAAAGATCTACAGGCGAGTGAACGACTTATCCATAATCGCAGGCGAACTGATAGAATCTGTTAGCTTCTGCTGCAGATCAAACACATTGATGCATCTTCCATCATTGACCTGAATGCACTCTTTCTATGTAAAATTAAGTTGTTCGATAGTAAAGAAGGTGTTTAGTTTTTATTTTACGCAGAAAAAAGAAAAAGAAAAAAAAATGGAAAAAGCGAAAAAAAACCCTAAGTAGAATCAAGAATTGCTTGAATTTACCTCAGCTGTAATAGCGTGAATCATCCTTTGACTTACTTTTCTGGAAATAAAGCTAATAATACGGAGCTTTTCTCCAAGAATAAGTTCGATAACTCTTGACGGAGGAAACCCATTTATATAAGCGGTATTGATCACAACCTCCACGCCAACTAAACAAGGTTCAACTGTCAAGCTATCCCTCTCGCGGCTTTCAGAGCTTTCAAGTATAGAACCAGAATAAGTTGGTATATAGGAGTTACTGGACAATATCCTTAGCTCACCTTTCTTATCACTCAGTTCTTTAATTTTGTGTTCCAAATGTTTTATGTATTTGACTGCCTCTTGAATTTGATCAGATACTGATCTTTTTCCCTGAAAATCAACAAAAACATGCAGAAAATGAGCTCTTGTACTGTAGACAAGTGAAAGTAAGAGTTTCCAGATTGATAATGATCAAATAGGAGAAGATAAGGACCTTGAGATATTCAAAGGGAAGAAGGGATCGAAGGGTCACGTAAAGGGCAGCCATTTCTTGCCTTCTCTGCCTCTCAATATCTCTGTGTATGATTTTTTTCTTCTTCCTGTCGCTAGAGTTTTGGTTGTCGACACCTGAGGCCATGGAAGATTTACGCCGTTGTCTAAGTTGGGTTGTGTTTGTCAAATCACTGACATAGGCGGTAGGTGTTATGAGCAGATCCTTATCTCCCGAGATTTTCTGTTGTTGCCATGGAATACACGACAATTGGAACAGCTCATCGGTATTGTACAGGTCTACTTGAGAAGTGGATGAATTGTGATCCATGTTCAACGTTCAAAGCATTCGCCGAGCCCCTTCTCTATCTTTTGCTCTTACACTGTGTTCTATATATTTCTATTTAAAGTGGAAACTTTCAACATAAGATATGCTAGTTAATCTAGGAGAATCACATCTTTGATGGGCCTAACCTAAGTCACCCATATTTCCTTGTTATAAACATTTATTACGCCCCCGAACTAGGGCTGATCTCTACATATAAAGAATAATCTAAACACAAAATGGAAATAGGGGTAGAAAAATAGGTGAAGAAAATCGCACAGTATCTAGGCGATATCCATAATAAACGAGAACGTATCATTCGAGAGATTCTCCTCAAATATTGAGGATGTGAATCTATATTTCGATACCCTACAAGCTAATAAGAAGACAAACAAGGACCATATTTTCTAACATTTCGGTCTTTGTATTTTCTAGTACGCTTCTTGTATTTAAGCTTTGAGGAGATGAATTGGAACTCTAAAAAGCTTTTCTTACGATAGGGCTGTAACTACTATTCAAATATAATTAGACCACAACTAATTTTATTAAGTTATTGCCAACTTATAGCTGATATGTAAGATGCCGATCAACTTCTGATTTGTTTAATAACGATATTGGGAATGATTGAGAGAAAGAGGGAACAAGATTGGGTTAGTAATCTTGATCATGAACATGCGGGGTACGTCCAAGAATTAATTTGATCATTCGTCGACGCATCATTAACATGCCTGGATCTATAATATGATCTCTCTATGCCATATGACCACGTTGGTGCAATAGCACACAAGGAACACTCAAATGCTCGAACAATTTAACATTGATCTTCGTCACCTAATCCAATTTCAAGACAATAAACTAGGGCGGTCCAACTATTTTGTTTTACTATTCAAGATGACAATCTCTGAAATCCTCCAATCTGTCTGAAAGTGAGATTGTTCAATTAAGTTCTGTTCACTTGTCTAAGAACTTATGATAATTGCAGCTCAACCATGCAATCTCCTCTACATCATAATGAAGTATATATTATACCCACGATCATATTCTAGTGGATTCGGATACGATCCTTAATTAATTAGCCTCACACGGGTCTGCCGACCTTATAATCTAGCTACTAATTTTATGAAACATCTAACGAATGATTTGAGATTTTTCCTGTAATTGATAGTGGTTGAATGTTCTCGCTTGACTATGATATTTTAGGCTGTGTAGGGCACCCATCCCAATGTACTGGTCGTCCCTAGTTCAAGCTATGCTGACCTACGAACCTCCTATACAACTTTTATTACATGGAACCATTCAGCTGCATTGGTATTCAGTTTTATGATATCAATGAGACTATTTTAAACTTGTCAAATTTCATTTTAACTGAAATATTATGTGTGAAGTTTGCTCACGTTGTGAAGCTATCTAGAAGAACATGATGATTAATTACAGGGCGAAAAGACATGATAAAACACGTGGGTCTCTTGCACAATGCAATGATATTTCGAGTATCTCAATTATTTGTGTTTTAGGGAGTTAGACAAGTAGTGTATAGAAAAGCCTGATTCGGAAAAATGATGCGAAAACCGGCTCTAGTCATGCATGTACTTTGAACACTGGTAACTGCAAGCCATCGCCATGACATTTTTAGCAGTGGCCTTCTAGCCGATAATTTCTTTTAAAATTATTTTCATCAAAATTTCAAAATCTTACTTTTACGACTTTTATTGTTGATAAAAAAAAAACAACAACGACAATTTGCTATGTAGGACACGAAGTCTCTGATCCAATGTCTTTCTTATATATGAAGAACAAAGCATGGAAATCGTAAGCAATGGCACATTTTGTGATATTGAATTATGCATGTGGTATCAGGCTCTTTAGATTTCACGTTACTTTTTTATTAGAATAAAAGATATTTTTCAAATTTTCTTATAGTTTTTTTAATTTTATCAAAATTTTAGTATTTTAAAGAATTTCATGGGAAGCCTTTGTACTTACTCAAATTTCTTTAAAATCCCTTTTCATTATTTTATTAATAAATAAGATGACTAATATATTATAATAATTTATAATTATACATAGAATTTATTTTATTTATTATTTTAGAAATAACTATTTAATAATTATTATTATTTTATTTTAAAACAATTTATTTATTAAATTTATAAAAATATGAATTAATTTGTAAATAATTTCTTATTAATAATAGTTACTATAAATTTGAAATAATAAATATATGAATTAATATGTAATACAAATTCATTTATTTATTAGTTTAATTTGACATTAAATTAATTATTTCATTAAATTTTTACTTATTATATCATAATTAATGACAAATAAGATGATCAATTTCTAATTTTTATTTATAATCTATATCCTTATAAATAATTTAATTTACTTTATTTTGAAATTGTATTTACATATTATGGCCTTATATAAAAATATAGATAAATATGCTAGTATATAATATTAATTTATTTTATTGATAATTAATAACACAAATTGATCATATTCCATTAATAATTAATAACAAACTAATTAATTTAAAGTAATAGTAAAATAAGTTTTTATTAAAATTTTATTTTATTATATAATAATACTAATAAATAAGAAGACTAATATGTTATAGTAATTTATAATTATCCAATATATATTTTTACTTACAAATAATTTATTTAGTATATTTATAAAAAATTAAATTTATAAACAATTTATTATTAATAACTATTCATAATTAGTGTTGAGTTTAAACAACTGATTAGGAAAAAATTATTCATCAATCAGTTATATCACAAATTCCATCAAACTTATGTAATAGAAAAGGTAGTTAAGTATAATACTACCATAAGAAAAATAGTCAACAGTTATTGATTAACAATAAAAATTAATAAGTTAAAATTTATATTTAATTTATTAATGATATTTAGATATTATTACTTATATCAAATAGGAAAATAATATTTAATGTATAATTTTTACTTTTATTTTTATTAAATAATAATAAATTAAATTCATTATTAATTATTTATAAAAATATAAGTAAAAAACAAAGATGGATCATTTTATTTATTACTGTGATTATAGGATAAATAAAATTTAGTAAAAGGTTTAATTTATTATCTTAAAATAATAAATATAATTAATACTTAATAAATATAATAATTTTAATAATATTAATTAATGTTATATATTAAAAAATTAATGATTAATTCTATTTAACATATACTAATTTACTAACTCGCATTCACATCCTTACCAGGTTTGTATTGATTTTAGAGAGAGTTTAAATAATTATGAGTACTCCTTACCAAATCTTTAACACAAAAGGTTTTAGTAAAATTGGTGAACCGCACTAAAAGTTAACACCATTTACTTTCTAAAAAGGAATAATAGATTTTAAATTACCAAGTTTTAAAAGATTTTTCGATTTATTGTCAAACTTTTTAATTAAGTCAGTAACTTTTTATAATCATAGTAACTTAGTTAACATTATTTTTTAGTATTTTATTGATTAACTAACATAATCATTTTTACCTAAGACGTGAAATTTTTAGGTAAAAAATTAAAAGACAACTAAGCATTTACGTGGAAAAATACACCTAACCTGTAACTTATGAGTTCGGTCCTCTGTCTGAAATATTTTTGGTAGATGGAATTAGACAAAGAATTAGTTTGAGGAAGCGATGACAGTTGATAAGTTGTTGAAATTAACTTGCTAAAATAATAAGTACTTATTTTCAATAAGTACTTATTTATTTGAGATTTTTATTTTGGTAACTACTGAAACGTGAAAATAAGTATTTAGCAAGTACAGTTGCGGTTACTGAAAAGAGATAAAATAACTAAAAAATATATTGATTTAATAAAATATTAATTTAAAATAAGAAAATATAAATAAAATAAATTTAGTAAATAAATATTTCAAAAAAATAAATTATTAGT
>JANQBM010000221.1:32443375-32465197 GCA_025594535.1 Erythroxylum domingense
ATTGTTGAAAGTCACAATGTAGACAATTGGGTTTTTATGAAATGAAATGAGGAAAAAGTTGGTTTTAAAATATTGTGATTTTTCATATGATGCATTATAAATGAGTAATGATAGGATGCCATGTGAAGCTAATGTAATGATCGAACTTAGCTCGCCCTTATCATAGGATATGTACCGGAATGACCTCCAGGCGTCTCGGTGTGTACCTTACAGTAAGGCGACGCTACAGAGAACTTTTATTTAAAAGGATGAAAAACTAAAAAATATAGAATTAGACATTTTAGAGAGGATTTAATAGAGTAATTTTTTATAAGCGGTATTGATGAACTCAACTATCTAAAATGAAAACAAAATGGTAGATTATAACGTTTTTAGGGAAAAACATTTTTATTTAGAATTATTAAAATAAAAAGAGATTGAGTCCAAATATTTATTAGATAAAATGAAGTGCAAAAAGCTGAAAGAATCAACACTGAAAACTGAAGAGGAATAAAATATATTGGGCCTACGAGCCTTAAAAGATTAGCGAGGTCAATGAAACATAAACTTAATGAGCTTAGGTCCAAACTAAATGAAATTGAATAAATAAAAGAAAAACAATCTTAATGGGCTAATAACCCTGGTTTAAAGCGGGAAATTTTATTAAAGAATGGTTTACTGAATTTTACTTACCTAGATTGTATACTCTTCATATACAAACATAATCAAAATAAATAAAAATATCATTTCATTTAATTTTTAAAACTGATTTTAAGGTTCTCTTAACCTAAACCTAAATGTCCAATTAATTTCACGCACATATATTCTAAAAAAATATGATCTTATTATCTAAACTTAAAAGTATACAAATGTGCATAGCGTAATCTATATAAACAAACAACATAAATGGACTTTTGTGTACATTCATAAAACTTCTGGAGCCTCCATTTGGAATGAGCCTAAATGGTTTACTTGGTGACACATTACAAGGGAAGAAATTAAAAGAGCTTTGAGGGAGATAAAGAGTGGAAGGGCAGTAGGACCTGATAAGATAGCCATAGAGGTATGGAAGATCCTAGGCAAAGAGAGTCTTACTTAGCTAGTCAAGCTTTTTAATGTGATCCTTAAGTCCACTAAAACGTTGGATGAGTGGAGACAAAGTATGATAATTTCTCTATATGAGAACAAAAGAGACATCCAAACTTGTAACAACTATAGAGGCATCAAAATACTTATTTATACCATAAAATTATTGGGAAAAGTGATTGAGAAGAGACGTTCATTAAGGTTCCTCATTGAGCCCCTTTTTTTACAATAGTGATGAATGAGTTCACTAAGAATATCCAAAGGGATGTACCTTAATGTATGTTATTTGCTAAGGACATTGTTCTAGTGGAAAAGACAAAAAAGGTGTTAATTTCAAGTTAGAACTTTGTAGGGAGATGTTAAAATCGAAGGAATTTAAATTGAGTAGGACTATGACTAATTATTTGGAGTGTAACTTTTCAGGTCATAGGGTGACATTTGATGTAGAGGTCAAGATTAGTTCAAAAGTTATACCACAGAAAAAGTGTTTTAAATATCTATGATCTACCATCCAAAGCAATGGAGAGATTGATGAAGATATAATTCATCATATCAGATTAGGGTGACTTAAATGGAAAAGTGTATTAGGAGTTTTATGTGAAAAGAATATATTACTAAATTTTAAAGGTAAATTTGACCATTTAGCAATTAGGTCGTCATGCTCTATGGCAGAGTGTTGGCCCATCAAATAGAAACATAGTCATAAGTTAATGGTGATTGAGATGCAGATGCTCTGTTAGATGTGCAACCTTACTAAAAGAGATAAAGTCAGGAATGTAATGATAAGAGACAAAGCAAAGGTAGCCACTATTAATGAAAAATTAAGAGAAATAAGAATTAGATGGTTCAGTCATGTTAAGAGGAGACACCATGATGCTCCATTAAGAAGATGTGAGAATATTGTACTTAAAGACTATAAAAAGAAGAAAGAAACGCCTAAGAAGAACTGAGGGAGGAAATCAAGAATGATATGGCTTTACTTGAACATATTGAAGATATGACCCTTAATAGAAAACTTTGATGTACTAAGATACGGGTAAAGGATCTCACGTTGAAAGATACTTTTCTTTCTTACGAGTCTTTTATATATTTTTCCTGTGAGTCTTATATCTTGTATTTAGCCTAAATATTTAATATATAGTACTTATCTCTAAGTTATTTAGCTTAAACACTTTCTTACTTGGCCTAAATATTTTCTTTTAATGAGTTGTTTGATTTATTTATTTTACTTGTCTTCTTTCTTATTTATGTAATTAATTAATTAATTAATTAATTATAATTATAATTTTATTCTTTACTTGTTTAATATTTATTTTATTATTTATTTTTATTTATATGCATATGTGAGTCTATCAAAAATAGCCTCTCTACCAATTAGGGTAAGACTGCATACTACTAAACCTCTCTAAACTCTGCTTTTCAGTAGAATTTTCATTGAGTTATTATTATTGATGTATAATTTAATTATGTAGGTAATTCTTTAAATTTTTATTGAATTTAATTATTGACTTTAGTAACTAATTTAATCTAATAATTCAACTATTAAAAAGCTAAATTAAATTCTAAAATAATTCCTAATAACATTTAGAAGGTCCTTTCGAATTAAAACATTTTGTCTGGCATATGTATAACGCGCTTTAGACAAATTCTCTACAGTGCTTGCATAAAATCTTTATGCATTAACCATTATTGAGCACCTGCACACATGCGTTCAATGTTCTTCTTTGTTAATCTATTGTCATTACATGTTGTCCTCCTTTTTGGCTTCTATTCTTGTTGTCAACTGTGGGTTTTAGTTTCTCAGTCGCACCTCACGTGACATGATTTGTCACTAGTGACTAGCGTCACTTCTCTCTCATTGGTAACACCTCCCAATTGCGGGACCAGATCTTCTGTCTTATAAACCAGTTCCAACCTTGTTCCATTAAATTTCATCCACACATTTATATGAGGTTCACTCAAATATGTGAATAAAATTAAATAGCAAATAGTTGGAACACCAAAATAGGCACAGAAGATCTCATGTGCCCAATTGTGAGGCCTATCATTTGGGCGTTGCCATTGCCTTTTCACCACTGACCTTATAGACTTATAGAGATATAGGCTTCATCTGTGGTGTCACGGGCTAGTAGTGCAAGTGTCTTTGAAGGCATCAAGAAGACATTCAAAGCATCTGCTTATGTGTTTTAAAGTTTTTCAATTTTAATTAATATAACATTAATTAATAAGAAAAGATAATATTAAAACCTTAATCTAAGTGTAATAACCCGTTTTTCCATGTTAAGGGTTAGAATCCTAAACTGTTGTAAATGAGAAATAACATTAAGAATTATGAGGTGCATTGCATTCACATGCATATTATTAGCATATACATATGAATTATGATTTTCGTACACAATGTAAAGACTGTATATCCACTTAATTGACATATTCCGCGGTATAAAAGATTTAAATTAGTTATGATATGATTGTGAATTGTTATGTTTTGAATTTTGGTTTATAGATTATAATTGGTAATTTAGAATTACTTGTTACAATTGGGAGATTTATGAATTAATGTGTATTTTTAGACTAGGAAAAATGCTAAGTAGCAAGCCAAATTGACACATGGTAGTAGAAATAAGTGACATGTAGCATTAGGATTGAGTGACAAATGGCTTAGATAATTAGGTGACAAATGGCTTGGAGATTTGGAGATAAATGGACCAATTATTAAGTGACACCTGGTATCATAAACAGAAGACATGTGGTATGGCTCTTTATGTGACAAGTGTCATGACAAGTGTCACAACACTTGCCACACACTTAACCCACACATTATACACACTTGAAAGACCATCTTTCATCTCTACTTTTTACTACATGCTTTCTTTTTCTTCTCCTTCTTCATTTACGACAATCACACCCCCATACTCATGACTTTGAGTTGCCAAAATCCTTCACTTTGCCACTCCAAAATTTGGATGTTGATGAAAACCCAACCTATTCCATTGTCAACTTGTCATTTCGCACTTATTTGATATATAAATCTCTCTCATATGTTGAAATTATTATTCAAAATTGATGGATTTGTGTCTTAATTATTTTCAGATGATTTCCAAAACTTGGGATATGAAATTGAGTTTAAAAGATGCAAAAGAAACAAAGAAATCCGAAATTCCAGGTTGGCAGCAAATTCATGGCTAGACGTGGCCACATGCAAGGATGAAAGAAAAAAATCTGTAGATCTGCTTTCAAATTTAAATCTGATTCATTCTAGGTTCTCATAATCTTTTAAGATCAAATTGATAGAGATTCACAATCTGAACAAGTGGGAAATGTGATCTGCAAGAGAGGATGGAAAAGGAAGGGATCAGGAGGCATTAAAAGGGGAAAAACATTACTGTTCACACAGTAACTTTAGGAGTAGTTTACATTTTCTGCATTCTTTTCTTCTTGCTTTCTCGATAGCCATAGGAGTTTTTCATTTTCTGTAATATTTTTCTAAATATTTTCGGATTTTCTAGAAAGATCTGGGATGGAGACAATGTGTTTTATTATTTCTGTGATTTTCACTTTCGTTATGAGTAGCTAAATCCCTTTTTTTGGTTGAGGGGAACCATGTTATCATCTATTATGTGTGAGATGTTTCAGTAAAGTTTATTTTGTTGATGAACATTGAGTGTCCTCCGAATTACTTTTTCTAATTGAATTGATTGATTTCTAGGTGTGCAACTAGGAATTGGTTCGTTTAATAGCTAGATTAATGAAATATGACGTTTAGATTTGTTAATCACAAGTAGCGATTAGTATTACCTTCTTTACGTTAAAGTCAGAAATTCTAAGAAGATATTCATATTGATCAATTGCATGTCGTACATGTATTATCTTGTTCATTAGTTTCTTAATTCTTAACGCTATCAATCAATTGAACTTATGATCATATTTAGGTTATTGGTTAATAAGAATGTGTAGAATACATGTTTCTATTCATTTACACTTACGAGAAAACATCTCCCAATGAATGTTTATTGATGAATTGAATTTTATATCAAGGATCCATATTAGCGTTATAAAATCGGTGACCTAAAACCAAGGTTTGTCTATTAAATTTTTAGATCTAATTAGTTTTGTCAATTTCTGAATTTTGTTATTTCTACTCTTTTAAATTTACGAAAATTGAAATCCCCCTTTTCCTTACTTTATTTTTGTTTAAACTCGTAAACTCTTTGCCGTTAAAATTCCTTGTGGGAACGATACCCACTTTCCATTACTACAATAATTTGTATTAACGAAAGTTGGTTTCTTTTTAATTTGGTTGCAGGCAACAGTAGTACCAAATTTTGGTGTCGTTGTCGGGGAATTTTTGACGATGTATGTATGTTACGCGATCAAATCAATTTGAAAATTTTCAGTACAATCCTAAAATTGAGAAGACAACCAAAAGACTACGAAAATAGATGAAACAACAGTGAAAAGTGCAGAAAATGGAATGAATGGCAGCAAATCAATCCCTTCGCGAACTAGCCACGCTCACAGACGCTTAACAGCCCCACTGCATTAATTTTTCGAATTTAGGTGATAACAATACTTTTGAATTAAAATTTGGGTTGATTTATTTATTTCCTATCTTCAGGGTTTTACTGGAAGAAGATCTGTACAAACACTTGAAGGAATTTGATGTGGTTTGCATGGGAATGAAGCCGACGAATGTGACAGAAGAGCAGATTAAGCTAAGAGCCTTCCCATTTTCTCTCAAGGATGATGCTCAAGATTGGTTGTAATATTCAACCAGAGAAAACGTGCAAACATGGGTTGAAATGAAAAGGTGTTAGAGAAATATTTTCCAGCATCGAGAGCAGCCAACATCTGAAAGGAAATTTGTAGAATTCGACAACATACGGGAGAAACACTCTACAAATAATGGGAAAGATTTAAAAAACTTTGTGCTAGTTGTCCCCATCACCAAATAACTGACCAATTGCTAATTCAATACTTTTATAAAGGTCTTTCGCTCACAGATAGGAGTATGATTGACGCTGCAAGTGGTGGCACCTTAGTTGATAAAACACCGACAGTCACAAAAGACTTGATCGCGAATATGGCTTCCAATACCCAACAATTTGGTATACGTACTAGGCATGGAACAAAAGCCGTGAGTGAGGTGAACATGGCCACGTTGGAGAAAAGATTGGTTGACCTTTCTTCTTTGGTGCGACAAATCGCAGTTATAAAGAAAGAAGAAGCAAAGGTATGTAGAATATGTTCAATGTTAGGACATTCTACTGATGCATGTCTGATTTTGCAGGATGAAAATGCAGAATATGTGAATGTCGTGTGAGGTTTTGTTGGATCGAGTCAAAGGAAGTACGACCCATATTCCAACTCCTACAATCTGGGATGGCGCGATCACTCAAATTTGCGTTATGGAAATTCTCAAAGGCAGCAAGCAACCATGAATTTTCAGCAATATAAACAACCGTATATGCCTCGGCAAAATCAAAATACAACATCCAATTCCAAAGGTAAGTCTTCTTTGGAAGATATAGTGCAAATTTTGGCTACTAACACTTTGATGTTTCAGCGGAGTACTAAAGCAAGTATTCGAAATATTGAAAATCGAACAAAGAAATATTGAGAATAACAACGAAACATCGAAAATCAAATAAGCCAAATGGCAACTGCCATAAATCGATTGGAAGCACGAACTTCTGAAAATTTTCCAGCACAACCAGAGATCAATCCTAAACAAAGTGCGAAGGCTTTCACGTTGCGGAGTGGTAAGGAATTGCGGGACTCACTTCTGAAGAATTCCAGAAGAGAGGTAGAAGAAGAAATCACGCAAAAGGCACCTTCACAACTAGAAACGACATAAAACAAGCTGAAGAATATAGTGATTCCGTCCCCTTTTCTGAACTGATTTGTCAAAGCAAAAAAGAAAGAGCAAGAAAAAGAAATATGGGAGACTTTCAGAAAAGTTCAAGTAAATATTCCTCTCCTTGATGTGATTAAACATATTCTATGGTATGTAAAATTCCTTAAAGAACTTTGTACTTCGAAGAGGAAAATAAAATTTGATGAGAAAGTGCAATTGAAGGAGAACGTTTCAGCTATGTTACAAAGGAACACTATAAAAAAATAATACAATCCGCGACGTTTTATTAATAAAACGTCGCAAATTGTGAAGACTTTTCGCAACGTTTGAGAAATGTCGCGAAAAGTTTGAATTTTTTGTGACGTTTTATCAATCAAACGTCACAGATTTATATCCGCGACGTTTTGTTGAATAAAACATCGCTTATACTCAACCCTAAATAATAATCCAACCCAACATCTCCTAAATTAGGTAGCCTTTTTTTCTTTCCCCAATTCTTCTCTTCGTTTACACAAAATCCCTAAAACTACGACTAAAGAAGGTGAAGCAGGCAACTTTGTTTTTCCTGCTCTCTCTCTCACTCTCCCTATTTCTACGGAGCTGAGGATTCCGTAGCGACGTTGTCAAATTCTATCAGTGGGTTTTCGAAGCTCGAGTCCCTCACACGACCACTCATTGTGTCATTGCCATCGTTACGTTCCGTCACTAACTCAACGTCTCATGTGGCCATCGTCAGCGCCAATTTCTTTCCCATCAAGGTTTGTTTAGTGATTTTATTTCTCTTGGTGTTAATTTTAATATTTAGGCTTCAAATATTGAAAAGGTGGATGTGGAACACAAGGTTATGGACAAGAATGTGGACAATTGAGAAATACCCACCGGTGGAGATTGAGAAAGATGTTGATATTGGTTGTGCTAGCGGCAAATCAAATGGGTCTAGTGGGTCAAGTTCCAGTAGTGATAGTTCCTCTTCTAGTGGTATTAAGTCTAAAAATTTGCCAAATCTATGCTTCTCTGTGGTGTTTACTGTGGTAGTTTGGGTAACATCTGTTTTGATTAGATGATTGAGTCATTCTAGGTATCAATTTCTTGTGTTCGCGGGTTTAGATTAAGGTAGTTCCTCAGGAAACGATTCTGATGCAGACAGTGTACGGTCATCGTATATTGAAGTAAACAAAGTTTCAGTGACTTGAAAGCGAGTGAACGTAATTGAAGATGTAGAGTGATTGGATTTTGATGTCCAGGATTGGAAGAGGTATGTCCAGGAACTGGATCCATTTTGTATTGGGGAAAATTTGGATCTGTTTTGTACAAGTGTAAAAAAAAAAAGGACTAAAAGTAGAGTTCGTTAGGAGAAATAGATGTAACTAAGTAGTAGCTCAACTGGTAGATAGCTTAGAAGAAGAGTATATCTTGACTTGAGCAGTGTTTAGGTTTATGGACTTTATAGCAGCAGGAGATAGGAAAGGGTAGGGGATAACCTTGTACTTATCAGAAACCAAATAGAAGAACCCACCTGGTGCTTTTATGCACAGAAGGAAATTATGTACAGCAGCCAAAGAGAATGTCAATATTAAAATATGAAAAAGTGGAGCCAAAAATGAAAAGATTGGCTTTCATTTTGATGGTTTTTCTATTGACCGAAAATGTGGTCATTGGGATTAGATTTGTGATGGATAGAGAGGAATGCTTCTCTTATGAAGTTAAATACGAAGGAGATACTATTCATGTTTCCTTTGTTGTGATTAAGGCCGATTCATATTGGCATTATAGCCATGAAGGGGTTGATCTTGTGGTGAGTTTATATTTCTTCATTCATTGCAAGTACCATTTTTCCATAAGCACGAAGTTCCAAGAATTTGGTCTTGTATTTGTAGAGAATTCAGGTAGATAACAACTAGGACTATCTCTTCTTGTATAGTTGACTAGGTCTTGAACACTGAGCATTTGATATGAACTTCAACTGCAATCTCATGGCATTTGATAAGAACATTTTTTAGTTGCAAGATAAATGGGTTAGCAGCTCTTCTATTTCTAATTCATTCTAGCAGTTGATCTCTATATTCCTTGAACAAGATTCTCAGCTCAAAATCTGAAGTTGAAGGTGGCAATATTGTATATCGACCATGGAATACCAGTATCAGGGTTTAATGTTTCGATGTCATTTTTGTTGTCTACATCTGTAGTAATCATGTAGATCCAGCTTGAGTAATGCAAATATGGTGCATTTATTTAGACGCAGTCTATAATGTGGTAATAATCCTTTAAGGATGTCAACAGTAATGTCATTGAACATTTGAGACAAGTGATAGTGATGTCCAAATATAAAATTACTGAACATGCTAAACTTTTTTCTTCTTTTGGTTTGCTTATTTTTATTTTTATTTTTGTAACAGATGACGAAGGAGATCAGAACAATGTGAACCAGTTCTTGACAGAGATTCCTTACAGTTGCAATTATAATTCAAGTTTTGTCTGCTTATGATACAGTTGGTGAGATAATGTAAGGTTATTAATGTCCTTAGTCTTCAACAAATTTTGCTACTTTCCAGAGGAGACAAGTAGAAAGGCTCCAATGTCATCTTCTTCTGTTGAGTTCTGATGCATGAATATATTGCATTCCGAGTTTGGTGTACTTTGTACTTTGTGAATATGAATCATTATCGACTTTGTTGTAATATTAGTACACCAACTTAGCATTAAATTACACATAGATCACTTGCGATTTAACTAAATCCAATGTAAGCTCCATTTATTTTAAATATTCCCCCTTTTTTATTTAAATTTAATGGTAAGGTAGCAGTAGCATAATATAAACGTAGGATTATCACTTTCACTACTAAAAATAATATTATTGTAACATTATTATTTTTCAATTTTGTTTAAAAAATCACTTTTCTTATAGAATTAAAAAAAATTTTAAAAATACTTTAATATTCTCAAGGCAGAAAATTGAAATAAAAATTAAAATAGAGCTTTTAAATAAAATAATTATTTCTTTAGTTTTGTTTGATTTGAATTTTTTTTGTTAATAATTTGAAACGTTTTTATTGTGAGAATGATCCTATTTTGCTTTCTTATGGTCCTTAAATAAATTTTTATTTTAAAAAAATAATTATTAAAATTAAAAATTATTAAATTAAAATATTTTTCAAAAAATAAAAAATAATACAACTATTTGTGACATTTTTGTATAAACATCGCGGAATGTCTTCTGCGACGTTTCCAAAAATGTCGCAGAATGTGACTTTCCACGACGTTTCCAAAAACGTCGCAAAAAAACCAATATTTTAATGACATTTTTTAAAACGTCGCGGAATGTCCATATTTTCTGTGACGTTTTATGGGAAACGTCACAGAAACTTTTTGCCTATATCATATTCTGCGACGTTTCTTAAAACGTCGCAAATTGTATTTTGTGACGTTTTTTTGACATTTTGTGACATTTTTTAAACATCGCAAATTATGTTGTTTTCTTATAGTGAGATCTCCCAAGTCTTTGTAGTTGTTCATGAGTTTGTTTGGCTACTGTGAAATTGGAGAAAGAAATTGTTGGAATCTTGATTTCTACGTGTCAATGTACATGAATTTCCTTGGTTTTATTTTAAAATGATACTTTGGTGTTTAAAATGTGTATGAATTATTTGCTTTGGTATTAGCTGAATGTGTTGTGGCGATCTCCATTTTACCAAAATGAGTTGCCGGAATTCACAATTTCAGAACATGCCACTGTTGGTACAGATCTTTCTGGTTTTCATTTCTGTTTTTATCTTGTTATAGAAAAAGTACGTAATTTTTCAAATTCGGAAAATAATTAATTGCGATTTTGACAATCTTATGGTTAAGCAAATTGAATTTGATCTGGTTAAAGATAATAAAGAAGCCTGATAAAGATCTAATTGAATGAGTTAAAGTATGGCGAATAATTTAGACCTTAATCAATGTAGACCAAACATGCATTGAGCTTGTGATAGAGAGGCCTAATATGATTACTATATGTAGTTGCTAAGGTCTCTTGTTGTCTGCTTAAGTTGGTTGATGATCGCTTAGATTCTTTGACTCGTTAAGAGGTTCACATGTTAAGAAAGACATGGAGTGATGTTAACAACATTTATGTGATCGAATTTCATAAAGGTTGTCGAGAAAGTCTGAACGTTTCGGTGTGAAAAAGCTCGTTCAAAGATATGGAAAGCAAATCAGGTATTTTCTTCATTTTCTCCATTTATTTACTTTCACGTTCAATCCTAGGCGTGTAACTAAGGCTTGTGTTATGCATTACACATATTATTGGAGCAGTTACGTGATTGTGTGAATTTAAATACAGATCTTCATATTTCTCCATAAGGAAGTCTGAGAAGTCAATCCGATTTTGCTTATATAAATTGTGCATTGTTGCTTGAATTGATGTTAAACGAGCTTAACATTGAAAAATGGGTTGAAAAAGAGCTTGCGGGGTGGGGGGGAACGTAACGTGGCTTGAAAGTTGCCAAAAGTCACTTGAGAAAGTTGTCAATGGAGCTTCACGCGCACCTGACGGTAGGAGTCTCTCAGAGATGGTAGACATATGGTGTGTGCATCACATGAGCCTTAAAGGTTTTGGGTGCGTTGTGCCCATGTTGTACACGCTTTTGACGCATCCAAGGGCATGTTAGGCATGACGCAAGTGTTACACGCACCCTCTAGCCACACGTAGTGCTAAAGTCATGCTAAATAAAGTGACTTTTTTTTTTATTTTTATAGATTTATTACATTAGTAATAATAAGGTTTAACTTCAGAAAAATTTATTAAGGTTATTAAATCCAAATTTGAGTTAAGTTTCATACTTTGGACTAGAAATGAAGGAGGTACATATGGTTTTGGTATTTTATATGGTGCATTGATTGTTTGGTATTACATGATTATCATTTCGATTGAGATTTTCCTTGCGATGAATTCTCAAATAAAGTTAATTGATAATGTTCTCAGCACTGATATGTGATAATGTGTATATGCATAAGGATTTTAATTTTATTGATGATACATTGTCACATATTATATGCCCATACAAAATGTGAGGATAATATATAGGTGTATCCTTTGTGCTTGTGGATCCATTGAGGTACCAATGAGAATCTAGTCACTATAGCGGCCTTTCCAGTTAGTATTTGAATTATTTTTTTTGCATGTTTGGGGATGTCTCTAGTCTTGTATTTGGTTATTCTACCTACATGTGTTGACCTTATATGAGATTTTGAGATATACATAAAGGCATACAATGGAGGAAAGTCATTGCTTGAATTATCTATTTGCCCACAAGTGGTAGAATCATAATATTTAATGATGTATACTCTTATCGCTTTTATGTAAATGTCTTATTTTCATGTATTGTGTATTTAGATCATAGGTGCTTCATAATATGTATGATAAGATTCTCAACACAGATAATATCTTTTGGCTTTAAGTATAACTATTATCTTACATTTATGTTGATCATTATATTATCAATTTTGCAGTCACCTCTATGAAAAAAAACAGTATCACTATTGAAACCCTAAAAGGTTTCAACTTAATGAAATTGAAGCAAGATGTAAAATTTGCTTTGGAGATGGTGGACATGAATATGTCCATAGTTAAAGACAGGCCATTTCTCCCTACATCTCTTAGTTCGAAGGATGAGAAAGCAACATATGTAGCCTGGAAAAGGTAAACTAGTATGTGTTATTTGACCATAATGATATCAATTCTAGACCACCTGCTAAGTGGACTTCTAGATACAACTATAGCAAGGGACTTCGTTAAAAATGTCTCGTAGAGATACAAGGTACCTTCTAATGTTTAGATAGGTACCTTGATGAAGGAATTGTTCTCTATGAGTTATACAAGAGAAGGGGGAGTGAGAGAGTACATCATCAAAATGGTCCACCTCTAGAAGAAGTTAAAGGCGTTGAATATTTACATTCCTGATGCTTGCATTGTTCACTAAGCTCTAAATACACTTCCTTCTTTCTAGTTACAACATACAATTCTTAGGATAAGGCTTGAGACATCAATGCTTTGATTACTCGATATATTGTTGAAGAGGGGAAGCTAAAGAATACAACTTATACAGTTTTGCTAGTAACCAAAAGAAAGGAAAAGGTAATGCCCCATAGATTCAAAGGTAAGAAGTCTAAATTCTCTCCAAACACGAATGTAGGTCAATCCAATATTGCTAAAGATCATGTAGATGGAAAAAGTATGAAGTGCTTATTAATTAAAAAGAAGGGTCATAAAAAGCTGGATTGCCATAAATATAAAATCTAGAAAGAAAAGTAGGAACTATCAGATAACTCTTTGGTTTGTACGATCCATAAGTTTAATCTCGCTATAGCCATATCAAGATCTTAGTAGCTAGATAGTAGAGCCTTTAATTATGTTGCCTCTGTAATGCCGGGGTTCATAAAAAAGAAAAAGTTAAATAAAGAGGCGGAAAAATTGATGGTGGACAATAATGAAGTAGTTAATGTAATTTATATAGGGGATATATGTTTGAACCTTGATACATGGTTTGTTCTTGTTTGAGATGACCAAATTTGAGCTCTGTATTATTTTTGGACAAAAAAAGTTATAGTTTTTGTTATTGATGCTTTTGTTGTATAGTTATCTTTCAATACAAAACATATTTATAATGCTTTCTTGCATATGGTTTATATAGAATGTGGCTTGCCCCTCATGAGATATATGCTTCTTCATATATTATTGAACTAGTTAATAGAAGGAGACCCCTAATAAAGGATAAGTCATACATGTTATGGCATAAAAGGTTGGGCCGCATTTCTAAAGATAGAGATGAGAGATTGATTAAGGAAAACATTCCCCCATCTTAAATTTTGATGATCTAAAAACATTTGTTGACTGTTGTAAGGGTAAGTCAACTTGTGTTTTACTGGACCTCATACATACAAATATATGTGGACCTTATAAAGTTATCATAGTTAATTCATGATATTTTTTAACATTTATTAATGACTATTCTCGTTATATATATGTATTCTTGCTTAAAGAAAAGTCTGAAGTTCTTAAGAAATTTATGATCTTTAAAGAAAAAGTTTAGAGCCAATTGGGAAGGTCTATTAAGATTGTCATATCTGATCGTGGAGGAGAATATTGTGGCAGGCATGTACAACAAAAGGGTTCGTTTGCTAAATATGTAGAATCATGTGAAATTGTGGCTCAGTTCACTATGTCAGCTAGTCCTGAGAAACATAGTGTGGCCAAAAGCGTAATCGCACCCTAAAAGACATGATAAGGTCAATACAGAGCAGGAATAATTGACCTGATTACCTTTAGGGTGAAGCTATAAAGACTGCCTTTTACATACTTAATAGAGCCCTAAGTAAATCAGTTTCGAAGACGTCTTTTGAAATATGGAAAAGGTGGAAGTCTAGCTTTGCCCATATTTATGTATAGGGCTACCCTACTGAGGTATGTTTGTTTAATCCTTATAAAGATAAGTTGCATTCTTTTTCTACTCGTTATTTTGTTAGATATCCTGACCACTCTAAAGGATACAGATGTTACTATAGAGATAGAAGGTATAAAACAGTTAAGTTTCTGGATATGATGTCTATGATGAGGTTGGACCTTCTCACCCTTCAAATGATAGTAGGGTAGATACTATAATTAATTAATATTCATCACTCCTACAGTCAGAATTCGTGGATCAAGATCTCAGTACCATACTAGTACATGTATAGGAACCTATAATTGTACAAACTGATATTCCTGAGGAACAAGAGCATATCGAACCAGTTCAATTAAGAAGATACACTAAAGTGAGAAGACCTGCTATCTCATCTGACAATATAGTCTATTTAGGTGAACAAGACTATGATATTAGGTATGTTGTAGATTCAGTTACTTTTACAAAAGTTGTTTTTGGACCTCATGTAGATTTGTGGTATGATGCAATGAAAGATGAGATGCAATCCATAAAGCATAATAAGGTATGGGAGCTTATTGATTTACCTTAGAATTGCAAATTTATCAACTGTAAATGGATTTTTAAGACCAAAAAGGACTCTCAAGGTAAAGTTGAGCAGTTTAAAGCTCAGTTGGTTACTAGAGCGTTCACTCAGAGAGAAGAGATAGACTTTAATGTTACCTTTTCTCCTGTATCCTCTAAGAATGCATTTAGAGTGATTATAGCAATAGTATAGCTATATTAGATGGATGTTAAAACAACTTTCCTGAATGGAGACCTTTATGAAGAGGTTTATATAGAAAAACCTGAAGGATTTCAGGATCAAGATAAAGTTAACAAGGTTTTCATCCTTAGAAAATAAATATATGGTTTAAAATTAGCTTCTAAACATTGGCATCTTAAGTTTAATGAGGTTGTTACCTCTTTTGGCTTTGTGAAAAATAAAGTTGAAAGATGTTTGTATTACAAGGTAAGGGGGAGCAAAGTTATCTTTCTACTTTTATATGTGGATGATATCTTGCTTGTATCAAATGACCTGACTTTGTTGCATTTGGCCAAGCATTTTGGCATGAAGAACCTTAGTGAAGCATTTTATGTCTTAAGTATTCAGATTCACCGGGACAGGTCTCGACATTTGTTTGATCTCTCAGAAAGCATACTGAGCGAGTGTTGCAAATTTTTAATATGGCTGATTGTAAACTGATTGTAGCACTTATCTCTTATGATAAGAGGTTATCTTTGACACAATGTCCAAATATTGATATAGAGATAAAGGCTATGAAGAACATGCCTTATTTTAATGCAGTTGGTAGCCTAATGTATACCTAAGTGTGTACTAGACCAAACATTGCATTTACTTTTGGAATGCTAGGTAGGTATCTGGCTAGCCCAGGAATAGACCACTAAAATGAAGTTAAATGAGTGTTGATATATCTAAAGGGAATGAAGGATTATATGTTGACATTCAAAAAAGTCAATAGTCTAGATCTCATAGGCTATACATATTTAGATTTTGTTATGTGTCTAGATGATAAAAAGTCTACATTAGGGTGTATCTTTATGTTAGCAAATGGTGCAATGTAGAAGAGTGTCAAGCAGACATTGGTTACTTCTTTGACTATACATGTAGGGTTTGTGGCATACTATGGGGCTGCAATATAGGCATTTTTGCTCAGGAACTTGATTTATGAGTTGTCTATGATTGATTCAGAGGCTAGAAACATTCAATTATATTTTGAAAATCTTTTTATTATATTGTTCAATAATAACAATAAAAACATCAATGGGTTTAAGCATTTAAAGGTCAAATATATGACCATAAAGGAATTAATACAAAACGGTGGCATTGAGGTAGAGCATATGAGGACTGAGGATATGCTTGTTGATACTTTGACTAGAGGACTTTGCCCACTTGTTTTTGATAGATATGCGTACAATATGGGTGTACTGAAGTCTTTAGACATTGTTAGTTAAGGATCGTTGAGTTTGCTCTTGATACATTTATGTGTTTTCCATATATTATGACAATATGTTTTATCACTATAGATGGTCATCATTTTGCTCTCTGTCATACATGTTGTTATACATTGTCATAATATAGTTGAAAGTCTTAAGATTTGTGTCAACCTTAAGCATTTAAAGGTCATTGGGCATATATATATATATATTGACCTTGAACCTATGTCTTTAAGACACATACAGATATATATGTAAATCCACAATTTTGTTATGAAAAAGGGGGGACATAAGCATTTAATCCTATAAGGGTTCTCTAATATAGTTTAGCATTCAATTAGAGAAAACAAATTTCTCTAGTGTAGTTTAGCATTAAGTTAGGAAAATAGAGTCCTATAAAGGAAACGTGATACATTTCAGATCATAGAGGTATCATTTTAGTTTGCCACACTCTATTTTCTCATTCATGTTAGTAACGTATTAGATATAGGTAACTATATTGGATCTGTATTGCATATGACACATTCATTTGATATTTTTGGTATCGAAAGCCTTACTAGACCAAATGATGGACTTTCATTATCTTTGGATCAAATGGCTTTTTGAATTTGATCGACCTATACATTCATTTGGCTTAACTGCTTTTACAGGTTGTATTGTTATCACAACTATTGTAATTAATTTTTGTCTAAAGGGAGATTGTTAGTAATTTTCCAAATTTAGACAATAATTAGTTATGATTATAAGGGTCTTATGGTTAAGCAAATTGAATTTGATCTAGTTAAAGATAATAAAGAAGCCCAATAAAGGTTCTGCTTTAATGGGCTGAAGTTCAGAAAAAAAAAAGATTCTAATCAGTGTGGTTAGACATGCATTGGTTGTTATTATTTACTTATGCTTGCAATGTCAAGTAGGAGGTCAATTAGGATATGTCTTCATATTCAACAAAGGAAAATACATCTGTAGTTGATTCTATTAGAAACCAACGATGATCAAATCAATGGCGTAGTAGAAAACAAAATTTTTTACGGTTTTCATTCAGATTCTGATAATTAAATAAATTAAATAAAACATGAATACAAATCGTAAAGTAAGAAATCATACTTGATTCGAGTTTCCTGTTGAAATCCTTTGAAAATTTTTAACCTGTCAACCACGAGTTGTTTCTTTGTCCATCCTCTAATAATATCCATAGAATAGCTAGCTCCTCGAAGCTTATTCCTATTTATAGAAAAAGCATTAGGGTTACGTAATTTTTTAAATTAAATTCCTTAATTATAATTAAAGTCATATTGTAATTACAATTAATTTAATTTTAATGAAATCTAATATCTCATATTTGATCCCTAAAATTTCATAAATGTTATAATTAAGTCTAACTTAATTAAAATTGATTTTTCTTCACAAGATGTTCTTTAATATGGGACCCATTAAGTTCTTAATATATTGACAATGATTATAAATAATAATTCTAATTCATAATTAGAATCAGATAAATTAAAACTCATTTTAATTTATCTTTAATTATCTAATTAAATAATTTATAATCACAAATCAAGATTGATGTCTAGCAGCATGTCATGAACACACAAATACTAGGAATATCAAGCGGTTTGACTTAAACTTTTCAGTATGGTTATGATGTATAATTTAATTCTTTCGTCATCTAATGTTTCAATTGAACAGAGTATGGATACCGTGTCTACTCTTTTCATCCAATAATATTCGTTCATTCTAATTAACAATTAATTTATAATTGAAATTTAAAAATGCCTTGTTAAATATTAATTCAATCTGACAAGAGAATTTAATAAATTACTACTAATTAAGAACAGTAGAACATTCTTTCTAATTACTTTAAAGTGACAAATCCTCTATTGACTTACTCAACTATCTCCGTCTGGTTCATACTGTATATAAGTACGACTGACTAAATTATCCTATGATGGTTCTTAAGTAGCATCAAAACACAATGATTCTCATATTAGATACCTTGGTAATCTCAAGTATAAGGATTAATTATATAACTATCATTATGAGAAAATCCATAGACACATAAGTAATATTCCATTTCAGATTTTCATAGTCGAGTCAGTTCAGTGTCTTAGTCTCTAATAATCACCCATACATTAGTTTAAGTATCTTGATATTTTAACTTATGAGATCAATTACTTTCTTCATAAAAAAGAAACATAATGTGTTCTAGTTTTATCGTTTCGATAATATCTCGTATTGATGAAACTACAACTAGGAACATTTAGGAATAATAAGTAAATGTAAATTAAATCTCATAATTATGATCTCATCATAATTTCAGTTACACAACAATTATTCTAAAGATTTTACCTTTAGTATTAAAATGTCAAATGTAATCAATTTAATATACAAAGATAAAGAATGTCTTTTCATTAATTAAATAATAATTTCATACATTAAATTGCAACCAATTGATTGGCTGCAAGGGTATAAACTAATAATCTCTCACTTGCACTAAAGTCAATCGCCTATGTATCTAATACCCTATCCATCTATATATCGATCATGTCTCTTTTAAGACAATTCTTGCTTGAATACTATGTCTTTTTGCTATACTATCTCCTTGATTAAATGAAACTTTCATAGTACATTTTTTGACTGTTGATGAGACGTTAGTTCCTTTGTTACATTATAACACTATTGTTTTCATAGTATAATATTATAGGCTCAACAACGCTAGGAACCATTCCAAGTTTAGTGATGAACTTCTTGATCCAAACTTCTTCCTTCGCTACCTCTGACGTTAAAATGTACTTTGCCTCATTCGTTGAATCAATAACGATTGGTTGTTTGGAATTCTTGCAACTTACCACACCACCATTTATTGTAAAGATGTACCCTCACTATGATCTACTATCATCAATATCTGACTGAAAACTAGCATCTAAATATCCTTGAACTCTTAGTTCAGCTCCTCGATAGACCATGAAAACATCTTTAGTTATTCTCAAGTACTTTAAGATGTTTTCAGAGCTGTCCAGTAACACTCACCTAGATTAGCTTGAAACTTGCTTGTTATGCTTAAAGTATAAGAGACATCTGGTCTAGTACATAGCATCCCTTATATGATTCATCTAATTTTTGAAGCATATGAAATACAATCCATTTTGTCTCTCTCCTCTTATGTCTTTGGACACATGCTCTGTGAGAGAGAAATCCCATACAATAGGTAAGAATCTCCTCTTGGAATTCTCCATGCTAAACCTCTTTAGCACTTTATCTGTATATGTGAATTGAGTCAACCCGAGCAACCTTTTGGATCTATCTCTATAGATCTTTATTCCCAAAATATAGGCTGCTTCTTATATGTCCTTTATGGAGAAGTTCTTAGATAACCAAATTTTTACGGATTGAAGGTATGTTGTTTCCAATCAGCAATATGTCATCCACATATAGCACTAAGAAAACGACTGCACTCTCACTATTCCTCTTATAGACACGTAGTTCATTAACATTTTTTATAAAATCAAACTCTTTAGTTGTCTCATCAAAATGGATGTTCCAACTCCATGACATTTTCTTAAGTTTATAAATGGACTTTTACAACTTACATACTTGATTAGGAAATCTCTTAGATTCAAAACCTTCAAGTTGTATTATATACACATACTCTTGTAAATTCCCACTGAGAAATATTGTTTTGATATCCATCTGCCGTATTTCATATTCATGATGTGCTGTTATAGCCAACAAGATCCTTATGGATTTTAACATAGATACCGGCAAAAAGGTTTTATCAAAATCAACTCCTTGTTTTTTTTAACTTTTATCCACTAACCTCACTTTGGATGCATGTACATTACCATCCATGTCAAGTTTTTTCTTAAAAACCCACTTGCACCAAATAAGTACAATACCATCAGGAGTATCCACCAAATTTCATACGTGGTTGGTGTATATGTATTCTATTTCAGATCTTGTGGCTTCTTCCCATTTTAAATAATCAATGTCAGATATTACTTCTTTAAAAGTAGTAAGCTCATCATGTATGAGTAATACATTATCCTTCCTCTTTTCAGTATGTAGATCTAATATAGTGGGGGATGATATATCCTACTAGTGTGTCATAGAATATATGTCTCTTTAACTCTCGGTTGTACATCATATGTATCAATTTGAGGTTCTTGTTCCATCTCGATATGAATTTGTGGCTCTTAAACTTCTCTAAGTTCTATCTCCCTCCCATTACTTGCTCTCTCGGTGGGTGAAGCAACATGCACATGTCAAGTAATATGGTTGAAGAATAGTTTGAGTAAGTTATATCATTGGCCTTGGACTAGGAGGCCCACTACCAAGTATAAGACAATGGACATGCGGCCCTAGACTTGAAGCCCAAAAAGTGAAAAGACCTGCGGCCCAAGACCTGAAGCCCAATGAAGAAGGCTCAGTGAGGAAGACCCAGTCAGGTGAGAAGAAAAGAGATGGAACTGTGGCCTCTGAGGTTCAACAAGAGTGTAAGCCCAAGAAAGATATGTGGCCTCTGAGACTCCAAGTGAACATAAGCCCATGAAAAGTAAAAAAATGCTCAAAAGAAGAATAAAAAGAAAAAGAAGAAAAGAGATGGACTTTTGGCTTCTGAGGTTCAACAAGAGTACAAACCCAAGAAAGATATGTGTCCTCTGAGACTCTAAGTGAACACAAGCCCAGGCAAAGTAAAAAATGCCCAAAAGAAGAAGAAAAAAAAGAAAAGAAGAAAAAAGAAGAAAAAAAGTAATAGAAAAATTGAAGGCAAGTACAATTAGGCAGGCCAGTTGGATTTGAGCGGGAGTATTGGAATATTGGAATGAGAGAAATCCCATATTGGAAAGGAGAAGAAGAAAAGGAGTTATAAGTCAAATTGGAGCCAAACAAAAAATGCCTTAGGGCATTTTGGTGGTGGGCCTCCTAACATCAAGCCCAATGCACTCTCTCTCATGCACTCTTCCTTGTATTGGGCCCATCAAATTTTCAATAGTTTTAATTGTTTTTTGGGATGTTAAAGTCGGTGAATAGAATCGACTTTGATGGGTATAAAAGCGGTTGTAAGGTTAGTGTTTTAGGAGTGAAGAAACAATTGAAAAAAGCTTAGGAAAGGGAGAGAGAGAGAGAGAGAAAAAGACAAGAGAATAACGTAGTGTTTGGTTAGTATCTCCAAGGGTGGAGACAGATGACAGGGACAGAAAAATCCTATCTCCTAACCTGTTTGGTTGCTGTCTCCACCCAATTTTGTCCCGACTCCGGAGACAGGGACATTAAATTCTTGTGATTTACGTAACTGTGGCACATAAATGAGGGGACGGAGACAAAAACCAAAGTCGTTGGTGAAATGTCAAAAATACTCTCTCCTTAAAACCTAAAACAAAACACCTCTCAAACCTATTAAGTAATAATAATAATTTATTTAATTATATTATAATTAATTATAATATTTAAATTAATGCATAATTATATTTTAATTAAATATAATGTAATGTAATTAAATAATCATAA
>JANQBM010000221.1:32494057-32524872 GCA_025594535.1 Erythroxylum domingense
TTATTATTATTATTATTATTATTATTATTATTATTATTATTATTATTATTATTATTATTATTATTATTAATAATTTCGTTTTTCTTTTTTGGTTATTTGTATTCTACTTTTACTTTTATTTATCATTATTTATTTATTTTCTTTTTCTTTTTCTTTTTTCTTTTTATTTTCATTCATTCATGTGAGTCATTTGGAAACAATCTCTCTACTGGTTAAGGGTAAGGCTATGTACTAATGGATCTCTCCAGATCTCGTATCTCAGTGAGATTTCTACTAGGTGGTGTTCTTGTTGTTACTATCTATATGCCTAACTGATAGGATATGCCTAACTGATAATGATTAGGGCATAATAATTAGAGTCTTGTTTTGTTTAATAGAACTTAAAAGTGCCTCCTTGATTTTGAGATTTTGAAAATTATTTATGGTCCTAGAAACACATTTTGAAAATCCATAACATTTTTTAGGGTTTTATTTATTTTTGTGCTTACGGAGAACAAATAATTGCATGTTTCCCTTTGATATTTTTGGAAAATCTTGTTGTATTCATTGCTACTAGAGAACTTAAATATACGCCTCTCATTATGTTATTGTTTCTCTGGAAAAACATCTTTACACAACTCTTTATTTTCAAGTTTATGGAAACATTTTGAACCTAAAATACCTAAGATTTTTGGAGAAATTGTTTGAGCTTCTATAAATTATGTGTTGAAGTGCTATTTTATCATTTGTTTCTTTCCATTTAAATCAATCATTTGCTTTATTAGATTATATACTAGAAAGACAACCATTACTAGTAGTCACATTCTTTGTGGGATTGACACTCGATTCACCTAGACTATAATATAAGAACAAAAGGTACACTTTCTATAATATAAGAACAACATGTACACTTTCTTATAAGATTTCTCTAGTATTGTTTTATTTTTTTGTTTCATTCATTCACAATTCACAATAAGTCTTTTGATATTAGCTAGACTTTTATTAGTCTAATAATCCTTTTTGTTTATTTTATTTTTATTTATTTTAAAAAATCTTTCTTGAACTTATGATTGTGGTTGCATTACATGTCTAGGTTCTTTAGTATATAACTAAGAGTATTCCTCGGATACCACTTGAGTCAGATTCATAAATCAAATAGTTATTGCTTAGAAAGTTGATAGAGAGAAATCTAACAGTTTGATAATTACCAGACACAAATAAGAAAATTTTACAATAGGGGATTATGTTAGATCCTTACTAGCTGGGGCTAAATCTAGCATTGTAAGGTCAAAGGTTAAAGAAAATAATTTTAAGATAAAACCTAATATGATCAAGATGACCCAATAGTTGGTATAATTTAATGGATTGCTAGATGAAGATTTCAATACATATATTGTAATATTATATAAATCTATGATACCTTTAAGCTGAATGGAGTTTCAAAGTATGTCATTAGATTAATGTTTTTCCTTTTCACTTTGAAGAAGTGAGTTAAATCATCGATGAAATCATTATCTTCAGGATCCATCACTATATGGAGTGAGCTGGTTAGGAAATTGTTATCTAAATACTTTCCTCCAACATGTATGATAAGAATTAAGAGTGAGATTTTCTCCTTCTAGCAGTTAGAGGGAGAGGCTTTATATAATACTTTGTAGAGATGAAAGTATCTATTGAGAAATTGCCATAATCACAGTCTTAACTTGAGTTTGCAGATGCAAACATTCCATAGTGGTTTGAGGAACCTAACCAAGTAGTTGATAGATGCATCTTTAGGGCAACCACCATCTTTAAGACGCCTAAGGAATTAATAGAGCTTATAGATAACATTACCAAGAACAACTTTTAGTAGGGAAATCTAATACCAAAGCCAAGGACAGGTGACGTCCATAGTGTTAATGTGGTAACAACATTAAAGGTGAAGTTAGAGGATTTGAGCAAAAAAATTGACAAATTGAGTATGACAGGTCAACCAATGCCAATATCAAGTTGCAACATTTGTGGTGAGGAACATCCCAATCAAGAGTTCTAAAAAACTTATTCACATAGAACAAGTTGATTTTGTTAGGAATCGACCTAAAAATAACCCCCACAATAATATGTATAATCTAGGATTGAAAAACTATCCAGACTTCTTATGAGCAATTCAAAGTAACAAAATACAACTACGTTGGCCCAGATTTTCATAACAACAACAACAACAATAATGAAAATGATAATAACAAAATTAATAATAATAATAATAAGAAAGGAAGTCTAATCTCAAGGAGCGTATGCTAAAATTTATTAATACCACTAAAACTCATTTGCAATAAACCAATTCGATGCTTCAAAACCTATAAACCTCCATCCATTATTTATAAGTGTAGATTGGATAACTTTCCAAACTCGTCTTCAAAAGGTAGAAAGGTACTCTACCTAGTAATAGTAAGGCTAACGTGAAAGAATAAGTGAACACAATCGCTATAAGGAGCACATGGGAGCTTATAGTTGATGATAATTAAAAGGAGGAAAAGGCTACTATAGAAGACAAGCAAAAGAAGAAGGACAAAGGAAAGGTGGAAGAAAGCTTACAAGATTTGAAGAGGAAAGCTATTAAAGGGTACAACCCGTCATTTCCATACCTAAGTAGGTTGTAGAAAGATCGGAAGGAAGACGAATTCGGTAAATTTCTAAAGATAACCAAACAATTTCATATTTACTTACATTTTATTAAAGCTTTATTATATATTCCATATACAAAGATCTCCTTTCGAATAAAGAAAACTTATAGAAAGTTTAAACAATTACTTAAAGTAGAGAGTGCTTTGGTATCCTACATAACAAGTTACCTTAGAAGATCAAAGATTCAGGTAGATTTACTATCCTTCAAAATATTGGTAATGTATTTATTGATAAGGCAATAAGGGATTTAGATGTTGGAAAAAATTTAATGCCTTATCATTTATTTAAGGAATTAGAACTGGATGACTCTAGCCCAACTAGGATAACTTTTTAGTTTGCTAATAAATCAATGAAGTATCATAGAGGATGTGATGGTTAGAGTTGATAAATTCATTTCCTGGTAGATTATGATTTTGGATATAGAGGAAGATGAAAATGTGCCTTTAATCTTAGGACGACCCTTCTTAGCTACCTCTAGGGCTTTGATATATATACATGATGGGATGTTGATCCCAAGGGTTGGGAATGAAGAAATGGAATTTAAGATATCTAAAACCATAAGTCCTATTGTTGGTAATCATGATACATGCCTCTATTTATTGTGATTGACCTTAAAATTTCTCCTATTACATAAGAAGTAATCACAAAAAGAAAAATTAAGGAAACACGTGTCATGCAATAATAATAAAGGAGAAGAATAAGCTAATCATAAGGAAATATAGATACCCCCCAAAAGCTACTAAACTTGTTAGGATGAAGAAAGAGATTAAGGTAGTTGCTAGACATCAAAAGGTAGCATTAGCCCTATAAATAAGGAATTGTATAGTAAATTCGAGTAAGAAGTCCAGCTAAATAACTTATAAAGAAGCACATATTGGAAGGCAACTTAATGTTATATACTTTTGATGTTTTAATTTAAGTTTTTTTTAGACTTTAGGTTCTTTTTACTAGTAGTTTTAAGATATTAATTAGTGTTATACTTATTGTTTGAAATTCATTTTATTGAATCTTAATCGACTTCTTATGGAAGTGTGTTTAGGATTAATTCAATGTTATTTTGGAAGTTTGTAAGTAAACAAGGTGAGGAACATACCCCCATATCTACTCTCGTGTTGACTTGCATCAATTCATAATTAAGAAGTCGAGAGTAGTATAATTAAACATTAACTGAAAATAGTACTATATAGCCTCTGTGTAGGATAATACCTTGTCATTTCTCCCATATGTTCCTATTACATGAAGAAATAGTAGGTACTTATATTGAACATAGGATTAACACGTCACTGTGTAGCACCTGTATTCTCCTTAATTTCCATGTATGCAAAATATACCTCTAAACATTTCTCCATGTCAGACCATGTAAAATTATCTAAACTTCTTAATGCTAAGAAAAGGATAATAAGGTAGCTTGTGAAGTCTATTTCTAAATAAGATGTAAGAGTTGAGAATATAATTTTTAGACATGGTTATAACATAGTGTCATGTACCTATTATATTTGTTAACACATTCCAATATGAAGGCCATGTTTTTTATTAAAACTAAAATGAATTTTAAAGAATTTATAATATTCCTATAACATGGTACTATGTTCTTACCATATTCATTTCATATTGCTTTTGTTTCTTTATTTCTAATTCAATACACTAACATAGTATTGTATCCTTCTGTGTCTACCCTTATCCTCTAAGAACGTAAAATCCTTTTTTCATGTTACCCTTATTTATTAAACATGCTCCTGCGGAGCACCTGTGTAGATCTTGTGCTCCCTTAACATAGATACATTTTATATTTGTGTCTTAAATATGGCCTCAATATGCTACTTTGTAAGGTTTGTATTTAACCCTAATATAACATAACATAATTGCGTCTGCAGAAGATTGTTTCCATTTTTCCTTTTAGTTCTTCCTAAAGCAACCCTCTCTATTGCAAATTCCAACAAAATTTGCCTACCTCAAGCCAAATCCACCTTTGTTTTACTCACTAAAAAGAAAAGATTTTGAGATTATAAGCGTTATTAGTTGAGAAAAATCCATTTCTATAAAGTTAGGGTTTGTTAGTTTTTGGGAATTTCTATTTTTTGAAAGTTAAATAAATTGTTTTAATGAATAAATAGGATGAAAAGCCTTATAAAAGTGCAACCTTACAAGCTGGTAAGCTAAAAAAAGATACAATATCTCCTTATTTGAGACCCTATTCTATTCACCTCTTTAGGCTTCTACTGAATCGAGAAATGAGTTTGATTGTCCATTTTTGATATAATAATATATATAAGGTATCTTCTGAATAATTCAAATCGAAGCAATTGGATGTCTGACTTGGGCCTAGATGACATGACCAATTGATATAAAAATTCCAAGACTCTACCTTTATCATATATTCCATACATCAAACTAGATAGATATCATATTCATGGAATACGATTCAATTTCTTAATTGAAGTAATGAGCCTACCAATAGCAGGAGGCTCATTACTTCAACTAGTCTCTGTGTTCCTTAAATGGATCTCTTAGTTGTTGAGAAGGTTGCCCAAAAGCAGTATATAAGGTATGCCCAATAAAACTTACAAGTAAACTAGATATAGAGATGACAACTAGGGTTGCTGTTTGCATTATTTCCATTATTATAAAATTTCAAGACCAAAATAGATCTACGATACGATTTGTTTTGCAGATTGGATGCATTTACTAATTCATGATCTGGCATGTACAAAATGAAAACTTCATTCTCAATTCTACAAGAATTTTTACGAAAGCCTTTCATTTACTTCTCTTCGATGGAAGTTTTATTTTCCCAAAATGTATCCTAATTTTTGGCCTAATTCTTCTTTTGATGATCGAATCAACCTTTGATTAAAAAGATATAACTTAGTTATATTTCATCTCTTCAACAAGTTTAGTAATGAGTATAATAGTCCTATTGTTCTGATCGAGAGAAGAACCTATAATTAGCTTTTCGGGTAAAAATGGATATGTATAAATGTATAAGTAAAAGCAAATTATCCATTTAATCATTATTAGATTGATTGAATTCTCAAATACTCAAGAATTTTTATAAATTGTATACGAAAGTAGCTTCTACTCTTTCCACTTTCTACAAGTACTAATTGGATTCCCTGCTTCACTATCCATTCGAACCTACGACCAGTCAATTAACAGTCGACTGCTCTACCACTGAGCTACTGAGGAAGAACGGGAGATTTGATCTCATAGAGTTCAATTCCTATTCTTACAATTTCCTTCGTAACTCCTGGAACTTCTTCATACATTTGTAATGCAGTATATGTCCCAGAATAGGTCTCATTCTTCTACCCTTTTTTAGGAGTCGATGGCTATTCATAGCTATTACCATGACACCAAACAAGACTTCAACCCAATGCTTTATTTCCGTCCTAGTTGATCCTGATTCGAAATTACGAGTGTAATAGAAGCATTCGTTGATGAAAGGATCACCCTAATATGATCATCTCATGGTTATTGAGAACGAATCAAATAGATGGTTCTATTTCTTAATCTTTCTGACTTGCTCCTAAGGAACCAAGAAGTCAAAAAGATTGAGAAAAATTGGTCATTCACAGCCATTGATGAAGGAATCCTTAAAAAGTTAAGGATTAGTAATCCTTTTTAGAAATTGAATGGATTCGGTCTTATATATTGTAACCCCCGGTATCTGATTTACCCGGTACACCGAAAAAAATCGGTATTTGAGATTAATGTCATTAAAACCAGGACAGTGAATCATAATTTTTGGTGACATCAAATTAATGATGTTTGACACTTTTTCGGTCGTCATAAGAAATTGTACGAGCGGATTTTAAAGAACTAGTACAAGAGGGCCATTTTGTAAATAATGAAAAGAGTGGCTTATAAAGAAAGCTAAACTCTTATCTGCCTCCTCCCTCACTTGGCTAAACCATGGAAGCTCCTCTCTCAAAATTTTCAAGCTTTGTGACAACAAAGTGAAGGAGAATCAAGCTGATTAGTCGATACAAAATGGTAAGTCTCGGTCCCGACACTTGATTATACTGATTGGAATTTAGTTTCTCATTTTCTGTTGCCATAACTATGAAACCCACTTGATGAAATGTATGGGTTTGATGCTTTTGATGATGGATTATTATTATTTTATTTCTAATGACTAATTAACATGAGAAAATTTTCATTTTCTATAGTGATTTGGGCCTAAACCAAAACCTAGGGTTTTGGAGTTCAAAGCTACCAAGGGAGGAAGATTCGTAGGTCCTTCTTATACAATTTTCTTGAGCTATTTAACGTGTGATTTTGAAGAAACTCAAAACTTGAACATTGTCGATATGGGTGTCTACTGTATCCATGAATTTTTTTTTGAATTTAGGGTGAGCCAAAAATGAGATATAAGTCCCGAATTGAAACTGGTTCAGAGTACCAATGGGATTGAAAAACGAAATGAAAGTTAATTGTTTGAGGACCTTAGAGCTAGAATTGGATGAGGAGTTATTCTTATGAAATGCTAGAAAATGTGTTATCTAAGTTTTGTATAAAGGGAATTTTAATTGGATGAGTATCCTATGAGATATGGTTAAATAAGTGAAGGGTGTTATTGAACTTAGTGACACAAAAGAGAACAAAAATAGGACAGACTTAGAAAAATCACAATAAGCCCAAATTTCATTTTAAAGCCGTCTTTGGATATGTGATAGCAATATGAGTCTATTAAAATGGAAATTTGAATCACCTCAATTGGATAAGAAATGAATAAGTGATAATGATTTTAGTCAAGAAGGGTTCAACTAGTGACAGAATATTAAGGCTAACTATAAATGGGATATTTGGAAGCCTTAATGATCTAATTAGAAAATGATCATAAAAGGAAAAATGTGAATTTATGTGTTAACTAGAGGTATGGAAATTTTGAGAAACATTGGACCTATGTAGAAAAAGTTATGCTTCTACGAATGAGACCTGCGCAGGTGAATCAGTTAAACCGAATAGGTTTAAGTATGATCAAGCTAATCAAGACATAAAGAATCAAGTATTCAAATTGTGAGCTAAACTTGGACATAATGAAGTCCAAGAATCCTAATTTCAAGGGAAATTTTGGCTTGAAACCATTTTGATCATTATAGAAGAAAATATACATTGATAATGATATTTGCTAAGAAATGAGATTTTTGTATGAATGACTAATGCGGGTATATGTAATTTTTACGCATGCTACCCAATAGCTTGTGAAAGCAGACGAGGAATAGAATTAGAAGTCGTACCTAGTACCTCTCAAGTTTAAGAAGATTAGAAAAAGAGATAAGAACCACTGAGATAGTCGAGGTGAGTATAATCATGCTACTATATTTGTGTAGTAGTCCTTTTTATCTTGCAGCTTGTTGAATTGTTCTCGAATCTATATGACTCCCTGTGATTGATTCTAGCATGTTGTATGCTAATTTGGCCAGATGATATTCAGATTCCTTGCATCTTCTAGCTCCCTTATTGTGTTGAACCTATTGATTGCAATTCTTTGATGAATCATGTTTTTCTTTTTAGCCATGACAGATGAGTTCACATGATACCCAGCTAATGGGGTATATTATCAGACTATGTGCACATAAATAACCCGCTGGTGATGGGTCAGATTCGGGTCCTACCTAGAGAGGGCAGGCCTCCAAGGGCAGGGTTAGGCCAACCTTGTTTAGAATCAGAAAAGGGGAGATATGCCGTACTAACATGCCTCTATCTCTTCCTAAGAAATTTAGAAAATCAGAACTCAGAAATGTGAAATTAGAACTCAGAAATGAGAAAGTTCATAATTAGAAATCCTATGGAACTTTATCAAAGAAAGAACCCATAACTCAGAAAAAGAACCCAGAACTAAAAAAAAAGAATTTAGAAACCATATTCATTTTTATAACAGAACAATTCATATTTAGATTTATTATTGATATTCATGTGCTTGCCGCATTTGAGATTTCTACCTATTTATTCATTGATACCATGTATTGTTGTTTAGAATGCCACAGACCATTCTTGTGAAGCTAGCCTTATGTTTCCTAGCCTCACAATCATGGCAGCATGTTTATATCTCACTAAGTCGTGTTGTTAGACTCGCCTCTCACTATTATCATTTCAGGAGATTAGCAGATCGTACAAGGGAGAAATCCAAGCATTTTAAGACTAGCTTGGATAATCAGACAAGTAATAGTTTTTGGTATGATGTTAATTGTAGATGCTTATAGCTGCTCTATGGTTTGTCATAATCATATGTACATGATACATGTATGGATATGCTATGTTATTGAGAATCATGTCAGTTGATGATATAAGATGATCATAGATTGACAGATTATAAGTAGATAATGTATGTTAGAATTACAGATTGAGATCTTTACTTCATTCAAAGTTGTTAAGCAAGTATATAGATTATTAATTAAGCAAACATATGGGTCATGCCGGATTTTTAGTAGAATATATAGAAGTTAGGCTTACTACGGGTTTAGGTGGCATTAAGCCTACCCATCCCCTAGTGCGAACGCAGTCCAGAGGGTAGGTCGTGTCAGAGGGTATTAGAGCCAAATTTTTTATAGCTAAAGGTTTCATAAGAGTAAGGATGTGTGCGAGAATGAGAAGTAGAATGGATAGGCTACTAACCATACAAAAAATCCCAAACACATCAAAGGTATTTTCAAATACCTTCCCAGTCCTAAGCAGCCCAGTCAAATAAAATGAAGAGAATGTTGAAAAAGCATAGTGAATGAGAATAATATGTAAATATGTAAAGGTGTACTCAAAGTTGCTCCTGCACCACCATAGCTAGTGCAAATGCCTATAGGATTACCTATGCGAGCTTTAGATGATGAAGGGGTAAGTATCAATGGTTTCTTAAAATTACAAACCCCTGAGTTTGGTGGTGAGAGACATGAGGATCCCTAAGAGTTTATTACTCATACTGAGAAAATGGTCCAAAGATTGACTTGCTTTGATGCATGAATCATAGAATTAGTAGGGGTTAAATTGATAAAGAATGCCTGGGAATGGTTCCAGAGGAATATCGAGGATCAATTATAAGGTGGGAATCCTCCGACCTGGGAATTCTTTAAACAAGCATTAATTGATGAGTTTATTTCTCCATATAAAAGACAGAATCGAGCCCTGTAATTTGAAAGGCCCAGACAAAGCTTTAGTATGAGCGTGGATGATTATGCAAGTGAATTTCTACGCTTATGCAAATTTGCTACAGCAATTGTACCTATTGAAGCTGTAAAAAATGGAAAGATACAAGTTGGGACTATACCTTCCTTGTATGATGCTATTGCAGCTATTGACTTTCCCAATTTGTCGAAGTTGATTGATAAGACTTGACAAGTGGAAGCAAAGTTTAAAGAAGGGAGAGCAGAAAAAGAATGGAGAAAGAAAGGTAAAGGTCAGAGTAGTAGAGGCCGTAGAGAAAGAGATAACTTTCAGAAGAGACAAACAGAACAAACAGTACAGTCTGCTCCTCCAGAACCATAGAGAGGGGTTAAGGCAGAGGTAGAAATCCAGGTGCATCAGTATTTTCAGCACCTAGTGGTGCACAAAACCTAGCTAAGAATAAATCACTGCAACCTCCAACACAGCCGCAGATTAGAACTGCTAGTAATGTCTGTGGGAAAAATCATCATGGACCTTATAGATTCGGGTTCATAGGTTGTTATAGGTGTGGACAGTAAGGGCTCTTCATTAAAGACTGCCTAATGTAAGAAAAACAAGCAACTGTACCCCCAGTTTCACAAACTACTATGCATATAGAAAGACTTATTAATAGAGGCCCAGCTAGTAAAGGTGGACCTCAAAGCCAAGCTCCCACCCAGAATACAGGGCAGATGCCAGCACTAGCCCCAGTAAATAGAGGTCAGGAGAGATTGTTTGCTATAAATCCCTAAGAAGCACAAGCCTCTAATACAACTCTAACAAGTAATCTTATGCAAACCTGTTGATATTCAATTAAATTGCATAAAATGTCTATGCTCTGTTATGACAAAGATATGATTTTTATTTTATTATGATGATAAAAAATGTTGATATAGGTATAATCCTTATCCAGAACGAGAATGTTAAAGTGCTATTTGACTCGGGTGCCACTCATTCATTTATAGCGCCAAGTTTGGCGAGAAAGCTAGATAAAGAGAGAGAATTAATGGAAGACCCTCTGTTCATAGTTACACCCTTAGGGGAAACTATTGAAATGAAATATGTTTACCCTTCATGTGTAGTGAAAATAGAGGGTAGAAAATTTATGACAAATTTGATCGAGTTGGCAGTATTAGAATTTAATATTATCTTGGGTATGGACTGGTTATCAAATCACCATGCTACAATGGATTGTTATGCTAAAAGAATTATACTTAGGCCTGATCTAGAAACAAAAGTGTTATATTAGGGTGACCGAATTGGGTTTTCTGTTAACAGAATATCAGCTATGCAGGCCCAAAGGCTTATAAGAAAAGGATGTCAAAGGTATGTAGCTCATGTTAGGGATAACAGAAGGGAGATCAGTGAGTTACAATAGATCCCTATAGTAAGGGATTTTTCAGATGTGTTTCCAGAAGATTTGCCTAGATTACCACTAAAAAGAGAAACATAGTTTAATATAGAACTCCTTCCTGGTATAAACCCTATCTCAATTACTCCATACAGAATGACACCTATAGAACTGAAAGAGTTAAAGGTGCAATTGTAGGATTTTCTTAATAAGGGATTTATTAAATCCAGTAGTTCACCGTGGGGTGCATCAGTATTATTTGTTAAGAAGAAAGATGGATCCCTGCAGTTATGCATATATTATAGGCAGTTGAATAAAGTAAAAATAAATACCCTCTTCCTTAAATTGATGATCTGTTTGATCAATTACAGAGAGCAAGTTATTTCTCTAAGATTGATCTCAGATCTGGGTATCATCAGTTGAGGATCCGAAAAGAGGATGTGCCGAATACTGCCTTTAGAACCAAATATAGACACTATGAATTCTTGGTGCTGCCTTTTGGTTTAACGAATGCACCAGTGGCCTTTATGGATATGATGAATAGAATCTTTAGGCCATATTTGGATAAATTCGTTGTGGTTTTCATTAATGACATATTGGTATATTCCAAGAGCCAAGAAAAATACTTGGCAATGGTGTTACAAATCCTTAGAGATAATCAGTTATATGCCAAGTTAGTAAAGTGTGAGTTCTAGCTCGACAAAGTTAGTTTCCTGGGTCATATAGTTAGTAAAGAAGGGATTCAAGTAGATCCTCAGAAGGTGGAAGCAGTATCTAATTGGCCTAAACCTATTAATGTTACCGAAATACGAATTTTCTTAGGCATGGCTAGTTATTATAGACAATTTGTAAAGGAAATTTCCAAGATAGCTGCTCCACTAACGCAGTTAACACGGAAACAAGTGAAATTTGAGTTGGATGGTTCCTATGAGCTAAGTTTCCAAAAGCTTAAGGAATATCTCACATCAGCTCCAGTGTTAGCATTGCCTTCAGGGCAAGGTGATTATGTGATATAATGTGATGCCTCTAAAACTATGTATTGATGTAGAATGGGAGGGTAATTGCCTATGCTTCCAGACAATTAAGGAAACATGAAGTAAACTATCCTACCCATGATCTAGAAATGACAGCCGTGATATTTGCATTAAAAATTTGGAGACATTATTTATATGATAAAAAGAGTGAAATATATAAAGATCATAAGAGTCTTCAGTACATTCAACAATAGAAAGAGTTGAATCTGAGACAGAGACGATGGATTGAGTTACTGAAGGATTATAACTGTCAGATCTTGTATCACCCGGGTAAATCCAATGTAGTGGCTGATGCCCTGAGTAGAAAATCGATAGGGAGTTTGTATCATATCCCCATTCAAAAGAAAGAGCTAGTTAAAGATTTAAATGGGTTATTTAATATGGGATTACACTTAGAAGTATCTGATTCTCAGGTATTACTTGCTTAGTTCCAGGTGAAACCCAATTTAATTTATGAGATTAAAATTGCCCAAGACAGTGATCTTAAGCTAGACAAATTGAGAATAGCTGTACAAGATGGTAAGGTGACAGAGTTCAATATAAAGGATGGAGTATTGAAATGTGGTAACAAGTTATGTGTACTTGACATAAATGGGCTAAAACAAAGAATTATGCATGAGGCACATCATACACCCTATAGTGTTCACCCTAGAACTACCAAGATGTACCATGATGTTAAAGGTATATATTGGTGGCCGGGTATGAAGAAAGATGTAGCCCAGTTTGTATCCACCTATTTAACTTGTCAATAAGTTAAATTTGATTGGATTACTACAGGAGCTACCACTACCTGAGTGGAAATGGGAACGGATTACTATAAATTTTGTGGTTGGACTACCAAGAATGCCTAAAGGACATGATTCTATTTGGGTTGTAGTCGACAGACTCACCAACTCAGCTCACTGTATAGTAGTTAAAAACCACTTATACTGCAACTCAGTTAGCCCAATTATATGTTTATAGAATTGTGAAGTATTTTGGAGTGCCAATGTCTATTATATTTGACAAAGGAACACATTTCACTTCTAGATTTTGACAGAAAATACAAAAATCCATAGGTACATAACTGTATTTCAGTACATCGTTCCACTCCCAGACTGATGGGCAATCAGAGAGAACCATCCAGACACTCGAAGACATGTTAAGAATGTGTGTCTTGGACTTTAATGGAGATTGGGAACGTCATTTGCCTTTGATATAATTTTTTTACAACAACAACTACCATTCTACCATTGGGATGGCACCTTACGAGACATTGAATGGCAAAAAGTGAAGATCTCCACTATATTGGACAGAAGTAGGAGAGAAATAGTTAGAGGGACCAGAACTAATTCAAGAAACATCTGCAAAAGTTCTTCTGATACAAAAAAGTTTAAGAATGGCCTTCAATAGGCAAAAGAGTTATATAGATTCTAAGAGGAAGGATGTACAGTATGAACCAGGTGATCAAGTTTTCTTAAAAGTCTCTCCTATGAAAGGTGTAGTCAGATTTGGAAAGAGACAATCACTATATACAAAGAATACTATCACTCTATACCAAAAAAAATCATTAACTCTACTCTAATATGTAAATACTAGAACTACATACAAAAAATACCATTGCTCCTTACATACCATTAATCTATACAAAAAAAGTACCACCTCTACTCTAATTTGTAAATACTACAATTTTATACAAAAATAGGGCATTAGAGTTGCATTTAGAGAGTATCAAAACTACGACAAAATATATCATTATTGTATACAAAAATATCATTATTCCATATAAGATAAGTTCCACCTTACTTTAGAATGTGCAATAACAATTCTATATAAAAAAATGTCATCATTACATAGACATAATATCATTACTGCATATAAAAAATGTCATCACAACTTTAAAAAATACCATCTCTATTTAGTAGAAAAATACTATATTTAGTATATTCAAATTTATTTTATTTATTGCCACGTAAATTCAAATTCATGTTAATTGTTAATGTCCTATAATATATATTTCAATGCATTATTTGTTCTTCTTTCATTTCTTGAATAGTGCAAACATATCATGTGTTTAGTTATTAGATTGTCAAATATGGTTAATTTCTTGTGAATATGGTAAATTCCGTTAAGTTTACAAGCGTGTTGCAGCAGTAAATAAATGTAAATATATGAAATTCATATATGTCATTACATGTTAAAGGCTAAAAGAAGTGCATTTATGATAATCAAATGTTTCACCTTTATTTTAGTATGAAAAATTAGGACGTCACAAACTAGCTCCATGATCACATCAATTTTATGCATAACAAAAAATTACAAGATTTTTTCGTTCTAAAATGCATGTAAAAAGCAATTGATGATTGATCGCTAAGTTGTAAAGTAGACAAGTTTTATCTTTACCAGCCCCCATTCATTATTCGTATATGATGATGCACTCTCATCGTCCTTGCTAATAATGATGACTTCGACCTTTTATTTTCACTATTTATATTCTCCTCAGTTACAACACATCTTTATTCTTTCTTAATAAACTTATGATAGACGTATTATTTAATATTTAAGTCGTCACTAAAAACCTAAAATCATGTAGTTATGGTAGAATATATCATCACATATAACATTTAAGCAATCAAAGAGAACATAGATCATAGTATAAGTAATAACAAAATTTTGCCTCTAACTTTAATGGTTCATTTTCTTTTCAAAGTCTTTTATTAATCAACCTAAGTATCACCAACTGAAATTCAATTGGCAAACATATTTTGTACAACATTATCATTGACATTTATTCATAATGTCAAAAAAATTGGTCAAGTGTTTTAAAAGGGGAAGCAAAACATACCATATGATAGTAGCTTACCAATTAACATATATGTCGAGACATCAAAAATATTGAGAAAAGAAAATTGAACTTGTCACTAAAAAATTCAACAATACTTAGATATCTAATTATCACATGACCATGATCTGAATGATCAGTACCACTCTTTGTGAACTGTGTTTATTATATGTATAGAAATAAACTTATTTTTATAGATGACTTGCATTGGAGTTTATAAACACATTATTCGAAGTTAATATATAGTAACTAGTTATCCAAGAAAATAAGATTTAAGGAGAAAAACTAAAGATATTAAATGAATATTTTTGAAAAAAATGTGAGACTATAAGATAAAGGATTATTTTAGTCATATTCCCCATTCATTAAGGAGAGGGATATGTTGAAAATTAGTACAAAAGGACTTAGTTATTGCCATGTTTTATTGTCAAACAATGGAAAGATGTCATATTCTTTTTTAGGGATCAATAAAGCTATTAAGCAATGTGGAAAATGCATAGTTACAGTACCCCTATTCCTTAAGGTAGTTAAAAGGCAACAATCATCATCTTATTTTTTATTTAATTTATTATATCAATAAATAAACTGAAATTAGTTAACCTTTTTCAATTAGAGTAGTCAAGCAACTTATTGAACAATTATAATAATTTGATTTAAGCAACGTACTCAGTACAAAACCACCAAAACAATTTGTAACTTGGTTATTATCATATAGAGGAATTTGCTCTATAAAAAAATATAAGTACAAACATAACGGTGTTCCAGGCAATATTTTCTTTCCTATCTACTTCACAGAGGAACACATGCATGCTTAAACAATCTTGTATTTGAGGTTCTGCACTTCTCAGTCTATGCTTAAGATAGGAACATGCTTATTGGCATGCATGCATTCTACACTATATAATATTCCTTATATATTGCAAAGAAAAATACAGGCATAAATACACCCCCATGCTAGGCCATGTAATTTTTTCTATCTTAACTTTAATTTATCTACCATGGAGAGGAACATGGCTATAGACATAACTGTGTTTTTAGTCATATACTCCTCTGTATCAACTCCAAAAAGGAATATGGGCCTACACACACATGTGTTGTCCTTTATTCAGCTAGCAACATGTCTAGAATGAAACATGTATAAATACATATATGATCTAGATATAACAAATATTTAACAAACATTAGTATAAATTAATGTGGCATAAAAATATAATATAACATTATTTAAAAAATTAGATGGCCTTTATATAGAATTCACTAAAAGGTATATAACCTAAACTTGATTTTATCTATGGACTTACAATCATATAAAGAATCCCATTGATTTTTCAAATTATGATGATTTTATTTATACTTTACACTAGAGGAATCATTCCATTCATGAAAAATACGATATACATCTTAAAAAAATAATGAATAGCACATCATATATATTCCATAAAAAAGTTAATGCCTCTATCATAAATATTACAAGTATAAGTAGAGGAAGAAAACTTTGGTTGTCATACATTTTCTTTCATTCAAACCTTTAACTCTTCTTTTTTCATAACTCCTAACTATGAGATTAAATCTAACACCATATAATTGATAGTAAAACTTATGACTTCTATCATTAATCATAGAAATGAGAGGATAATTTGGTAGAAGTTGATCCTACCACCACTTTAGATTTTAGAAATAAAGTTTTTGTTAGATATAATTATTCTCAAATACATTAGATGTTTCATAAAGTCTAATTCACACCTTACATATATTAATTACTAAATCATACAGTATATTTTATCTAATGACTAACTTTAATCCTATCAACATTCATAAATTTAACCTTCAGTTTAATGTCATCATTACATGTATTTAAAAATCTCTCCTTAGCCTTCCTAAGTCCTAATTAACAACATTCAAACAAGCTAATAAAAATTATAATCAAATTATTTTGTAATTTTATGCACAAAAAATATCACATTCCCTATATGAAAATAATATTGTCAATATGTATCTTTAATAACTAAACTCCTTTTTTATGTATCTTTTCTTTGGACTTCCTTCACTCATAATGTTAACTTTCTTGTTATTGGTCTGTCATATGACATTAAGATAATTGGATTTGTAACGCCAGACTCTTTGAGCCCTTTTGTTTTGGTCTGTACTTGGAGATACTACTATATATTTATATATACATGATTATATATGAGTTAAAAAATGTATTTGAATCCTTTTGATATATATGCCAGTGATATATAATGCTATATGCCCTTACATGAACTTAGAGTTTATCGATATGCGAAATCTTAGAGATTTCTGGCATATAAGCTTCTAAGGGTGTAAATTTAGTTCCATTGGATGGATATGGCTATGGTGGCCAAGTTAAATGTGTTCTAATGCCTTAGAGGTGATTAGACATGATTTATAGACTTACTGGACACTTATAAAGTTTAATTTGAAAAGTAGATGTACATAAGGGCTTATTTACAACCTGTTAAAAGTTAAGGGACTTAAATGTAATTTTTTAATTCTTGGAGGACTGATATGTAATTTTATAAGGATAAGGAACTTAATTATAATATGCAAAAGTCTGAGGACCAAAATAAAAATAAACGTTTTGGTCATTCTCAAATTTTGGGCTTAACTGCAAATTTAGGAAAAGTTTGAAGGGTATAATGGTAATTTCAAACTAAGGGCAAAAAGGTAAATCCACCATATTTGGTCAAAGAAGAGTCAAAATTCTAGACCCTGCTTCTTGTGTGTGGCTGTGCACCCCATTATTTGACATTAAAACACTTTGTTTTAATTAAAAGAAAGGAGAAGAAAGGAGAAGAGAGGAGGAGAAGAGGAAGTTTCGCCCATCACTAAATCTTCACCAAGTTTTTGATTCTCCAACCCAAACCAAGGTGTTCTAAGTTAATTTAGGATCAAGGAACTCAAATCTATCATTAGATTTGAGAAATTCTCAAAAGATTTTAAGATATCACCAAAGGAAAGTTTAGGTAAAGCTTGTCTCATCTCTCTCTACATTATGATTTTGGGTTTGGTGCTAAGATATATTGTTTTCCCATGATTGAATATGCATGAAACATGGTTTAGATGAATTAAATGAGTCATGGAGAAGCTTCCTTAATGCCAAAACCGAAATGACCTATCTTTTGTGAAAGTTTGTGAAATTTTGAATATCTTTTGAAATTGATAGTTTAAATGAACTATATGATGTTAATTGTGTATGTATAATGTGAGTTGATGATGAAAAATGAGGAAGATGTTTATTGGAAAGAGACTTTCAAGTTTATGCCTTTAGGTGTTGGATAAAATGCCTAAGTGAACTTGGCTTAGGATTTAAAGATTTTGATGGTGTGCATTAGACAGAGGCTTTCATGTTTACTTAAGTAAACTTGAATTGTTGCTTAGATTGATGAGTAGTGGCCTAATGTACTTGGATACAAATGTGCTCAATTATGCTTTGAAATGAGTAAGTATTGGATCAAGGCATTAAATGCCTTGGAAAATGCAAAAGAAAGCTTATGTGAATAATAATGGAAGTAACCATGTGAGAAGCTTCATGGCCAAATCCTATAGCTTAAAAAAAAGCGATATTGTGTTTTATACACTTATGTGATGGTGTATAAATATGAGTTATATGTTTGAGTAATAAATACATTACATTTGTATGTATAAAGGCTTGAAAGCTATGGATCAAGGAGCTCATATAGAGGATTGTTGAAGTCAAAGGAGTGTACACCTTCTTTTGAGGTGAGTTGGGAAAAACATGTCTCTCAAATGGGACTAGGACAACCCAAGACATGCGTAATGACTTGTATGTAAATTTTGAACCTAGGTAATGCATAGTAGAATTGAATTTCAAATAGATGCTAGTATACTTATGTGTTTAATAAATGACATTGTTTTGAATAATTCTTTGCACTTGGACTAAAATGATGTTTTTATTTCGTATTTTAAGGAATGAAATTGTTTTCAACAAACTTACACTTGAAGTGTAAAGGTCAATGTTTTATTTTTTTGAAACTACATTTTTGAATAACTTTGCACTTGGAGTGCAAAAGATGTCTTTCATTGCGTGAAATAATGTTTTGGAACTTATATATGCATAACCGAGTAATGTATGCTGTATGTATGTGTTCTCTTTTAGTTTAGAGCCATGATAAGGTTCCATTTTATCGGTTAGACCGATAAATAAAGGCATGGTACCTTATTTGATTTTTGTACTTAATATTTGTATATGACTTTTTTATGATTAGTGAAGAAACGATTGGCTAATCATGTGCTAGGCACAATAAATTAAGTGAACCCTATACCCTTGACGCTAGTACATGAAAGTCGACTCCTTGTAACGATACATTTCTGTTGGACTTGTAGGTGATTGCACATCTAGAGGTTTGGTCACCGACTAGGTCATCACCTAGGGTCATGACACTCTTTTCGATATAGGCTGGATTCACCGCAGATGAAAGTTGAGCCAACACTGGGATCGGTGGCTACACACACTAGTTTGGCCGACTAATGGCGACACACATAACTATTTTGGCCTATTCTGAGATTTAAATTCCTGACGAGATTTGATTTTACATATGATGCTTTTTTTGCTCTTGTGTATTGGAACTGGAACCTATGTTCACTGAAAGAGTGATTAATAGGCTAGCCTATGAGGTTCCTAACTAGTATGGGATGAGTCATAGGCTAGGTCTATGCGTTTCTATGTCATGCATATTTACTTCATAGTTGGTTACATGTATGTTAGAAATGTAAAACCATCCTTAGGTTATTTAGACCGTTTTGGTATGTACCGGGTTCTGTTTTCAATATATGTCTTTTTCCCGCTCACTGAGTACATAGTGTACTCACCTCCTCTGCTTTCCAACCATGCAGGTTAATTTGATGAACTTGAAGCTCTGAGTGATTCGTTGGTCTTTTGACATTTTCGGGGCATTATTGGATGTGGGTTGCCTCTATTTTGTACTTTTTTTGTATGGTGGCTCGTGATTATGTCGATATGCTTTATAATTTTGTAAGTTAACTCTTATTTGTCTTGTGGTTTGTAAATGACCTTATATATGAACATTTTGTACTGTTGTTAAGATTGCTCTTGAGTGGACTTCAAAGTCTAGAAGTTATGGTAGAGTTTTAATATGAACATAGACGTGCATTTGAAACTGGTTTACAGGTATTTTTCATTTTGGAATTTTCAAAATATAATCATTGTGCTGCCGAAATATTTTTTTAAAGATATCCAGTTAGCCTTGCATAGTCGGGTTAAGGGCACTATGAGTATCCTTAGCCCCAGTATGCTATGGTTTTCATGTGCCTGAGGTGGTTTTGGATTGTGACAGGATCCTTCAAATTATTGTTCCCTCATTCCTTAAGGTGATTAAAAGGCATCGATCATCATCTTATTTTTCTATCCAACTTTTTATATGAATAACTAAACTACAATTATTTAACCTTTTTCAATTAAGGTAGGCAAGCGACTTATTGAACAATTGTAATAATTTTATTTAAACTATATGCTTGGTATAAAACCACAAAGATATTTTGTAACTTGGTTAATATTAAATATAGGAATTTGCTCTATAAAGGAACATGGTACAAATATGTTGGTGTTTTAAACAATGCAATGTTCTCTATCTACTTCATAAAGGAACACAGGCTCAAACATTCTTGTGTTTAAGTTCGTGTAGTTATCTAAATGTGCTTAAAATAAGAACATGACTAATGACACACTTGTATTTTACACCATTTAATATTCCTTATATATTGCAAAGAATAACATGGGTATAGATATTCCCCTATACTAGACCATGTAATTTTTTCTCCTTATACTAGACCATGTAATTTTTTCTATATTAACTTTAATTTATCTATTATAAGGAGGAACACGGGCATAGGCACAACTATATTTCTACACACACTTGTGTTTTCCTTTGTTCAACTAGCAATATATCTAAAATATAACATGTATAAAATATATTTATGTGTGCATATATATATATATATATTTATATATATATATATATATAAGGCAGTTATAAAAATAATTAATAACCATTAATATCAATTAATATGACATTATTCAATAAATTAGGCAGACATCATATACAGTTTGTTAGAGGGTGCGTAACCTAAATTTGATTTATGTGTGGACTTATGATTATAGAAAGAAGAGCATTGATTTTTCAAATCGTGATTATTTTGTTTGTATTTTACACTAGAGGAATCATTCCATCCGTGAAAAATAAAATATTCATCAAGAACAAATAATGAACAATATATCATATACAAACCCTATAAAAGTAAATGACTTTCATAATACTACAGGTAGAGGAAGGAAACTTTGGTTGTTATAAATTCTCTTTCATTCAATCCTTTAGTTCTTCCTTTTCATAACCCCAAATATGAGATTAAATCTACTACCCTACATTTAATAGTTATAATTATGACTTTTATCATTGTTCATAGACAAGAGAAGCTAAGTATAATTTGGTAGAAGTCGACCCTACAACTTTTTCAAATTTTAGAAACAAAATTTTTGTTAGACACAACTATTCTTAAATACACATTAGTTTCATAAAGTGTCTAATCAAAATATTCATCACATCTATATTATATAGTTATATATATATATAAATATAATATTTTATTTATTAATTAAATGCAATGTAATTGACATTCATAATTTCAACGCTCGGTTCAATATCGTCATTATATTTATCCAAAAATCCCTCATCATCCTTCGTTTATCTCAACTAACAACAATTAAATAAGAAAATATAAAATTTATAATCAACTGCATCTTTTGGCGTAAAACTACTTAACCAGTTTTTCCATTGATTCATGTTCCAAATTCTACTTGAGCATCTAAATCTGGATCAATACCAGCAAATATTATGCACACAAAAATATATCACATCAGTCTATAAAAATATTGTTGTCAAGACGTATCTTTAATAACAAACCTCTTTTTCTTTACGTCTCTTTTTTGGACTTTTTTCGCTAGAGATATTAACCTTTTTGTTTTTGGTTTGTCACGTGACATTAAGACAACTAGATCCTTCAAGATCAAGTCTCTTAAAAGGGTTGTATATGTCTGCTATATAACTACTCAAGTTGTTTCCTATTTTCACATTTTATAATGCTGTTACCTATTATATAGTTGTTTAAACTTGTATATTTGATTGTAACATATTATTTTCAAGACACTTATATGTTTAATCAATGTATTATATGCAATTATCTGAAAATAATAATACCCTTAAATTATTTTACTTATTCATCGTATTTTTACATTATATATAATTTATTCTCGATTTAATATTTGAATCTCTAATTTTTTTAAAGCCAATTTGATATTTTTGGTTTTAAAACATTACAAATATGGATAAAAAAATCTTAAATTACCCTAGCCTAACTAGACACATTTCAAAGTCAACAGGCCAGATTTGAGTTGACCAAATTTTGGACTGAGTTCAAGATTTTATTTATAAAAATTTTTTGGGTTTCAAACTGAGCTTGAGTTGTGGACTTAAAGCTAGATATATTAAAAAATAATGTTGATTTAGTTTTAAATTTTAAAATTGTTAATAATTAAGTATATTAATATAGTGAATTGGGTGTTTACAAAATTTGGTAATTTTTCTTACTAATGTACTAAATTAACCATAATCAATAAAAAAGTACAAAGAAATTGCTTAATATAAATTGATTAAACAATTAAACAATAATTTAAAGAGGATAGGGAGGAGAAAATGCAAATCAATTTATACTGGTATGGTAAACAACCCTTACCTACATCTACTCTTAAGACTCTTCTTGGAATTCTACTATAATTCTTCTTTCAAGGCAAAGAATAACCTTTTTATAATCTTTCTCGGTAAAGAGGAACCCTTCTTACAATATTCTTCCCAGTGAAGAGGAACCTCAATCATACTTGTATCGCCCTTAAATACAACAATATATTGCCCCAATCAAATATTACAACTCAAATTACCTCACTTTATCACTTGATAACTCCAAAATGACTCACTCACAAATGTATGACATAATGATGCTCAAATGATTGAAAACAATCTTTGAAATGTGTGTATACAACACCCAAAAAGCTTCTAGATGTTAAAACCAACGAGAAAACTCCTATTTATATTGTTTTGGGACCCAAAATAATAGTTAAACTCAAGAATTAGTCATTACAATGTCTATATTTGACACACTGGTTAAGAAGTATGCATTAAAAACTCTAAATTCACCAGCCCTTGGAACATTGATCGACCAATAAGATAGATTGGTTGGCTAATACATCATCCAATATTATAGGAAACTTTTAATACTTTAAATTTAACAATTTTAACCTATATTTGTTAACTGCTAACCTATATAGGTCAACCAATCAACTCATATAATATGATTTTAACAATTTACAATGCTCAAGACCAATTTGTTTAATCCAGGTATGATTAAAACACTTCCTAAAGTGTTTCTCAAAGATTATTTAAAAGATTAAGAGGCTTTCATATTAAAATCAAAAGCTTCAATACCTCTTAATGAATATAAAGACTTATGCAATGAAATATGATGAAATAATAATGTATGGTGAGCCTTTTGGATTATTAAATTAACAAAGTGAGGTAGCAAATAATAATACAAAATGTAAATTGATTTTGATGAGCCTTGATCTTTTTTTTGTTCTTGTTTTGATCTTCATTTTGTTGGTTCTAAACTTCAACTTCTCTTTTTCAACTTCATACTCGATCTTCTTGAGTTTATGGCTTCATTTTATTTTAATATTGCTTTTCGTCAAATTAAAAAAACACATTAGTAGTAATTATGTTTTGTTATCATCAAAAAACTGATTGAAACCTCCTTTAGTTCAACAATGCCTCCCTTTTTGATGATGACAAATATTTGTGTTATTAGAAAACAATAATAAAATTAAGCATACAAATAAATATCAAGATAGTGATTAGCTCGGTCTTAATTCATGCCTAAAACATAATTCAATATAAAGAACATAAATTAATATCAGGAACAAAAGAGATATTCAAAGTCAAATAAATATCCATACATGAAGATAAACAAAATTTATTTAATCATATCACATCAAGTACAAGAAATACAAAAATGGCAAGACAATTGTTCTCTTTAAATTTCATCACTCCCTCTGAATGTTATCACTCCCTTTAAATCTAATATCACTAAGCTTTCTTCCCCTATTTGGAATGATAAAAAAGAAATATATTAACTAAAAATTCAAAATATAAAGTGTCATGCTCCAAGTTAATTTGGTTTTAGAAAATGAATTTAATCAAGATTGGGAAACTTTCTTGCTAAAGTGTGCTATTGAATGTTTAAAGAGTCAAAAAAGGATAATTTTGATAGAGACAACCCTAATTATGTCTAATTTGAAAAAAAATCCCCAATTCCAATCTTGTGACTAGGTTGAAAAAAATCAATTAAAGAAACCAAGGGCAAGTTTTGACAAAATTAGATATTGGAATTGTAACAAATAAGTGCAATATGTAATAATTAATTTCATACTAGAATGTATAATTTTGGAAGCCCTAAAATTTCAAAAATAGAAATTTATAAAAGTGCGCAAAAATACCATAATTGAATAAAATTAAATATGAATCGATATAATTGAAAGGGAAATATCTAATTTTTTTCTTTAGACTCACTATATTAGTTGACCATAGAATTATATTGGTCGACCAATGGCTGGTGTGGTCAACTAGTATATGAAGCAATTATATTTACAAACTTACTGGAAAGAAAAATTTCTTAGTTAAGGGGATATTGGACAAATTTCTTAGTCAAGGGGATATTGGTCAACTAGTAGAAGATGTTGGTCAACCAATATATAAAGGTGATCAACCAGAAGAGCGACCAAACTCCTTGCAAACTCACTAGAAAGGTAAAGGAATGAAAAATACGAGAACATTGATTGATCACTGAAGCATATTGTTCAACTAATGTGATTATTATGGGACCTAACAAGCAACTAAAAAATCAACAAACTTACTGGAAAGAAAAAATGCTGGTGAACTTTGAAGATACTAGTTGATCATACTAAGATATTGGTCAACTAGTTAATAAGATAGCCTAAGAAACTATATTTGAAACTTAAATTAAAGCATGAAAACTTCAACAAAAACTATTAAAACACATATCAACCAACTAAATATCAATAAAATAATAATTAAATCACAGAAAGGGCCTTTAAAATTTTTTATCAAACATAACTAATTTTCTTCTAATTGTGTAAAATTTATCTTTATTCAAAAGTTTAGAAAAATAATTTCCCAATTAATGTAAATTCTAACTTAGTGTCCTCATTTTTTACAATAATCTCTAAGTTTGGGTATTAAATTTGACACTTTAAAATTTTTTTAACCACCTTATACATATTTTAAATCTTACAATCATCACCAAGGATTTATACTTAAATTGACACATAAACATGGGTTATCACATATTTCTAAATTAAAAAATACTAATTACCTTATATTGAATACTACTTACGATAGATTTAAATAAAAATTCTTCTCAGGTTTATAGTCTATTGGAAGAACCTCATCCTTCTCATCTCCTTCACTTGGTTCAACAATTGACTCTTTTGAAAAGTCTTTGGTGGCTAAATTCTCCAAATCTTATAACAACATCTTCAATACTTTGTTATAGGTAATAAGGTTAGATTCAACATGATAAAATGGACTAACTAATTAATAATAATCAATTTAATTATTAATATCTCTACTATATACCATTTGCCTTTCTTTTCTAATAGCCTCACAAACCAAGGTAATCAATGTGTTTTGGGAACCCAATTGGTTGTTAGATTCCTTCTTCTTTTTAACCCACACTGTCAAGGGTTTGCTTGTCATCTTTTATTTGATAAAGCAAATTCTATTAACATGTTCAAACTTACCACAAAAATGACATACCATATTATATGAGCAATGATGATGCATAAATGCATTGCTTGGAATTCTATATGTGTATATATAATGAGGAAGTTTGCTTTGGACATTAAATGTGATTAATGGTCTCATAGGATGGTGAAAAGTCCTGCCATGATTATATATATGATGCCTATTATGAATGAAGGCATGATGCATGCTTATATTGTAAAACCCCGAACTTTTCCTATCATTGAATATAAATTTTTATTTTTGATGAATAATATTTCTTGATGAATAGTGATTTTGGGGGGACCCAACCCTAAAATATTGAAAATTATCCCTAATAGGTACTAGAGTTTAACGATACTGAAATATATCGAAAATAAGTCCAATCGGATGGATTTTAGAAGTTTCGAAAGTTTAGGACAAAAATGCCCTTTTTAGAAAATAATAAGTATTAATGATTTTAAACCCATTAGAATTTTTTAAAAGCATCCAATCAAAAAGTATTGATTTTAATTAGAGTATTTCATGGTCAATTTGACAATAAGATAGTTGCGGAATATTTATATAATTTAATTCGGTTAGTTGATGAATTGAATTCATTAAAGGGCAATTTGGTCTATTTACATAGTATGAATGGATTAATGTGTCATTAGAGATGACCAATTAGAGAGTGACATGTGTATCATTAATGGGGAGTATAAAAAGAAAAAAGTAAGACAAATTGCTTCATTCTTTTAACATAAATGTTAGAGACCAAAAAACAAAAGAGAAAAGAAGAGAAACCAAAGTGAAGTTTCAGCCAAGGAGAAGAAGAAAAAGAGTGCCTCATTTCTTATGGGTTTTGAGTTGAATTTGAAGAGATCTTGATCAAGCCTAAGTATTCATCAATTACTCAAAAGATTGGAGGAAAAAGTGGTAAGTTTTCCTAGCTTAAAATTCTAATTTTTATGGGTTTTTAGTGGGATGGATATGTTTAAGATCAATGGTGATTTTTGACTTGCCATGGAGTAGATAATAAGCTTAGAAGCATTTAAGAGTTGAAAACAAGAAAGTAACCTAAGAAATCAAGATTGGAAGAATCAGCCATGGCTAAGTTTTTTTTTAATATGAAATGATCCAAAATTATATTTTATGTTTTCTGATGTTTATAGCATGGTTTTAATGCTAATAAAGTAAAGAAACGAAAAATAATTGATTTTGAATTGAATTGGAAAAGTTTAATATGAAATATGTTAAGTTAAGCCTTAAGGGTTTTTTTTTGGGTATAAAAGTAGGTTTATGATGTAACGGCCATGTGAATATGATTAAGGATGGTTATTAAGTGTATTTGTGGCATTGGAATTATTATATGAAGTGTTATGTTGTTATTTGGAAAAACTTAGTATATGGGGTGTATATGGAAAATAATGAAGTTGAAATGGTTTATATTGTGATTGGATGATGCTTGTCATGAATCTTAGGTGAATAGTGTTGAAAAATTGGAAAGAAAATGAAATGACAATATAAATATATGTGGTGAGGACAATTTGGCCTTAAGAGGAAATGTAGTTGTTCGTATGAGTTGTTGAAGTTTAATTACGGTTATGGTGAATTAATTGGGTGAGATAGTATTTTGAAGAAATTGATAAGTTAGAGTGGGTAAAGATGGTATTTAAGTAATTTTTGAAGTTAGACTTTGAAATGGAGAATAATAGGTTAGCTTACGGAAGTAAGCAGAAATATGATTAGTATACGTGTTACAGGATTAAATACTAATATCGAATCCGGTTAAACCAAATATATAGTTTTAATACCTTATTTCCAAATTTAGAAATAAATGCCTAAACGAAATGTGATTTATGTAAGTCAAGGAGAGGTATAAACGAGTGAGTGTGCTTAACGATAAATTTGCAAAACGGTGAGTGTATTTTAACTATTTTATATGAATAAATTCTTTACAAAATAATTAATGGCATGTAATTTTAAATTGTATAATTATGAATTTTATGTGAGTGATACATTATAAATGAATATTGCTAGTATAACTTTATGTTTTAACAATATATGCGTTGAAGCTTGAAAGTTGAATTTTGTATGATTTGAAGTTATATTGAAATTATGTTATTAGTTCATAAAAAGGAAAGATGATTCTTTAGCCTATGGTATACCATTAGGTTTTATACATGTTATTATACCGATGTATAGTAGTTAACCTAGTGTGGGTAAGTAATGTAAAATTAGCCCTGTAACTAGTGGTTAATTAGTTGCAGGTAACGATATAGAATTAGCTCCGTAGCTACCAATGTATAACGGTTAACCTAGTGTAGGTAAGCAATGTAGAACTAGCTCTGTAACTAATGGTTAACTAGTTAAGGGTAAGCAATGCAGAACTAGCTCCGTAACTACCAATATATAGCGGTTAACCTAGTGCGAGTAAGCAATGTAGAACCAACTCCATAACTAGTGGTTAATCAGTTGCGGTAAGCAATACATAACCAGCTCCATGACTTTATGCCTAAGGGTACCATATGAAAAAGAAGTTAGTGGAGGGTTATGTTGTATAAGAAAGTTCATGACTATAATGAGACCACCACAATTTACTTTAAAGATAACTTGAGAAATTTGATTTCAGAAAGCATGTATGCGTCATGTTGGTATTATTTCATAAGAAATTAAATGAATTTGTTTTAGAGAAGTTTAAATTGTTAAAAATGGTTTGCATAGAAAAGTTAACACTCACTAAGCTCATTTAGCCCACACTTTACTTTTTGTTTTCAAAATAAAACCTCCCAGGTGCACGTTTAGGGGCTTCAGTAGTAGGGACTCCACCTCGCAAGTAGTCAACTTCGTCACAGGCTACCATGTAGGGATTTTTTCCTTGTAAATATTTTTGGGAACTATTGCATACCTTTTAATAAGTTTTGGAATGTACATTTGTGTAAAGAATGAATATTTATGAATTTGTTAAAAAATTAAATGCGTGAACATGTTTTAGCCTTTTAAAAATCATTTGATGTAACTGTTTGAGATTTCTTGTGATTAGACTTGAAGTCTAAAATTTGTAGTTGAGAAATTAGTGTGAATATAGAAGTGTTTTGAAATTTTACAGGGATTTTGAAAATTTTGAGAATGTCTAAATTCAGATGTTATGTTGCTGAAATTTTTAATAAAATGATTCACATTAAAAAGAAAAAAAGAAAAAGAAAAAAACATTGTTTATATTTATAAATGTTGAGTTAAAGCTTTTTGACTAAAAAAAGGCAATAGACTTAGCTCCACAAGAACTTTCTAGCTAGATCAGATATCGAATGAAGAGTTACTGTGGGATGTCGGTCAAGTCACGTAGTCATTTTAAGAGAGAGGCTTGTCATCTATAGGGGTGTGAGTAGGTTTGCATGTTATCGTAGAAATTATTCATGTTCTTCCTTGAGAGTAAGGAACTCTATGCCTAAGTTGTGAGCCATATATGAAAGTATGATGTTGCTCTTAGGTTGAACCTTAATGATTATGTCATGTGCATGTGTATTTTAGATGAGGATGTATCATTTTAGGAAATAGTTCTTCACTAAGTAAATGTTTTCTTTTGACAAAGTTTTAGTGTTGGAAACACTTTCACATTTATATCCAATTCCATGCCTATCATTGGAAGTCTTTTGAGCTCCTAGCAATTTTTTCTTGTTTTTCACTTCTTTTAGTGAATTTGGATACAGTATCCTTGATAGCATCAATGTCCTTTTTAAATATTTCGTTCTCATGCCTTAACGCATTTAGGTCATGATTATAATTAATAATCAAATTTTATGATGTTTTAATGCTATGCAATTCATTTTTCATCTTCTCTCACTTATGCATGTATCCAACTATTTTTTAACTCTCTTCAGTTCTAATGATGATTTCTTCTTTTACTTACTCATTATTTCTAGACATTTAACTAATTCATCATATGACATATCATCATCACTATCATTGTAAGAATTAGGGTTGGATGTTACCTCATCATTGTCCATAGCAGTAAAGCACATATGAGCTATCTCTTTTTCCAAATGCTCTCTTTCAAATTCACTTATGTCATCCCAAATTGATGCTTTAAGTGCTTTCTTTTTGTCCTTCTTCCAAATTTTATAATTTCTTTCGTACGTCTCATTATTTTAGAGTTGAGAACATTATGACTTTATATGGCCCAATTTTCTATATTTAAAACAAATAATATTAGAGGATTTATATTTTAAATCACTTTTACCTTCTTTGAATTCCTTTCTTTTGGATAGTTTCTTCTTTAATAACTTCTTGAATTTTCTAGTGAGTAAGTCAATGTCTTCTTCTTTGCTTTCACTAGTTGATGTCTATTCATCTTTGGTTGATTCTTCTTTTGAGGCTTCAAACATTAATTTATTTTTCCTTGAAAGCGATGTTTCTTCTTGTCTCTCTCAAAACCTCATTTCGTATGTGAGAAGAGATCTAATAAGTTCCTTTATTGGTAGTGTTATTATATCCTTGGCTTTTTGTACACCCATCTCTTTGGCCTCCTATGCCTTTGGAAGTGATCTAAGCAACTTTTTCACCAATTTAACATAAGTATATATCTTTTCAAGACCTATGAGAGCATTAATAATGTAACATCCCGTTTCCAGAGAACGGGTCGGACCAGAGAAATGAGTCCAGGTGTGGTAAATTACCATACCTCATGCTCATGCAGTTGTAAATAGTGAATTTTGTGCATATAAGGATTTAGTGTACATGCGTTCATGACAATTATCCCGGTATAGTATGAATAATTGATTCTCGTGAAAAATAGATTGTGAGTGATAAATTGAATTGGAGAGGTCTATAGTGATTCTCTAATTTTTAGAGAATTATGGAAATTTTCTTGGAATTTTTCGGAACTGTTTCCGGACCCGGAAAATTTCTAAGTGACTGATAGGGGTCGACCAGTGAAAAATTTGTGG
>JANQBM010000221.1:32564416-32589766 GCA_025594535.1 Erythroxylum domingense
CGTTAGAGGCCGGACGATTGAACGGCTTGTGGATTGACACGATTCAAGAAGAAAGGAAAAATCTCGATAGGAAATCGAAACAGGTGTGTTTTGATAAATTTCTTGTTTTTATGTTTCGATTTAATTCTGTTAAAGTTGATTCTGTGAAAAAAATTTTAAATTATTTCCGCTGCGCGTAGATTCGATCTTGCGTATTTTTACCAACAGTTGCAGGATCTTCTAATGCTCAAGGATTGGTTGACCTTCAATTGTCGATTCAGGTCAAGGGGTGGGTCTGGGTGCAACGTCTCCCTTGATATGCCTTCTGTCTATCCTTCAGGCAGCTCTAGCTCATACGCCGTCTGTCCAATCTTACGTAGTACTTTATATGGTCCAAAGTAAATTTTGGCCAACTTTTACAAGGTCCTTCTCACAACATAAATGTTGTCGATATGGTTGCAAGCTGCTTCTTCACTCTTTTCCTATCAGCCCGCATTTTCATTCGATTTTGAGCCCTTGCTAAATTTTCCTTTAATCTAGCTAGCAAGGTTTGCCTCTCTAGCAAATAATCTTCAAGCTAAGCCATTTTGGCTTGGCCAGGTAGATAGGAGGAGTATGACCATATACAACCTCAAACGAGGTCGTGCCAATGGAAGAATGTGTTGGTATTGGTTCATAACTTGGACCCTACCATTGTCAATTATTATTATTCTTCAATAGCTATATTATTTAGCCATTATTATGCTCCAACGTTTCTTTATATTATAGCCAACGTTCACTTTGTTTCTCTTATATATAAGAGTCATGCATTTGCTTAAGAGAGGACTACTGAAAAAGATTGCTCATCTTTCTATTTTTTCACACATCTTTAACTGCTCCATTCAACTCAAGCATTTTCCTCTACATACAAACACCTTATATATGTCTTTTGTCTTTTCAATAAAATTTACCATTTATCTTTCTTTAATTTCAGAGACAGTTCTTACTTCATCCTTTGGAGTGCACCGAAGTTGGTGAAAAAGGTGTTAACCCTAAGGAAGGATCCTGTTGTTCTGCTGCGCCGTAGAGGGGGAATTTCTGACTTAGAGCAGTGATTTTAACGACGCCTTGTTTTCAGATAAGCTGTTTTAATTTAATTATTATTGCTATTTTCGCTAACAATTTAAGTCAGAAAATTTCTATTTGTTGTGTTACTACTGTTGTCGAAAATTGTGTTGTTCTACTTGTTACTGTTTTTGGGTTTGCTACTGGTTGTTGGAAATTTCTGATTTTGTTTTTGCTTCTGTGTATTTAATTTCGTTATAAGTTGGAATAAAGTCGTCTGCGAATGAGACAAACGTAGGTTCTGCACTTACTATTCCTCATATAGGTTCTGCTTCTTTCACTATGGCCCCGAAAATTATACCTGACCTTACTAGATTAGAGCCCCTAGATGGTAGAAGCTTCAAAAGATGGTTTTAGAAGATTCTTTTTTACTTTTAGCAATACGAAATCGATTATGTACTGTTTCAAGATATTCCTAGGGATAATACCAACCCTAAGAATACTAAGGATAACCGTACCGTTAGGGGAGTGTTACTCAACCATATGATCAACCCTTTGTTTGATATCTACCGCAAGTACAAAACTGCTAAGAAAATTTGGGATGCTTTAGAGGTGAAATATCTGACGGATGATGCCGGTACTAAGAAATATGTAGTTTCTAGATGGTTGATGATAAGCCTATTATGGACAAATTATATAAGTATGAAAATCTAATTGCTGAAATCCTTGCTGAGGGTATGAACATGTTTGAGTTGTTTTAAGCTAATGCCCTTATTGAGAAACTACTTGCCTCATGGAATGAGTATAAAAACCAGTTGAGACATAAGAAAAAAGACATGAAGCTTCAGGACTTGATATGACATATAAAGATTGAGGATGTCAACCGTACACAAGATAAGACCAAAACACTTACCCTTGTCCCTACTGTAAGACTCACGTGGTAGAGCATAGAAATGATAATAACCTTAAGAAGAATGGTGGTCAAAACAAGTCTTTCAACAACAAACAGGGTCAGTTTAAGCATAAAAGAATTGATGGTGACTATTGGTAGTGCCACAAGCCAGGCCATCCTGCTACCAATTGTCAAGCTAGAATCAACTATGAGAAGAAAGGCCAAGGACAAAAATCGCGACAGTTCAGGACAGGAAACCAAACGAGGTACCAATGGGGTAACTAGAAGAGCTTTGGTAAGTCTCAAGCTAATATGGTTGAAGTTCGTAATGACGAAGAGGTCATTATTGCTATGGTGTCCGAAGTCAAACTTACTAGAAAGTTAGTCGAGTGGATAGTTAACACAGGAGCTATGCACCACATCTACACAAACAAGAACCTATTCAAGGAGTTGAATGATGATGCTGATGGTGAATTCATATACATGGGCAACTCCAACAAACTTCTTATCCAAGGAATTAGGAAGGTCACTCTCAAACTCACTTCTGGAAAAGTGATGGTGTTAAAAAATGTTTTATTTATTCCTTATATACGTAGAAACTTGATTTTTGGTGCATTACTTAACAAAGCTGGAGTTAAACTGACTTTTGATTATGATAAAGTAGTTTTGAATAAGATTGAGAACTTTGTTATAATAGGGTTTTGAAATGGGGGTTTATTTGTACTTGATTTTGAAATGAATACATCTACTTCTTCTGCGTATATTGTTACGTCTTTAGACTTATGGCAGTTTAAACTTGGGCATGTGAATGTGAGGTCAATTAAGAGGATGCAAAGCTTAAACTTGTTACCTAACCAGATCACTAATGAAATAAAAAAATGTCGAATTTGCGTTGAGGCTAAATACTCTAAGAAACCTTTTAAGTCAGTGACCGAGAGAGAGTCACAATTGTTGGACTTGGTGTACACAGACTTGGGTGATTTTAAGAATCGTACGAGTAAAGGAGGTATGAGATATTATATTATTTTTGTGGATGATTGTTCTAGATTTACTAAAATTTACTTATTGAAAAGTAAAAATGATGCAAAGGAAATGTTTATGAAATACAAAGTTGAGGTTGAAAACCAATTAGAAAGAAAAATTAAGAGATTAAGGTCTAATCGAGGTGGTGAGTATAGTACTGATTTCTTTGCTGATTATTGTGCAAAAGTTAGGATCATTCATAAGCTTACAGCCCTTATACACTTGAACAAAATGGAATAGCTGAGAGAAAAAACCGAACACTGAAGGATATGATGAATGCAATGTTGATTTCTTCCAGTTTACTTGATTTTATGGGGGAGGGGCAACTATTCTTTTAGCTTATTATGTTCTAAACAGAGTCCTTCATAAGAAACTAGATCAAACCCCTTATGAAATTTGGAAACGATATCCAACTAACTTGAATTTTTTGAAAGTGTGGGGGTGTCTTGCGAAGTTACTATACTTGAACATAAAAGGAAGAAAATTGGACCTAAGACCGTCGATTCAATTTTTGTGGGATATGCCTTAAGTAGTGCTCCCTATAGATTTATGGTTAAAGAAGAGGGATCTAACACTTATGGACCACTTATAGAGTCAAGAGATGCAGTGTTATTTGAGGATATATTTCCGATGAAAGTAAATGTGCAAGTTCCTAGAGAATTTTTCCCTAGTTCTTCTACTAATTATGATATAGAGGAAGAGGAAATTGTTGAACTAAGGAGGAGCAAAAGAGCTAGAGTACCCATTAGTTTTGGTTCTGAATTTATTATTTCCTTTATAGTGATAAAACATGAGGAAATAGATGATGTTTTTATGGTGACTTATATTATTGAGGATGATCCTAAAACTTATGAGGAAGCAATGAGATATGTGAATGTTACATTTTCGAATGAAACCATAGATAGTGAGTTAGAGTCAATCATGTATAATAAAACTTGGGTTTTAGTTGATCTACCGCAAGGGTGTAAACCTTTAGATTGCAAGTGGATTTTCAAAAGGAAATTGGGACCTGAAGGAACCATTGACAGGTTCAAGGCAAGACTTGTGATTAAAGGCTTTAAATAAAAAGAAGATTGGACTTTTTTGACACTTACTCTCCTGTTACTAAAATGGCATCTATAAGGATGTTATTTGCTATCGCCTTAGTATTTAAACTTCATATGCACCAAATGGATGTTAAAACAACTTTCTTGAATGGTGATCTAAATGAGGAAATTTATATGGTTCAATCGGAGGGACGTAGAGTGCTTGGTTAAGAACAAAAGGTGTGTAAGTTGGTTAAGTCTTTTTAGGGACTTAAACAAGCTCCCAAACGATGGCATCAGAAATTTGAAAGTGAGATTTTCAAACATGGTTTCACCTCTTGTGATGTTGATTCTTGTATTTACATGAAATTTGATATCAATGGCTATGTAATCATAACTCTTTATGTAGATGATATGCTTATTTTTGCACTAGTTTATTTGCCATTGATACTACTAAGAGTTTGCTAAAGTCTTCTTTTGATATGAAAGATCTTGGACCTGTGGACTTCATTTTGGGAATCAAAGTTGATAAGACTGACTCTAGTTTTAGGTTGAATCAAACTCATTATGTTGAGAAAATTTTGAAGAAGTTCGGTTACTATGATGTTGATCCAGTCAAAACTCCCTATACTGCTAGTGATGCTTTAAAGAAAAATCTTGGTGACAGTGTAAACCAAGCTGAGTATGCTAAAATTCTTGGTAGTGTGATGTTCTTGATGAACTATTCTCATCCTGATATTGCATACTGCGTTAGCAGACTTAGTAGGTATACTCATAATCCTAGTCAGGAGCATTGGAATGCATTGATTCATTTGTTGAGGTATTTGAAAGGTACTATACATTATGGACTATCTTTTAGTGGTCATCCTCCTATATTAGAGGGGTATTCGGATGCTAACTAGGTTACGAAGAGTGATGATATACACTCTGCCAGTGGTTATGTTTTTACCTTGGCGGGAGAGCAGTGTCTTGGAAATCATCCAAGCAAACATGTATTGCGAGATCGACAATAGAGGCTAAATTTATAGGTTTAGAGTTAGTAGGACAGGAAGCTGAGTAGCTAAGGAATCTCTTAGCATATATCCCACTTTAGGAAAAACCAATTCCTTCTGTGTTTCTTCATTATGACTTGCACGCTGCCATTTAAAATGCCAAGAATAAGGCATATAATGGCAAAAGTAGACATATCAAATTGAGACATAAAATTGTCTGTATTTTAATTAGACATGGTGTAATTTCTGTAGACTATGTCAAGTCAGAGAGAAACTTAGCAGATCCGTTTACAAAAGCTTCGAGTAGGAAACTAGTTTCAGAGCATGTTAAAGGGATGGGGTTAAGCCCAATTGTGTAGTAATCTCATGATGGACACCCATCTTGGGAAACCAAGTTCAATTGGTCAAAGGAAGTTTTGTGGTGACTACTTACTTGTACTTTATTAGTGGTATAATACTGAGATATACTTAGATGTTGAATTGCATCCCTAGTGATTGACGGTTTATCTATGCTAAGTTTTAATATTTATAACCTCAATAATACCAAAAATGCACGGGTCAGTCGCGTAGTACCTAAGATATCGATCCCACGAGGAGGAGTAATTTAATCCTAAAATCTAAGATCAGAGACTATTAAACAACTATTTAACGAACAACACATTTTAACACAAGAACTAAATAAATCAAATAAACCAAATCAACTAACAAAACAATAATTGACAATTAATACTTAACGAAAACAATTATAATAATGATTAACAATTTGAAATTGAAATTGAAGAACACTTAACAAAAATTGATTGATTTGTTGAACAATAATAATACAACCTAGAATTCAACCTAGTGAGTTTACCAAAAGAGAGAAAGGAAAAATTATCTATCTTTAATGTCAACCTAACATATTACAATTTATCGAATTAATGGTTAGATGATCCTAGGGTCGGTTACTCTATCTCAAGTTATAACTGAACCCTAAAGCATAAACCCTAATCAGATTATGGGAAGTTGTAATCTTCAATTAACAACCTATCCAAAACTTAATCAGTTCTTAAGTTCTCTAATAAACAATTGGAAACCTATATGTGATCTCTCTACACAAGATTTACCAACCTGATTTAATTTTGAATCTATTAAATTACCTAACTCTCGTTAGCTTAATTTAATCATTTTTTCTCGATTCACCCTCTTAATTTATTATCGATATATGAAGTGCATAATTAAACCATGATTAATTCAATAAACACATAAAATAATCAGATTTCATTAAATTAGAAATAATAATCCAAAGGTAAGTATAGAACATCAATCACAATTCAATTCTATCATCAAACTATATATCCAAATTCTATAATCAAATAAAACTAAAATACATAGGAAACAAAACTCGAATGGATGATGGGAGGCTGCAACTTCGGAAAGTTTCTTATTCTGAGAAGCATGTCATGTCTGCGTTGTCTTCCTCTTCTCTCTTCCTTCATCTCTTTCTCGATCTCAAGGTTCTCTCTTTTAGGGTTTCGTTTTTGGTGGCTAATCAAAACTCTCTCTTATGTTCTTTATTGTTCTATTTATACCTTAGAAGCCCTAGGGTTGATTTGGGGTCGAAATGGTCTGAAAAGTTCCTCAAAACTTGACGTTTTCAGTTGTTTTCATGTCTACCTGACCTCTCTGTCACAATCGTGACCAAGGTGTTATGATCATGGCCTAGTTCTAGTCTCTCTGTCACAATCATGGCCTAGATCCTGGTGGCTCACATCCTTCTATCACAATCGTGGCCTATTATCGTGGGCTATGGTTTTGACCTGAAACTTCTCTGTTCTTCGTTGTTGATCCTGAAACACTAACAAACACATCAAGGTAACTCAAAAACATAACATTTAAGCTCAAAGACTCATACTAACCTATAAAAAAAATACTTAAATACATAAACTAACACATTTAAAACCTAAACACACACTCAACACTCAAATTAACATTAAATACCTAAAAAATTGAACCCTAAAATATAATGCAAATCACAACTATCAACATCCTCACACTTAAACGTTTGTTTGTCCCCAAGCAAACAAAACAACAAACACACAACAAACAATGCAATAATGAGGCAATGGTTTCATCTTTATAAAATAAATTTAATTTTATACACAGTCATACAAGTTATATCTAATAATTAACATGCAAAATCTTAGTGTAGGGGCTTTGAACTAAATATACAAATTAATCAAGATCTAAGTGTTAAATTATTTTCCCTTTTCAATTGTACATAAACATTAATAATTCTTTGGTCATTCAAACTCTGTAACTGTTCCTAAGTATAATTTTATAAAAAGTCAAGCTTATTATAGGTCTTGTAGGTTTGTACTAAGAACACACATTTTTTCATTTATTTAAGCAAGGACTTAGTCTTTTACTCGGAGGCAAACATTGGTGACGAATGTCGATCTGGTTACTTGACTAAGTCATTTTTATTAAACAGCTCACGAGTTCTACTTTCAATTCGTAAGCTCTTCCTCTCAACCTAAACCACAATTCCATGGGGTTCCTAGGGTCATAAGTCAGTGAAGTGTAAAATTCCAATGTGAGCTCCTGATAGACAAGAAATTGAAACCATATAAATTGGGCCCACTGGATTTGTTCAGCTAAATTTTCTACTCTCTCGCGTAACTCTAGCCTATCAAATGTTTCAAAATCAAAGTACTTGGGAACTACAATTTTTCTAGCATTTAAAGCTAAAAAATGAATACCTTCCTCTTTTGTGTAGATCGAGAAGGGCACACCAAAGTCTGTTGCGCAGTTTCTTCTTCCACGTCTCGCAAATTGAATTCATCCTGATTGCTCTTGTCGAGTTAACTGCTTAATGCACAACATAATTTTTGAAAATTGAGTAGAATTTGGAAGAAAATTGGAAGTTTGAAATTTTTAGAGAGACGTGAGAGCTTTCGTATGCTTGAAGTCTAGAGAGATAAAGTGAAAATGAAAGTGAATGTAAAAGTGAAGTTAGAACTGAATCTACAGGTGGTTAAAAGGGTAAAATCGTAAAAATTGTGTGCTCCCCTTTATTGCTCAATCGCAAGCCACGATGATTGTGACCTTCTAGTTCTTCACCACTTCTTGATTTTTCTTCATTTATTCTTTTTTCCAATCTTTTCAATTTCACTTCTTGATTCTTTTGTAGCCCTTTTGTACCTCTCTTTACTCGCTTGCTCAATTCATCCACTTTATTCCAAAATCCTATTCTATTTTGATTTTATTTCAAAACAAAAAATAATCCTAACTATGGAATTCAAACATTCTAACAAAAATAGTCAAGAAACTAATTTTCCATGGGTTGCCTCCCATGCAACGTTTCTTTTAACATCAGTAACTCAACGCTTCTTTAATCTCACGGTGGTCGGAATGAATGGTGCAATGGTAACGCCGTCATTAATCTCAAAGTTTGAACTTTAGCTACCATGCTACAGTTCCCACCTTCCTTGCAATTCTCTTTTCCTTTCCTTCTTCTTTGCGAGCGCTTCTTCCTAAATGCATTTCCAGGATCCTCAATATCCTCCCATTCACCTCGAGGTTCAGATTCTTTGCTATTCTTTGGAGGTAAAGGAGATTTGTAATCTTTTCGCGACATTTAGAAGGTTATTTGCTCTTTTCCTATCCTTAGAGTTAATTCACCCCCATCAACATCAATGATTAAATGTGTAGTGGCAAGGAACGGTCATCCAAGAACTATCAGGGTCTCCACATCTTCTCCAATGTCCATTATGTAGAAGTCTGTGGGAAAGGTATATTTATCAACTTTTACTTGCACATCCTTTATAATCCTTATCGGTTTGTGCAACCTCTATCGGCCGTCTTTACCAAAAACTTGGTGGGTACTAACTCTCTTAACCCCAACTTCAGACTAAAAGTGTAAGGCATCATGTTTATACTCGCTCCTAGATCCGCAAATACCCTATCTATGATGATTCTATTGATACTATAGGGGATAAAAAAAGTCCCCAAGGTCTTCTTTCTTCTTTGTGATGTTAGGGTTCTCTTCTGATGTTCGCTCCTTAACCTTCTTCTTGACGGATTCCTTTAATGTAAGCTCCATCTATAGTTGGTTTGTCACTTTCTCAACCTTGTTTTGCTCAATCTCCTCTAACTTCCTTGCTACGCTTTTTGCATTTAACTCCAGCTGAGCCAAAATAGGGAATGAAAATACACGTCAAGTTGTCTTTTTGACCCTTCCTTTATCTCCTTCTTCTTACACCTGTTCTAGTTCTTCATCCTGTCTAACTAATAACTATGATCCTTTCTTTCGGGTTAGACTCGATGTTGCTTAGTAGAGTTCCAACATTCCGAGCAAACATTGCCTCTACTAATTGGCATACTTAGACTTCCATATTATGTATGGATGAGGTGTGGTTCTTCGTTACTTGCTAGAATTTGTTCTTAAGCCTCTTATATGCCTTGTCCATACCTCTAGTCTTATTAAAAATCTTGTCCAACTTTGATTCCATCGAGCTTGCTTTATCTTGCTAAAAGCCCACTTATCCTTAGGCCTTGAACTGTCCTCCATTATTGTTTGACCAGGAGAAGTTAGATGATTCTTCCACCCAGGGTTGTAAGTGTTAGAGTAGGGATTGTTACCCCCCTCCTCGTCCATATTGCGCTTTCATATAGTTCATTTTCTCTTGATTGTCTTTTTTCATTAAATATCATTCTATGGTATCATGGCCTAATTGTCCACAAAGCTCACACTTTAAATATACAGCCTTCACCTGAGCTGAGGACGACGCCTTCATACTATTGAGCTGTTGCGTCAAATTGTCGATCTTTGATTGCATCTCAGTCATTTGATCGACTGCAACAATACCTTTCTATTCTTTGAAAATGGCAGGTTGCCTACCTCACTCATTTGCCCACAAATAGCTATTGCTTTCCATCTCCTCTATCAACTCCTTTGCTTCATCAACTGTCTTCCGTATTAAGGATCCTCCTAAAGCTACATCGATCGTGCCTCTTGTCGGTAGGTTCACTCTATTGTAGAATGTCTACAACAGGAACTCCTTTGATAGGTTATAGTGTGGGCATTTTCGTTGCAAGTCCTTATATCTCTCCCACACTTCATAGCTTGATTCCCCGTCACCTTGTCAGAAATTGGTGATTTCCTTTATAATCTTGGTGGTCTTTGTCAATAGGAAATCCTTGTCTAACAAATTACGTACAAACTGATCCCACATCGTGATGTTAACTTGGGTTAGTGAATGATACCAAGCCTTCGCTCTATCTTTAAGAGTAAAAGAGAACAACCTGATCCTAACTCTATCCTCTGGCATCTAATGATACTAGAAAGTACCACAGCTTTCGAGGAAGTTAACTATATGAACATTTAAGTCCTCGTTAGCCAATCCGTAGAATTGCACATTCTGCTAAAGCATATTAAGAAGTGCATGTTTAATCTCTACTGAAGCTGTTTGCACAGGTGGCCTAGCCACTCCTTGGTTTGCTGCGTTGAACCCTGACCTTATGAAATCCATTAGGGTCCTCTGTTGCCATCATTGGTTTGCTCCATGATCTATATTTTGATGAAACTCCTCGGCCATTGTTGATTTTCCTATCTCTTATTCTTCTTCTTACCAAACTTTCCTAAGGTTTCGTTCTAGTCGATTAATATCTAAATCTAACGTCTTTGCTGTATGAATCAAATCTCTCGTGACTCTTATGTTCATGTAAGAGCACGATTTCTGAAATAACACGAAAGAAATGAAAACAAAATTAAAAACTAATCTAAACTAACACCTTAAACTATAGAACTACACTATCGCCTCCCCATCAACGGCGCCAAAAACTTGATCAATGGTTTACGTATGCCAAGTTTTAATATTTATAACCTCGATAATATCGCAAGTGCACGGGTCATTCGTGTAGTACCTAAGGTATCGATCCCACGAGGAGGAATAATTTAATCCTAAAATCTAAGGTCGGAGACTATTAAACAGATATTTAACAAACAACGAATTTCAGCATGAGAACTAAATAAATCAAATAAACCAAATCAACTAACAAAACAATAATTGACAATGAACACTTAATGAAAACAATCACGATAACAATTAACAATTTGAAATTGAATGACATTTAACAGAAATTGATTGATTTATTGAACAATGATCGCACAACCTAGAATTTAACCTAATGAATTTACCGAAAGAGAGAAAGGGAAAATTATATATCTTTAATGCCAACCTAACTGATTACGATTTATCAAATTAATGGTTCTAGATGATCCTAGGGTCAGTTACTCTCTCTCAAGTTATAATTGAACCCTAAAGCATAAACCCTGATTAGATTATAGGAAGTTGTAATCTCTCAATTAACAACCTATCCAAAACCTAATCATTTCTAAGTTCTCTAATAAACAATTGGAAACCTATATGTGATCTCTCTACACAAGATTTACTAACCTGATTTAATTTTGAACCTATTAAATTACCTAACTCTCGATAGCCTAATTTAATCGCTTTTCTCGATTCACCCTCTCATTTTATTATCGAGATATGAAGCATAGAATTAAACCACAATTAATTCAATAAACACATAAAACAATCATATTTCATTAAATTAAAAATAATAATCCAGCGGTGAGTATAGAACATCAATCACAATTCAATTCTATCATCAAACTATATATATCCCAATTCTATAATCAAATAAAACTGAAATACATAGGAAACAGAACTCGAATGGATGATGGGAGGCCGCAAATTTGGAAAGCTTCTTATTCTGGGAAGCACGTCGTGTCTATGTCGTCTTCCTCTTCTCTCTTCCTTCGTCTCTTTCTCGATCTCTCAAAGTTCTCTCTTTTAGGGTTTCATTTTTAGTGGCTAATCAAAGCTCTCTCTTCTATTCTTTAATGTTCTACTTATACCTTGGAATCCCTACGGTTGAATTGGGGTTGAAACGGTCCGAAAAGTTCCTCAAAACTTAATGTTTTCAGCTATTTTCGTATCTATCTGACGTAGGCCACGATCGTGGCCCTGCCTACCACGATCGTGGCTAACGTCTAACCCTCTTTGTCACGATCGTGACCAAGCCTGGATCCTGGTAACTCACATCTTTCTGTCATGATCGTGGACTATTGTGTCACGATCGTGGGCTGTGGTTTTGGCTCGAAACCCTCTGAAACTTCTCCATTCTTCATCGTTGACCATGAAACACTAACAAACACATCAAGGTACCTAAAAAACATAACATTTAAGCTCAAAGACTCATAAACTAACACATTTAAAACCTAAACACACACTCAACACTCAAATTAACATTAAATACCTAACAAATTGAATCACAACTATCACCTAGCATGACTTTACTGCGTTTGATGAGGTTGGATTGTATAATCCTTAATGAGTTCCATAGCTCAAGTTTGGTTGGTGTGAGCAGTACACATTTGATGGGCTCACCTACGTGATTGTGGGGGGCTAGCCACCCTCTTATGAGAGTATTTGGGCTATCTCTCTAGAGTGATCATGAGACTAAGGTATTTTGAGGCTGTTAACTCTCTAATAAGTTCTGTCTCTGAATTTCTTAAGATAACAGGTTCAAGAATTAGTTCACCTAATTGTTCACCTATTTTTCTCCTAAATTGTTATAGTTTATTTCTCAAGTTTTATACCAAGTAGGGGATTGTTGGTATTGGTCCATAACTTGGACCCTACCATTGTCAACCATTATTATTCTTCAACAGCTATAATATTTAGCCATTATTATGCTCTAACGTTTCTTTCTATTATAGTCAATGTTCACTTTGTTTCTCTTATATATAAGAGTCATGCATTTGCTTAAAAGAGGACTACTGAAAAAGATTGCTCATCTTTCTATTTTTTACACATATTTATTTGCTCCATCCAACTCAACATTTTCCTCTACATACAAACACCTTATACACGTCTTTTGTCTTACGCATAAAATTCACATTTATCTTTCTTTCTTTAATTTCAAAGACAGTTCCTACTCCACCTTTTGGAGTGCACCAAAGTTGGTAGAATAGGAGTTAATGGTGTAGAATCTCGTTATCCTAATGCACCATAGAGGGGGAATTTCTGACTTAGGGCAGTGATTTTCACAACGCCTTGTTTTCAGATAAGTTGTTTCAATTTAATTATTGTTGTTATTTTCTCTAACATAATGCAAAGAGGTATTGTAAGGACAACACATAACGAGACCTTAGTTACGTATCCCAGATCGAATGTGAAAGGGAAATAAACAAAGATATGTAAAAAATGCTTGATTTGGATTCCATAACTTTAAACGAGCTTTTCGAGGCCGTAACGAGTGCGAATCCACTGCCGCCTTCACAGGAACTGCTCACCGGGATACGGTAAAGTCTTTCGATAGTTTTTGCAAAACATAAACTTTCTTAAGGCCTCAGAGAATCCTTATGCTTACGAATGACATGAGTAACTGTAGGAGACCTTAGTCGTTATATATAGCATCCATATCTGGCTTCCCTATCATAAGTCTCATATAGGTCTGGTCCACGCTAATTAGGATCCATTTTCCTCTTAGATTTCAACTCATTGACTTAGATCATTTATTGGGATACTTTATTATCTTTGTCTAGATCAAATTACATAACTTAATCGATAAGTTATTGAAAAACCAAAAAAATGCAATTAAATGTTGTCTAACTTTATGGGAAACGTTAAAAAAATCTAACATTCTCCCTCTTGGACAATATTTGATTGCAGTATTGACTTAAGTTTAAAACAATTTAAAACACAGTTAAGTCACGCTATTGTATTAGTCGACTAGTTTAAGAAACAAAACATTTGATTAAAAGATAACGAAAGTCCATTATTCCGTCCTAAAAGGCTTTCGATACCGAAAAGTATCAAATACATGTGTCATGTTTGACACAGATCCAATACAATCACGCATATCTAATACTTTACTAACATAAATGGGAAAATGAAAAGTGGCAAACTAAGATGATACCTGTATAATCTAAATTAAATCATCTTCATTTGTAGGTCTCAATTTCTCTAACATTTATGCTAAACCGTATATGCTAAACTAAATTAGAGAAATCTTGTTTTCTCTCATCGAATGCTGAACAAAATTAGAGAAAACGTGTTTTCTCTCACCAAATGCTAAACGACATCATAGAAATAATTTATCTTCGCAAACTAAATGCTAAACTGCGTTAGAGAACCTTTATAGGATTGAAAACTTATATCTGCCTATACCATGTCAAAATTTATAGATATTCGTATAAAACTGTATGAGTCTAAATGACATAGGCTCAAGGTCAATCTATATATATGGCCAATGAGCTTCAAAATACTTAAGATCGACACAGATCTTAAGACTTGCATACGTGTTAAGATAATGTAAGATAACACATATTATTGATGATAAATGATGGTCATCTTTGTTGATTAACCATCATACTATCATGATACAACAAAATGTATAAATGTATAAATGTACATGGAGCAAACATAATGATCCCTTAACTAACAGTATCTAAGGACTTTAAAACACTCATACTGTATACCTATTCCTCAAACACAAGTGGGCGAAATCCTTTAGTTAAAGTATCAGCTAGCATTTCATCAGTCCTTAAATGCTCCAAACCTTAATGTCACATTTTCGTATTAACTCCTTTATGGTCAAATATTTGACCTCTAAATGCTAAGACCCTGTGATATTCTTTATTGTTACTAAACAACATAGCAATAAGATTATTACAGTACAACTGAATGGGTCTAGCCAACAAATCAATCACAAACAACTCAAAAATCAAGTTTCTAAACCAACCCATCTGTGAAGCAGCCCTATAGCATGCACTTTGCATGCATGGTCAAGGAAGTCACCTATGTCTACTTGACACTCTTCTATGACATTGTACCATTTTCAAACATAAAAAAATGTAGCCTTAAGTTGACTTTCGATCATCCGGACATATAGCTAAAATTTGACTCTGAATTCCCTATGAGGTTGACTTTTCTATATGTCAATAAATAATCCTTAGTTCCTTTAAGTATCTCAATACTCGCTTAACTACATTCTAATGGTCTATACCTAGCTTAACCAGATTTCGACCAATTAGTCTAACAATAAATGCAATGTCCTACCTAGTACTTACTTGAGCATACATTAGGCTATCAACCGTACTAGAATGCAAAACATTCCTCATAACCTCTCTTTTTACTTCATTCTTTGGACATTATGTCAAAATAATCTCTCACTATGAGAGATAGGTGCTACAACAGGTTTACTGTTAACTGTATTAAACATTTCTAGCATATACTCAATATATGCACTCTGTGAGAGGCCCAATGAGTGTTGAGATTCATCCCGATAAATCTGCATACCTAGGATAAAAGATGTTTCACTAAGGTCCTTCATATTGACATGTTTGGCCAAAAGTTGCTTAACCTCATGCAATATGGTTAAGCTATTCAATGTGATCAACATATTAACCACATGCGATAATAGGAAGATAACTTTGCTCCCCCTAACCTTATAATACAAGCATCTTTTTCTTTTTTTTCTCATGCCTTTTAACTTTATTTTCCATAAAGTTAAGGTCCAACTTTCGGGAGGTTTGTTATAAACCATATATTGATTTGCCTTAACATAAAAACCATTTTAGTTCCATCTGGATCTTGAAATCCTTCAGGTTGTTCCATATAGACCTCTTTATAAAGGTCTTTATTCAGCAAAGTGCCATCTAATATAACTCTATATCATTATGAGCTACAATTTTCATAATCACTCAAAATGTATCCTTCAAAGATACGGGAGAAAAGGAAATATTAAAGTTAACCTTTCTCCCTAAGTGAACCATCAAGCAATTAAGTGAGCCTATAAACCATTGAACTTTATCCATAAATCCTTTAGGTCTTGAAACTAATTTACAACTAGCGGTTTTACAATTCTATTGCAAATCAACTAGCTCCTAGACCTTACTATGCTTTATGGATTGCATCTCATCATTTATTGCATCCAACCACAAATCTGCATTATGTCTAAAAATAGCTTTTGTAAAAGTAACTAGATCCGTAACATGTCTAAAATTATAGTCTTATTCACCAAATAGACTATGTATCCATATGGGATAATAGGTCATCTCACTATAATGGATCTACGCAACTACATTAAATCTTGTACCCCCAAAAACCTATATGTTTACAAGTATGGGTTCTTATTTCTGTAAAGGCACAGTACTAAAACCTAAATCCACTGGATCTAACTGTATGAGTAGTGGGTACATAATAATTGTAATATCCTTCCTGCTATCATCTAAAGGGTTAAAGGGCATACTATCATTATAGACATCGTATTTCAGGAACTTAGTTGTTTATGATTTCCCTATTCTGATCCCTTCTTCGCTATAGTAAAATATGTAACTTTTCGAGTGGTTGTGATATCTTACTAAATAGCAACGAGCGGAACAAGCATGTAATTTTTCTTTATAAGGATTATACTACCTTAACTAGGCAGCCCCCATACACGAATGTGTGCAAGGCTGAGTTTCCACACTTCTAAATAACCAGGTAGATTAGTCCTATTCTGTATTAACTACTTCATGTCCTTTAGGGTGCGATTATGTCTTTCGATAACACACCATATTATTCAAAACTACTTGGCATAGTGAACTTAGTTACTATTCCAACCTATTTCATATATCTGGAAAACGAACCTTTTCATGTCCTGAAACACCATGTTTGCCATGATATTATCATCCACGGTCAGACCTAACTCTTTAGATGGATTTTCCCAATTATTTCTCAACCTTCAGTCTTTAAACAAGAACATATAAACTGTAATGGAAATAATCATCAACAAATGTCAGAATACATTTAGATTTGCATAATACAACTGTATAAGATCTTTTATGTCCGTATGTATCATTCCCAAAAAGCCAAAAACACGAGTTGCCTCTTTATCCTTATTTAAGTCAACTTACCCCTACAACAGTCAACACATGTTTCCAGATCATCATAATCTAGAATTAAGAGAAGGATTTCCTTAATCAATCTCTTAACTCTAGCTTTAGAAATGTGGCTTAGACTTTTATGCCACACCATATATGACTTATCATTCATCAAGGTTCTTCTTTCCATTACTTGTTTAGCAAGATACGAGAAGCATATATCTAATTCAGGAAAAGACACATTCTATACAAACCATATGACAAGAAAGTTATACCATTATGTTTTGCATTAAACAACAACTATAAAACAGAAGCATTAAATACAAAATGTTAACCTTCTTTGTCCAAAATTGATATAAAGATCACGTATAAAATGTGTCATGTAAAAGCAAAATGAACCTTGCAGCTAGGTTTAGTACATAAATCCCCTTCCTCATTGTTGTAATCCATTAGTTTCTCCTTCTCTTTATTTATTTCTATCTTGGATATGAAGCCCTACATCATGGAAGCACCATGATCAGATGTTCCACTTTATAGCCACCAAGTACTTAATGTGACTATCGCAAATTAGATTAATAAATTGATAAGCTAAGGAGTTACCTGATGGTCTCAGTCTTTCCTTCCAAGCCTTATACTGTTAACTTCTTTATGTCTACAGGACCTTTATCAACACTTAATTCATCAGCATCAACATGTAAAGAAGATTTGAACTTTCTACCTTTGATCTTAGTGGTTTTACATTTGCGTTGCCTTGAGTTGCTTCGAGGGCTATAGGAGTAGCAATCTTGATTTGCTCCTCCTCAACAACATAATGAGCAATCAAAGCATTGAAGTCCCATTCCTCATCTAACAAGTAATATGTCATCACCAGATTGCTAAGCTCTAGAGGGAGTGTGTTTAGAGTCTGGTGAGCTATGAAGACATCAGGAAGAGAAATGTTTAGCATCTTCAGTCTAATGCAAATATGGATCATTCTTGATATGTACCTCATCACTCCCCTTTCTCCTGTATACCTCATAGAGAATAATTCTTTCATCAAGGCTCTTATCTCAATATTATATGAGATTGTGTACCTTTGGGAGACATTACTGAGAAATTCCTTCACTACGTATGTGCCCAGAAGTCCACTAAACAGATGGCCAGGTATGGATCTCTTAATGGTCATCAAACATAATTTGTTAGACCAATCCCAGGCTGCATAAGCTGCTTTAGGAGCTATCGAGCTCATAGACGTAGATGGAGATGGCCTTTCCTCACGTATGGCCATATCGATATCAGTTATCTCCATTGCATTCAATACATCCTCTATCCACTTTTTAAAATTGAAACCGATCAAGGTTTCAATGGTGACATTAATTTTGTTGAAAAAAAAGGTGACTTCAAAATGATAATATTATATTCAGTATAAATGTAGGATAACAACGATACTCAAAGCCATTAAATTGTATCTGTACCGAGAATCCTGTCACATATATTATGAAACACCTGTGGGCTAAATACCTAGTATATGCAACTAGATCTCCACATAAAGTGATCAAAGTACAAACCATCAACTCTCATGACACTACCAACTGTGAGCGAATAGATCATTCAAGCAATGACTTTTCTCCATCTAATGCCTTTGTGCACATCTTAAAATCCCATAAAAAGCTAACATTTATGGGCAGAATAATCAAACATGAGACTAGAGACATCCCCCAACATGCAAGTAGAACAATTTAAAATCTGACTCGAAAGGCCACTGTAGTGACTACATCCTCATCAGTACCCAAAAAGTCCACAAACACAAGGGATACATCTTTATGTTATCCTCACATTCTTTATGGGCATATGGTATGTGACAATGTAACATCAATAAATGCAAAAACCAAATGCATAGTCTCATTGTCACACATTAATGCTGAAGACATTCTCTAAAAACTTTATTTGAGACTTTCGTAGTGAAAAAAATCTCATTAGAGCGACTATCGTGCATCACCGAAGACTGAACCGATCACCTGAGACATGAGAACCTCATGTATCTCCCTTATGGTCAAGTTCGTTACACAAAAATTCACTCAAAAATGGCTTTAGAATGTCATAATTCTTTTTTCCAAATGACTATCATGCGATCCCGAACACTAAACATGAGACCTGAGACACGAAAACTTGAAGTATCTCCCTCATGTAATGTCTGAAACATGAAAAATTGCTTGAAATCAACTTCAAAACACTTTAATTCCTTTTATAGAGTTACACTTTAATTTATGACTAATGTAATAAATCTAGAAAATGGAAAAAACTCACTTTATAAATTTCCAAGACTCAAAAACTGAAACTATCCCGAGGCACCCTTACAGGAAATCTGAATTTTTTTTTGTTTTTTTAATTTACTATAGATTGATGTCAGTGACGTCACCATGATGTCAGCGAGGGATGCATCGACAAGCGGATGTGGTCACCGATGCTGGTGCGTGTATCACACACGTCAGGTTAGTATTTTGCCACGTGTCTGGCGCATGTAACACACATGCCAGAGACGTCACTTGTCCCTTGCTACTGTTCACCTGTAGGCCCAACGACGATTTGCTCCCTCGCTAAACAATGGCAATTTGTAGTTAGTTTTAGGTCAGATTTTCGAGCTTTGAGGCTCGTTTTCAACCTGTTTTTCAAGGATAAGCATATTTATATCAATTTCATGCGATAATAAGCAAGAAAAAACAAAAAATGGAAGTTAAGTCTCCAAGAACCTTATGGAGAAAAACCAAAAAATCTTCGTTTTTAACCACCTAATCACATCACCGCTCTGATACCACGTGTAACATGTAACGAAAACTTAGTTATGTATCTTGAATTGAACATGAAAGGGAAATAAATGAAGAAATGTGAAAAACAGTGGATTTCGGTTCCACAATTTCGAACGAGCTTTCCAAGGCTGTAACGAACGTGAATCCTCAACCGCCTTTATGAGAACTGCTTACCAGGATGCAGTAAAGCCTTTCTACAGTTTTTTCAAAATGTAAGCTCTTTTAATGGATCAGAGAATCCTTACACTTACGAATGACATGATCAACTGCAGGAGACCTTAAATTTTATATATAACATCCATATCGGAATTCTCCGTCACGAGCCTAATACCACTTTACACTAATCGGGATCTATTTTCCTTCTGGATTTCGACACATTGACTTAGATCATTTATTGAGCTACTTTATTATATTTATCCGGATCAAATTTTGTAACTTAACTTATAAGTTATTGAAAAACTGAAAAATACAATTAAATATTGTCCAACTTTATAGAAAATGTCAAAAAATATCCAACAGTAAGACTATTCTACTTACTAGAGAATCTTACACCATGAACGAGGATTCTCACTTGTAAATCTTTTCCAAGCATCTATTTAAGATCTTCGATTGAACATCCATTTAAGGATGGTAAGAGTTATTATCGGTCCCTATCACTCATTGTCGACATTGGAAACCCATGAAGTTTCACAATTTCTGGTGAAAAAATTGTTGCCAATTGTGGAGTCGTGACTTCTATAGAAAGAGCTACAAAATGATATTTTTGATAGTAGATTGACTACCACCCATATGGAGGTTTTACCATAGGAAGGTGGAGCATGAGTGATAAAATCCATATCTTGCCAAATATGAAGGGAATTGGAAGTGGCTGAAGTAAACCTGTTTGTTTAGTTGTAAGGTTCTTTAACTTCTTGACAAATCCGTCAGTTCTCCACTAATTTCCTCATTCCATTCCAAAAAAAAATTTATAGATAACCTAGCTAAGGTCTTCCACCAGTACCCTGAAGGAATGCCCGGTAATGAGCCCTGTAATAACAGCAACGGAGTCGTGTGATAACTGTAGCCGAGCTTATACTGCTCATCGAGTTAAAGCAGTCCTTTTGCCGGTCTCGCCTACATCTTTATCAGGCTCAATTGCTTTATAGGAAATGTTAAGGAAGTTGGAGGAGCCTTAGGGGTGATGAAACTTGCAGTGAGCGAAGGGGGAAAGATCTGGAATCCATCAGTTTGGATTTAATCAATGTGGCAAGTGCTAAAGCTTGTGTCAGCGAGTGAGGTTTGAGAACCATCACTTCATGCTGTATATATGGTCATAACCCAAAAATCAAGCAAGTAAGGAGGTGCCCTTATAATAAACTAGCTAGAGACTCTATTGGAAAGATTCTCAACTTTGATTTGATATTCGCTAACAGAACAGTTCAGCTTCAACTTAAATAGAGAAGCCTGAGGATTCAAAAAAATCAATGGCTTAAATCGCAGCTCCAAAGCTCCGGTGAAAGTATCCCAATCAAATAATTATTGGTTTCGATGCATCCATTGAAACTACGATAATGCTTCCCAGACATGAAAAAAGCCACAATAGAGAGACGATAGAGAGATGTGATATTATAAAATGTAAAATACTCATAGGGGTTGGATCCATCAACTGGAGTTAAGTGATATTTAGAGAACTAACAAAAGCAGAGGAAAATGAAGGAGTAGGGGCAGAGGTGGCAAGGGAGCAGAAAAAGAAGGAGAAAAAGAAGTTTCAAAATGAGCCGCCTTAATTTGGATGTCTTTAATGGAAGCATTATGCTTTTGAATGGAAGTGTCGATTTTAGAATCAAGAGAGGATTGGATTCTTTTTCTTGGGAAAGACGAAGTTCCTGGAGTTGGGAAGCAAAGGATTCACTAAGATTTTGAATGGCCTCTGTTAAAGCGACGTTATCCATTTTGGGAGGCATTAAGGTTTAACAAGAGCACTGGTGATAGGTAGCACTCGTGCATGAAAAGAGGAAAGTGTGGGGGATAGACTAAGATGGGAAAAAATAGGAGAGAAGAAAAGGGTAGGGCCGTTCCTACCATTTTATAGGTCTTGGGTGAAATAAAAAACAAGACCTCTAATAAATTGATAATATACAAACATGTAAATTTAAAGTTTATATATTTGTATGAAATATAAATGACTCAATTTATGAAAAACAATTTTTCTGTACATTTTTATATGCAAAATTATTAATAATATTATCAAGATTAATATTATCCAACATATCCTTCTCAATGCATAATATAGCTAAATTACTTAGCCTTTCTTGTGACATTGATAACTTCAAGTATGTTTTCAATAATTTTAACTTTGAAAAACTATTTTCTATCGCTAATCTTTCCATTACTCAAATTTCTATAATAATAAAAATATGAAAATTGACGAAAGGTATTGTCTAAAGGAAAAACAAGATTCAATTCTCTTACAGGCCTTTTTTTCAACTAAAATATCCCTTGTCGTATTATCAAGATTATCCCAATTTCTAAGATCATAAATATCTAATATAGGGCTTACTTGCTCATCTGCATTTAAATTTTCTAAAGTAGATGTATTTAGTACATGATCATGCTCACTCAAATTTTTAATATCCTCATGAACATGAATCTCATCACTTAAGTTTTCTTTATGTTGTTCAAAACTATCTTCACCTAATTCCTTGATACTTTCACTAGAGAAGCCTACTCTTTTAATAAGTTTATTAATTACTTCCTTTTAGGATTCTATCAATTGTTCTACTTGTTTTTATTTTTTTCCTTTTTTTATTTCCAGACAAATGCATTTTAGGCAACATAATATAAACCAATTATAACACAGTTAGACTAGAACAAAAAACATTTGTATGGAACTGGAAGAAGTATGCACGCACAACTAAACATCAATAGCTTCACAATATATCACAAAGATATATCAATGGTATTATATCTGTGATAAAGGAAAAAATAAATAGCAAATTTTAATATCTAATATAAAAATGAAAAACAAAGAGCAAATTTTAATGATAGAGAAACACTAATTTCTAAAAATACAAGAAATTCATATACTTAGGAAAAAATATAGTAAATAATATTATAAGTTATTAAATATTCTAAGTTTTTCAGGTCAAATATTATCCTATTATATAAGTTATGAAAATGATTGAATATTATGACATTTTTAATAGAATCATACGTATTTTTATAATAAAGGAAACCATTTTTGTAGTCTTTAAATTGAGTAACTTAAATTAGTTAATTTAGTCATATTATCACTAAACTTATGTGAACTCTACAAGAATACAAATCCAATAATTAATACATTACTTGTGGCAAAGTATAATGAAAATTACAATTACAAAAATTAAATTATTTATTAATATTTAATTATTTTTATAAATAATAAGTAATCTAAAAATAAAAAAGGAGAAATACAAATAAATACAATAACATTTAATTTATTATTTAAAATACTAATATAATGTCCACGTTAATGACAAATTACAAATTAATTATAACATATTCAAATATTTAACAAGCTAAAAATACATTAAAAATTATAAACTTTATTTTATCTTTAAATTACATTTGAAACTTATAAGACATATTCGTGAAAATTTTTTACTGTCAATTTTTAAATTGGAGTATTTAGATGCTTATATTGATAAAAATAAAAAAATAAAAGATAAAAATACGCTTAAATTTTTCAAAACTATTTATAAGTATCATAAGTTAACGTTATGATAACTTTATAAGTTTTACCATTCTACTCACCTAAGGTCTGTTATAGGCGATGACACAGGGAAACTATGACCACGTGCTGGTTAACCCTCTTTCAAGGCTAACTCACCCCTTCTACCACTATATTGGTTGACGACATTGATTAACCAAAGTCGGATTGGAAGTGTGTTTACTACGTAACTGTTCCAGTTATCGAAGTCTTACTGCCCTCAACGCCCTTCCTTCGGCTTAAACAGGACCTAGTGCTCACGCCTCTTAGGAACCCTATTTCACTCCCACACTCTTACTCGTCTTTCCCCGTTAATGCTTCTGTCAAACAAACAATCAGCGGAAGTAAGAAGCAACAGTTCTCCATACTGTCATAGATTTTCTGATACACAAGATCCATTTTCAAGGAAAGTGTAGAACATACTCATCTCTGCAATCTTTGAACATAGGAAGGGATGTTTTCAGAAGAGAAAGAAAAGCGTTTTAGAAGAGATATGTGAAGAAAGAATTCTTCATTTTCTGATAAAATGTACAAACACTCTCTAACTAGAATTGAACGTGCTTATAACAAAATACAAACCTTGCTTATATAGAGAAAGCTAAGGCTAAAGACGTAAACTAACCTAAAGACATAATAATGTAGCTTTATCAAAAGCATACCTAATCTTATCTCTAAGGAATCTACTTTTACAAAATTAAACAATAATTCACCTAACCTTTACAAAAGTCAAAAAGGTGAACAGTAAAAAGTAGATACTTTGTACAAAAGTATTAAAGCAAACAGTTGCTCCGACAAAAGAGGAATCTTGGAACAGTAGTTTTGGGGACCACAAAGAAACCTTTAATGCCAAAGTTGGCTTTAATGACGAAACCTCCTCAAAAGTAGTGTCTCCTGATGGAAAGAGGATCCAAAGCTTATCCATTGATTACTTATCACGAATTGATTCGTGCCATGATTAAAGATTAGATGAAGAATCTAGATCACTTGATCTGGTTGATTTATGTCTTTTAGACTTAAGCTCACACTGATGGAGTCGATGCAGGAACTGATCTAACTCTTCTTCAATAGGATTAGGATCTTGAGCATCCTGGAAGACAGAGTAGTTTGGTTGAGAAGGACCTGCAGCATTGGAGACTATATCTTCTGTGTCATACTGAGGACTATTGGAACCAGGCATATCGACTTTTGGTGCTTCAGGTTCACCAGGCATAAATTCACCGGGATATGGTCCAATAGAGGTAGTTAATACTGGTGTGTCAAGACAATGATTAATCTCTTTGAGAAAATCTTGAAGAGCTATCAAAACCCTATTCTGACGTCTTGGCCAATAAAGTGATGTGTGATAATGTTGCACACTTGGCTCGGTATAAAGTTCACCAGTTGTATGTTCACGGTATGGACGATGGATGACAAAGAAATAACGTGACAACTGTCTTCGTTCAGAAGCAGTTCTGAGATGATGCTGATTAATGATAATATCACACTGTCGTTTCCATTAGTCTAATGGTTGAAACCATTCAAGAAATGTCCATAACAAAGAACTTCCATTGTTAATGCCACAGAGATTCTGTTAAAGATCAAGAGGAGAAAAAAAATGGCAAAGGCATATAGAGAAGATAATGTCCATAAATACCATAATGTGTTTTCTGTGAAGGGTTTGGAAGGACTTAACACATGAAGGTATGGTTCCTTGAAATTGAACATAGAAGGAGTACCTACAAGATTATGTTCAACAAGAGAACGATGCAAATAATAAAACAAGTTCATTCTATAAAGAGAATGTAACATCTCGTTTTCATAGAACGAGTCGGACCAGAGAAACGGGTCCAAGTGAGGTAAATTAGAGAAATTAGGAAAACACATCTCATACTCATGCATTCGTGAACAGTGATATGTGCACATAAAAATTTATTGTACATGCATTCATGACAATTTTCCCGGTATAAGTGTGAATAAATGGGAAAT
>JANQBM010000221.1:32595855-32616613 GCA_025594535.1 Erythroxylum domingense
AAAGACCATCTTTATTTAGCAATTTAATGTCAAATGTGCAGCTACACAATCAGTCCATTAAAACCGAAATTGCTACTTCTTTCTTTAAAAAAAATGTTTTAATATAATTAATCTAATCAATTACATTAAACCAAAGTCTAGCCCAATTCTAAATGAACATTTGGGCTTCTAATTAACCATTAATTAGCACAAGCCCAACATTCAATTATGGGCTTCTAAAACCTCCATTTATATTTCTTACTTAGCTTGATAACCTTCTTTAAAGCCAAATGGGTAATCTTATTCGACTTTGATAATTCAAGCTCCAATAAGCCTAGAATTAATTTAATCTCATTAGAATTAAATCTAGTTTATTAACTAAATGTCATTCCACTAAAGACAATTAGTTAAAATTTTGAACTATTAAATATTATGAGAGCACATATTTTATGTCCAATTGTAAAACCTATTTCGAACTTTATTATAGCCATCCGCACAACAAAGGGTAAAATTACCGTTTTGCCCTTATATTGGTTTTTCCTTCTAGATTTCCTGTTTTACTTTATATGGTGATTAACACACAAGATTTCATCTTGGTGTTAAGACTTGATAGGTAGCTAGTGCATCAAACTACTGGTGTCAGTTTAATCACCAAATCTCCTTAAAACATCTAAAAGTGATGATATCACTATAAACTCTTTATTTGAGTGAATGTTCCCTGATACATGTTTCAATTAATAATTCCAACATGCAGACAATGGATTAATACTCTGTAAAAATCCATTCCAATCATATCAAGAATTATAATGAAACACATACGAGTTCACTACTCATCAAGATTGTGGTTCATAATAAGCGAATGCTTAAGTTGTATGTTTTATGATTAAAGTAACGACCCACTTTATTTTTGAAAACATACTTGATTCCAGATTCATTTAATAATGCCATTATCGATAGTCAACTATTATCATGATATGAAACTCATCATTCCTTGAAGTAAACTCCTTTATTTACACGGAGATAAATCGTAACACTACAGTCTAAACCATATTCAAGCAACCAACTTGATTATTCAACTGTGAATCCATTAATTTAGATTCTAATAATATACCTATTTCCCATACATCTCTATGTATATGTATATTACTTACAAAAGAATCTTGGTACCTTATGACTAGATATATAATGCTTATTAAAACCAAACTCTTTTATTTTATTAATAATAAATATTTCCATTACAAAACTGTGAATGAAGAAGATTAAGGTACATGTAAATACACTTGCTTTTCGGGGTACTATACTTACATAACTCCAACAACTTCTTCTCCACACCTCTCTTCCTTCTCTTTCTTACTCTCTTGATGAGCTTTGTATAGGTTTCTCTAGTAGAGGCTGATGCAAAAGCTCCTCTCTTTTGTTCATTATGTTCTTTAAATACATTCGTAGCCCTATGGTTTTTTCAGGGTGGAAATGATCCAAAAAATTCCTCAAAACTTAACTTTTTCTCTTATTTGTGCGTCTGCTCGATGCAGGCCACGATCGTAGCCCTGGATACAACGATCGTGGCCAGTATCAAACCTTTCTGTCATCATCATGGCATGGGCTACGATCGTAGACTTGCTCACATAATTTTGTCATGATCATGGCTTATTGTGCCATGATCGTGGGTTGTAATTTTAGCCCGAAAGTCTTTGAAACTTCTCCATTCTTCTTTGTTGACCTTAAAACACTAACAAACACATCAAGATACCTCAAAAAACATAATATTAAAGCTCAAAGATTTATACTAACCTATAAAAACACTTAAATACATAAACTAACACAATTATAACCTAAACACATACTAAACCCTCAAATTGACGCTTAATACATAACAAACTAAGCCCTAAAACCTGATACAATTCACACCTATCACCCGTGCTTAGCTAACCTCTAGTAATGGAGTTGGTTTTTCATCACTTACTCGCACTAGGTTAACCACTATATACTGATTGTTATGGAGTTGGTTTTGCATTGCTTACCCATAACTATGCTAACACTACATATAAATAAGTGCTTACGGAGTTGGTTCTACATCGCTTACCCATAACACTGTTAATGCAATATATACTCCATACGTGTAGAGGGTGACTCACAAGACATACTAACAAACATGACACCACCCACCGTTAGTGATAGACACTCCCCTTAGACTCAGCCATGCACATTAGGACGTACTCTGATCGGTATAATCATATATATAAGAAGACCTAATGACATACCACAGGCTAAACAACAATTAATAAACACATGTACCACATTTCTATACCAATTCATTTTATGTTCAAATTCCATTGTTGTTCCAATTCAATGCATATGCAATTTTAATTCGATGCCATCTCAAAGCATATATATATCTCATAAAAATTAGCTTTCAAATTCAAATAGCAACACTAATGAACTTATTCATAAACATACGCTTCATGATAAAATAGAAACCATTTTTCTTACATAAAATCAATTTAAAGATACACTTATAGTTTTTCACACTTATTGCTATGCACACTCACGCATTTGGTGACTCTTCTTTACCTACACAAAACACATTTTCCTTAGGCATTTATTTCCAAATTAGGGAATAAGGCATTAAAACTATATATTTAGTTTAACAAATTTTTATATTTGTATTTTATCGTGTAATGGTCGGGCTCCGCCAGCAGGGTTTCCCTTGAATCAAAAAAAACATGTAAATCATATGCTAATACAAATCTTGAATTCTGTTACACAATAATTGGCACCGAATTGAAATTGCATATGTATTGAATTGGCACGACAATGGAATTTGAACATGAATTGAATTGGTATAGAAATGTGGTGCAACTATGTATTAATTGTTGTTTAACCTGTAGTATACTATTAGGTCTCCTTATACATATGAATATACCGATCAGTGTACGTCCTAATGTGCATGGAAGAGTCTGGGGGGAGTGTCTGTCTCTAACAGTGGGTGGTGTCATGTCTGTCAGTATGTCTTGTGAGTCGCCCTCACTGTTATGGGTAAGCAATGTAGATCTAGCTCCATAATAGTGAGTATATAATGGTTAACCTAGTACAGGTAAGCGATGCAAAACTAGCTCTATTACTAGAGGTTAGCCAGGCACGAGTAAGCGATGCAAAACCAACTTCGTGGCCTTATACCTAACGGTACCAAATGACAAAGAAAATTTTAAAAGAGAAAGTTCATGAAACTATCGATTTCCATCTCTATTTACCTTACAAGAAAAGAGGAACTTGATTGTGTTTTACATGTGCATTGATTGTATGAATTTGTTATGTCAGAACATTAGTTATTGCTTGAGAAGAAAAGAAAATTATTTTTGATCTTCATGGAGGTTAATGTTTGTATAAATGTTTGAATGGAAAACATAACACTCACTTAGCTCGTTTAGCTCACCTTTTATTTTCTATTCTTTTTTTAAAATTTTAACCTCCCAGGTGCACGCTCAGGGATTTTAGTATCTGGAACTCCACCATTTAAGGAGAGCTACCTTCGTCATGTGTGACTGTGTAGGCAATTTGTCTTGTGCAATTGTTTTACATGTATTGCATAATTATATATGTTTTGTACATCTTTTTTGTAAAGATAGATTGTAAATGTTTTACTACGTATAGTTCATCATCTTCGTAAATATGTCCTGACCTTGGTTTTATGAAAATATGGTTATTTATAAATGTTATTTTCTTTAACTAAATGCATAAATATGTTTGACCCTTTGGGATTGTTTCTGAATGGATTTGAAGTCCAGAAGTGGTAGTGTGCTTTGGTTAAATGGATAGAAGTGCTTTTAATTGCTTTTCAAGAACCCCTAATTTTTGGATTTATTAAATAACAAATGTTATGTTGCCGAAATTTTTAATGAAGGTTACTTTTATAAACTTCCACTGCTATTCCTTTTTCTTTTCTTTATATTGATTTTAAAAATATTTTAAAGAAAAGGGAAAAGGCTTAGCTTTAGGGGAACTTTCCAACTAGAATGGATATAGATTGGATTGTTTTCGTGGGGTGCCGGGGTAGGTCACCTAGTCATCAGGAAAGGGGCCTATCATTCTATGTCTAATTAGAACATTATAGGATGAAAGGATTAAATTATACAAAAAAAAATCCTACGTGGAAATATTAGTCAAAACCACTTTGACATTCCTCAATATTTGGTTGGTCATGATATGTTACTAGACATTAATCTTAATCTGTAAATATAAATTATTTAATTAGCGAATTAAATATGAGTTAAAGGAGTTTAATTTTTCTAATCCTAAATATGATTTAGGGTTCTCATATTTAGATGTATATGATAAATTCCATGGAATAAATACACATTACAAATGAAATTATGATGAGATCCTATTATGATAACTTAAGGTTATAGTGCTAGTAGATAAGTTTCAAAAACCCAAAATAGTTTAATAGTAGTGATGACTTAAACATTTGGTCTTGTAGATAAGTTTCAAAAACCCAAAATAGTTTAATAATAGTACTGGCGACTTAAACATGTGGTCTTCACACTTAAACAAAATCTAATTTGTTTCTAAAGAATCAAGGTTTGTGAGGATTTTAATATGAACATTCCATATTATTATTCATATCCAATTTGATTTTGGATTAGGATTTCCAAATTTTGTATAATCAATTTTATAATTTTTAGTAATCAAATAATTTTCAATAACAATCAAACAATTTTTAAATCAATTTTTAGAAATAAAGTTAGCTCTAATACCACTATTGAGAAATCAAGGCAGGATCTAACCTCTCGCCCAATGGACTAAACAAGAAAATTTTTGTTTTAATTTCCCAAAGCCAAGATAACTTTAAATCTATAATATTATTAACACATAAAACATAACAAACCATGAATCTTAATACATACCTTATTATGAAGCTTGGTTCTTTTAATATCGTTTCCTTCAAATCATTTATGAAATCGACTCATTTCAACTACCATAGCTACATAAGTATTTAACTTCTAACCATATCCATAAAAATCGCGTTAAGAGAACTTCACAACTATTGTAATGAGTGCTAGCTCCTTTATAGTTTAAGCCTATTTATAATAGGTTTTGGATATTTTAGTAATTTAATTGAAATAAAATTATATTTTCAATTAAACTTAAATTAATTAAAATTATTTCTAGTTGAATATCAATTATGCATTCAATATGTCTTATTAATATTTATTTATTAAATATCTCATATTTAATCATAAGCTTTCTTAAAATTTATAATCAAGTCCAACTTGATTAGAAGACTTTTTCTCTCACCAACTCATTCTTTGTATATGACCCATTAGGTTTTCAAATATATTGGCAATGAATATAAATTATAACCCTAAATCATATTTAGGAATGTATAACTGCTTTATTCGATCATTAGTTATCTAATTAAATAATTTATATCCATAAATTAAGTTTGTCATCTGACAATGCATCATGACCATCTAAATATTTAGGAATGTCAAAATGGTTTTGACCATCCTTTTCACGCATGATTTTTTTATAATTTAATCCTTTCATCATATAATGCTTCAATTCAACCTAGAACATAGAATTAATGTTTACTTTATTTGAGTCCAATCATGTTAGTTCTCCACTATTAGTGATTGATTTAATTAATGACATTTACAGTGTCATTTAACTTTGGCCAAGGATTTCCCAGATTAATACTAATCGAGAACAATGAAATATTCTCCCTAATTATTTTAGGGTGAAAAATTCCATATTGATCACTCAACTACCTTCATATAGTTCATGGTATATTTAATAACTATCGGCTAAGATACTTGTGACTAGAATACTTCATAAGTAGGATCAAAATATAGTAATCATCATATGAGATACTTTGGAGATCATAAGTCAAAGTATCACTTATTTATCATTATAAGGAGAAATTTCATAGATATATAAGTAATGTTCCAAATGAATTTTTGATAAGAGGTCAGTTCAGTGAACTTGTTTTCTAACAAATACTAAAATGTTTGTTTAAGTATCTCCTTACTTTAGTCTTTGAGATTAACTACTTCCTTCATAAAGAAAAACATAATGTGTGCTAGTCTTCTTACATGCTATTAATGCCCACTCTTAATAGATCAATGAAGAGGAACAATTTAGGTCATGAAACCATGCTCCCTTAACTAGTTATGAACTTTGCTAATAAGTTACATAGATTGTTTCAATTTTTTGCTATTGTGATTAGGTTATTCAATATGGTGCTTTCATGGGCACCAACAAGTGTTAGAATTAATTGAAGTTGCAGCTTCTAGAATAAGATATCTCCTTCATTATGGAAACCGCCCTTTCCTTCAAATTGATGTGAAGGCTTGTGGGTACAATGGCTTATGTTATGGTTAAGTATTGGAAGTTGCATGACTTGTTGCCATCAACAGTGACTTGGTTAGAGATGAGATAGTAGATAGTGAGGTAGCCTGATAAAGTAACAACTGGTGATGGTGAAAACAATGGTTGGGGTTTAAAGATGATGGAGTGGCAAAGGCTTAAATTATTACAACAATGCTTGTTGCTTGCTTCTCCTCGAGGTGTAGAATTGAACATAGGCTATGCAAGAGATGGTAACAACATACATATGAAGCTTGTTGATGGTGAATTACTCCCAAAGCTGGTATCGAGGGCAAGACCGAGGAAAGTAGTTGAAACAAATTATGGCGACTAGGGTTTTTAATATTATTGGCAAGGATTTTCTTAAGGATAGAGAAGGGGGTTTTTAGTAATGATGATAAATATATTCTAGGGTTAGAATAGTGGGTGTTTAGACATATGATTAGGGTTGTTCTTGGTTAGGAATATGGAATGAGCTTATTCCTGCATTCCTAGCTTAGAACATGGCTTATTTAGGTATGAGAATCAGCTTATTCTATTATTAGAATAAGGTCTCTTAGGTTATTGGATTACATTAATCTAAATATAACTAAAATTATATTTGGTTAATAATGAAGTATTCTAAGACATATTTCCAAACACAAGTTAAAATAGTTTTAAAATATCAAAATCAATTCCACAATTATATTAATTTTTTTCTTCATGTAATTAAGAATAACAATTATATTGATTCCTAATTAAAATTTTAGAAAAGTTATATCTAGAATTGCAATTAGTTATTTTTTAATTAGATTAAAATTAATTAAGTAGACTCTTTAAAATTAAGCAAAATGTTTTCATACGTAATTAAGAAAGGTGTTTCCTAATTAGATTTTATTTATATCAATTTGATTGAAATAAATTAAATTTATTATTTTTATTTAGATAATTATTAGTTTATTTATCTATAAATTATTTCTTTATTTATGAATAATAAATTTCTTGATTTATTAGAAAATATATTTTTTATTAAATTTGAAAATTATTTTCATTTACTAATTGAGAAAAGTGAGCATTCTTTAAAATTTTTGAAAAATAGCTTTCTTATTTATTAAAGAAATATTTTCTTTTCTAATTATTTGAGAAATTAAACTCTAAATAGATAAAGAAAGAACTTTCTTAATTAAATTTAAAAAATGTTTTATTTATTTTTGAAAGTAGTTCCCTTTTAAAAGTGTTTTATTTAATTTTGAAAGAGTTTCCTTTTAATATTAGAAAATAGATTTGTAATTAGGGAAAATTATTTCTAATTTGATTGGAAATAATTTTCTAATTGGATTCATATTTCTTACTTGTTGAGTTTTAGAAAAGGAGTCTTTCTAAACTATAATAAAAAAACATAATTTTTTTAAAAATTATTTTCAATTAATTTTATTAAAAGAGTCGAGATAAATAGAAATAGTTTCCAATTAAATTTGAAAACTATTTTCAAATAAAATCAATTTTTTGTCTGGAATAGGAATTTAATTTACTTAGAAAACATAGGCTTAATCTAATTTACATATTCATGGAGTTGAAAATATTAGTTTAGATTATGAAGATTAATAACTAGAATAAAACAGAACTTGGTATTTTATACATATAATTTGATTATAAGTGTATAAGTTGCATGCTTTATTTATATATTGACATATATATTAAATGTATATTAAATTATATATTTTAAATGTATGATATTTTGCATTAAATTTTATGTTTGCATAGACTAATTGAAATATCTTTCATTAAAATATTAAGTACATATTGAGAACAAGACTGTTGTCTTGTGCCTAAAACTCCTCATCGACTTTGACCCTAATACAAATAAAAAACTACACTTTCTTATAGATTATTTAAGAATAAAACCAAATGTATGATTAAACTCCTTATCTTATTTTGTAGTCATGGCATACATCCAATACTTACTTTTCTTACATTTATATTTTATTGTGAGTAAAAATTACCTTTGTTTATTATAGTCAATACTAAGAGTTATTGAAATAAACTACTTAGACATAGGTTATGTGAGAGAAGAGTTCTCAAATTTAAAAAGAAAATTTATATGTATATTATGTAATTTTGCTATTAATCCCTGCTAGGGATTTAGAGTTGAAGTTATTAGAGATATGTCAAAATCATATGGTTGACAAAACGTAATGACATTTTAAGTTGAATAATATCTCAGAACCTTTAATGACAACAATAAGATGTATTTCAACATCTTGATAACAAGATGCAAGAGGATACATGAAGTAGAGCTGAAAGATATAGTACTTGATGGAATTGTACCACTCAATTTAGCCTTCTAAATGCTTAAACATGGACATCATTTGAAGGCTTTGCTATAGTATAATAATTGTTTTCATTACAAAAAAATGATTTTATAACTTGTCTTACCTATATGAAATATGATAGAGATCATATGTATTTCTAATTCATAATTAAAAGTATTAATATTGAATTTAAATTCGACATTATTATAATGTTTAATGCATGATATGAAATGTATTGTTAAGTAAAAGTAATTGGTTCAATTTTATACAAATTTTTTGTATCCATTGAAACAAGGGACACTTAACAAAAGTGGAAAGAATTACAAAGCTAAATAATCAAGAATGTCCTTTTATTGCATACTGGTTAAATCTATGTAATGAGAACTATAAAGATATATACAAGGATGTACGTATCCTTTTGATTATGAATTTTATGAAACTTGTGAGACTTGTTGGGTTGAAGAATAACCAAATCAACCTTTAGTGGAAGGATGATAATGGTATTGAATTGTTAAATCTTATATAGGATGTATGAGAAGTGATAATAATTCATAAAAGTATGATACTTGTATTTTATTATATTACTAATGACTTTTATGTGATATAGTCATATATATTAAATGAATATTGATTTAAATTTTTGAAAAGTTCAAAATATTTAAATATAAGAAGAGATTAAGTAATTGAGATTGTTGAATAACTTCAATAAGATAGATACAATGATATTTGAAAAAATTGTTGGTTATCTATAAGAAATGAGATTATCTAGTGAATATCTCCACAACTAAATTTCAGAAGAGTATGAATTTATATAAAGAGGAATTTACAGTATGAGATATTGTAAGATGCAATATTATTTCTTTTATAGCTATACCTAGTATAATAAATTGCCTCAATAGTTTCAATTAAATCAATTAAAATTTTTTCATGTTAGGTATGAAATGGTATGACTTTGAAAAAGTCAAATTTAATGATTTTGGGATGTGATGCTTAGTTTAAGCATATATTATTCAATAAGTTTAGCACTAAATTGGATAATAAAAAATTACAAGATATGAAAGGTTAGATATAATCTGAGGAACCCATTAAACAAATTTTTTGTTTCAACAAACATTTATAAGAGAATGATTCTTAACATAAGTAGTATGAGTAAGATGAATTTTGATAGGTTTAAATCTCATGAAAATACATCCAATTGGAACCAATGCCTTTATTGATACATTAGATGTATAGTTGAAAGAGTACGAGATGTTAAAATATTCATTTTCATGTTAAATTCAAAGAGTTTGTTTTATGAAGACTATGAATTTAACATGTCTAAAAGAAGGTGCATGGGATTACAATTTTCCTCTTCAATAGGAATATGTAGAGACATATTGATTATAGAGAGAATAATAATTCATATTTTTCAGTTATCGAATCTATATTTGTCCAAAAAGAATTCTTATTGGATATGATAAGATAAAAATTAAATTTGGGAATTTCATCTATAGAGATAGATATATAAGTTGTTTACTTATTCTTGTCTAAGTATATGGATAATATACTAAATGTGTTTAGTATTTGAGATATTTGATACTTATGAACTATTAAAGATATCAATTATTCTATGTATGAATTAATATTTGAGTTCAAGTTTATATGGATATTAACTTTAGAAGTAAGTTCTGATTAAGGTATATTTTGCTTAATACAATACTATTTTGAGATTGGAAAGTTTCTAATGTAGCATTAATTTTTGATCATGCCATAATACATTTTTCACTTAGTGGAAATGAATATTTAGATTAAGATGTTCTTTAATGAACTTGGTATAGTTTCTTGCATTGTTCAGATAGTAATATATTGCAGAAAATTTGAGTCATTGAGTATGAAAAAGGAGATAAGATCTCATCAAAGATCCAAGTATATATTTAGGCAATTTCTCTTAATTATGATGATAATTAAAATGAAATTTATAAGATTTAAATAAGTGCTCACTATAGAGATTGTTATAGAATTCTCTCACTAAACCACTGCCTAATAGTAATATGATCATTATATATTTATATTGAATGAGATACTTAAACGATTGGCTTAGTATAAGTAGGACATTGTTGGTTTATGTCTTATAGCTAATAGTTTAGCTTAGTCATTAAATAATTTAGAGACATTCTTCATCTTATACATATTTAGACGTATATGATAAATTTCATTGAATAAATATACATTACAAATGAAATTAAAATGAGATCGTATTATAAAGTTCATCATGCATTTATGTCGTCATCATCGTCATCACCCAGTCCGAAATCCCGCAACAAAGTAGGATATAGCTTAGGTCTAACAGTACGCAACCTTACTCCTACATAGTAGAGAGACTGTTTCTGGTAGACCCACATGCAAATGTGATAATGAAAAAGTGATCCACGTTAAAAGGATAAAAAGGTAAAACTAAATATGTTAAATGAAGAGGTGAAAACTGAAAATAAATATGTTACCTGATATAGAGCCCAGATCTGTTAATACCTGATAGGCTGCAACAAAACTGCTTGCTTGTCTCTAGTTGGGTTAGGAGTTTTTCCATTGCAACCTTGTGTGCATGACAATCCTATAATTTTTGGCATCCTTGTTGGATCTTTCCCCTGCACCTGTGCTGAAAAGACAAGTAGTATGACAGAATGACTAGTCTACAATTCACAACTAGAGACGGTATATTAGACTTCCTATACAGTAAAAAACGTTGAGCTAAGCGTTACAGTAAACAGCTCTTACTACATTTACTCGACTGTCTTAGTGTACTTTAAAGTTTCCCTTACCCTTATCCTGTCACGCAAGAATTTTCTATTTCTGACCGTTTCCACAGTAAGGACCAACTCTGTCATATCTTTCTTGACCACTTCTCTTCAGTTCTTGTATGGCCTGCCTTTTCTTCTCTTGTAGCTACTAAGGATTATTTGCTCACATCATCTTACTGGAGCATTAAAGTGTTTCCTACTCACATAGCCAAACCATCTAAGCCTGGTCTCTCTCATCTTATTGGCAATACTGGCAAATTGTAGTATGTCTCTCACCACGATTCTGAACCTTGTCAGGTAATGTCACACATCCACTGAACAATACGCATCTCTGCTACCAACAACTGTCTTGTATGTCGACATTTAGTAGGCCAACATTCTGCCCCATATAATATGGTTGGTTGAATCACCATTCTATAAAACTTCCCGTTGAGCTTTAAAGGAATCCTTCTATCACATAAGACCCCTAATGTATTTCGCCATTTACCTCACCCAAATCTGATACGATGGACTATATCGTCATCGATATTACTCTCTAGATGATGGACCCAAGGTATTTAAAACTCTATTTTTATGGTATGACGTTAGTATCAATTGCTACCGCCGCCTCAAGGACCATCTGACTTTCTAAAAAGTTGCATTCTAAATACTCCTTTTTAGTCCTTCTCATTTTAAAACCTTTCGACTCTAACGTTTCTCTCCAATATTCTAACTTGAAATTGACCCCCTCCTGGTCTCATCTTCTAGGACAATATCATCATCAAATAACATACACTAAGGTACCTCTCCTTGAATATGTTTGGTAAGCTCATCTAACACTAATGTGAACAGAAAAGGGCTTAAAATGGAGCCTTAGTGTAGACCGATATAAATAGAAAATGTTTTCGTGTCACCCCCTATCTTCCTTACGTTAGTCAATGCTCCTTCATACATATCTCTAATAATGAGTATAAAGGTCATAGGAATTCCCTTTGCCTCCAAACACCTCCATAAAATTTTCCTAGGAACCATATCATACGCCTTCTCCAAATCAATAAAAATTATATGTAAATCTCGTTTTTGTTCTCTGTCGTGGACCTACTAGGTATAAATCCAAATTGGTTGGTCGATATAGAGCAACTATCTGGACTCTCTTTTCAATTACCTTCTCCCACAGCTTCATGGTATGACTTATTAATTTGATGCCACTATAGTTGAGACACTGTTGGATGTCCCTTTTTGCTTTATATAATGGGATCAACCTACTCAATCTCCATTCATCCGATATTTTGGCTGACTCTAAGATCACATTAAAAAGTTGAACTAACCACTCAATACTAACGATTCCTATTTGCTTCCATACCTCTGTAGGGATCTCAACCGGCCCTACTGCCCTTTTGCTTCCCATCTCTCTCAAAACCTTCGTAATTTCTCCCCTTGTGACCCTTTCGCATTAAGACTAGTTAGGAAAAAGCTTTGATACTATGGGTTCTCCTAACTCTATGTTGACCAAGATGCCTTCGTTATACAATCCATCAAAGTATCTCTACCACCTACTCTTGATGGCTTATGCCTCTGTGAGTACCTGTCCTATTTCATCACGTATACAGCAAACTTGATTGAAATCCCTCGTCTCACGTGTCCTATCTCGTGCCAACTTGAAAATTCTTTTTTCTCCCTTGTACGTATCCAAATCCCCATACATATCCTCGTATACTTCTCCTTTAGCTACTGAAATTGTCTCCTTTGCCTTCTGCTTTGCCAGTCTATACCTTACTCTATTAGTCTCCCACTCCGCATCTGTTGTACTTGCTACTAAATCTTTGTATGCTCTTTTTTTTACCTTTACCTTCTCCTAAACCTCTTCTAACCACCACCAAGATTCCATCCGCCTGCCCCTATGCTCTTTAGAAACTCCTAGGAGTTTTGTAGTGATTTCTCTCACTACGGGAGCTACTCCCTCCCATATTCAATTTGCATCCCCTCTCACTGCTCATATGGCTCTACACCGGAGTCTTAAATCGTTCCACAATGTCCCTTTTTAGATTGCACCTTCTAATTTTATGACATCGCTTAGTAAATTAATGTGTCCTCTGTCCCTTAATTCCTAGATCCAAAACCAAGAATTTATGCAAGGTTGATAAGCATGTAGTCGAAAGCACTTTACAATCCTTACACCATGCTCTTGCTCTATTCCTGAAAAGGAAAGAATCAATTTATGTCTTGATCGTGCTATTCTTAAACGTCACCAAATACGCCTTGTTTTCTTAAAAAAGGAATTGGCTATCACTAGCTCAAACGCTACGGCCATATCCAATATGGCATTTCCACTTTAATTTCTAATGCCGTACAAGAATTGGAGGGACTCTAAATTATTCCTACTTATTGTTCTATTAAGAGTGGGCATTAATAACACGTCAGAAGACTAGCACACACTATGTTTTTCCTTATGAAGGAAGCAGTCAATGTTATAGACTAAAGTAAGGAAATGCTTAAACAAACATTTGATTATTTGTTGAAAAACAAGTTCACTAAATTGAGCCCATATGGGAAATTCATTTCGATCATTACCTGTATATTTATGAAATTTCTCGTTATGATAACTGTATAAGTGATCCTTTGACTTGAGATCTCCAAAGTATCTCATATAATGATTACTATATTTTGATATTATTTATGACCTATTCTAGTCACGAGTAGCTTAGTTGATAGTTATTAAATATATCATGAACTATATGAAGGTAGTTAAGTGATCAATAAGGGATTCATCACTATAAAGTAATTAGGGAGAATATTTCATTGATCTTAATTAGTATTAATCTGGGAAATCCTTGCCCAAGGTAGAAGGAAACTTTAAAAATAGTTTTTAAATGTCCTTAATTAAATCAATTACTAATAGTAGAGAACTAACATGACTGGAATCAATTAGACTAAACATTAATTCTATACTATATTTCTAATCAAAACATTATATGATGAAAGGATTAAATTATAAAATCGTATATGAAAAGCATAGTCAAAACAACATTGAAATATTTGGGTGGTCATGAATCATTGCTAGATGTCGATCTTAATATATGAATATAAATTATTTAATTACATAATTTAAGATGAATTAAAGGAGTTTAATTTATCCATCCCTAAATATGATTTAGGGTATAATTAATCTAATCTTAAATATGATTTAGGGTTATAATTTATATCAATTGCCAACATATTTGAAAACTTAATAAGTTATACATATAGAATGAGTTAAAGAGAGAAAAAGGTCTTTTAATTTACTTAAACTTGATTGTAAAGTTTGAAAAACTTTATGATTAAATATTAAATATTTAATAAATAAGGATCAATAAGAGATATTGGATCTTATTTGGGTTTAATTAGTATTTAGTTAGAATTAATTTTAATTCTAGTTAAAGTTTAATTAAAAACAAAATTTTATTTTAATTAAATTGCTAAAATGTCTAAAGCCTGTTATGAATAGGCTTAGGCTTCAAGCGAGCTAACGCTTCTTACCTAACTCTCTCTACAATAGCTATAAAATTCTTTCAATATGTTATGTGGATATCGTTAGATGTCATACACTTATGCAACTATAGTAATTGAGATGAGTTGATTTTAGAAACAATTTGATGGAAACAAAAAGTAAAGGATCAAGCTTTACAATAAGGTACAAATTAAGATTGATGCTTTCTTATTATTTAAAGTGATCTTAGCTTTTGAGAAATTAAAAAAAAAGTTTCATGTTATTACGCTAGATATGGGATCAGATTTTACCCCAATTTTCCAGTAAAAGCATCACGTACTAGTTTAATAATAAGTTCTTAGTAAGACTTCCTCTTTTATTAGGATAAAATGTGAGAAACAAAATTAAGTAAAACTACAATAATAAGAAACTATCTGAAGATTTTTTTTATATTAAACTAACATCTCAAAAATGTTAAAATTAAAGATAACTTTCATATTGACACAATTACGCTAATTTATATAGGAGCCAATTTGAATTATATATAACTTTCATATTGACACAATTACACTAATTGATATAGGAGCCATTTTGAATTATATTAAGGAATAATGCTTACAAAATTGCTATAGAAAAAGCCAAGAAAGACTCAAAGCCATTAACAATTCAAAGCTAAAATTAATTTTCAAAACATATGCTTTTATTTGTCAAAATTTATGTGAAAACCTTTTTCGTGATAGTTGAATATATCCACCGTATAATGATTTTAGGAACTCCCTTTATAAAGCTAATTACTTTTATATAGTGAATTATGATAGTATTTCAATGAAAATTAACCATAAAAAGTTATGTTTTCTTTGAATAGAAATTTTCAAAACTAGGAACATAAATTTGATAAAAGCCTATTAAATTAATAAAATCCCACTGAAGAACATAGTAAATGAAAAAAATTGACATTTCATGAAAAATATTACAAAAAAAAGAATAGGAAAAAAATTATAAGATGAGATAATAAAAAATTAAAAATTTGCAAGGAATTATTAATAGTGAAATATGTGCTAATTTACCCAATGCTTTTTATAATAGGAAACAACATATTATAGATTTACCTTATGAAAAATATTTTAATAGAAAATAAATCTCAACAAAACTTAGAATTATCTAAATAGACAAGCATTCAATAATTTTACAAACAAGAAATTAATGATTTCTTAAAAATATCCAATCTCTCCTTCTAAGTCCATCTAAAGTTATGCAGCTTTTTATGTGAATAAAAATTTGAAAAAAAAGAGGTGTGCCTAAATTTGTGAAAAATTATAAGCCTCTCAATAAAGCACTAAAATTGATTAGGTATTCTATTCCTAATAAGAAAGATTTCCTTTAAAGTGTCTATAGTTCTCAAATTTTGGTATGAAATCGAGCTTCTAGCAAGTCCAGATAGAGCCCAAAGATAGATACAAAACTGTTGTTACTATTCCATCTAAGCAGTATGAGTGGAATGTAAAGCTCTTTGGGTTAAATAATGCTGCCTATGAATTGAAAAGAATAATGAATGAAATATTTTCACCATATTTTAAATTCTACATTGTTTATATAGATGATGTATTAATATTTTCCTCAACATTAGAGCGACATTTTGAACATATTAAAACTCTCATTCATGTCATAAAAAGGAATGGATTAGTATTGTCAAAACTAAAGCTTAATCTTTTCTAAACTAAGGATAGGTTTTAAAGACATTATATCTATAATGACATAATAACACCATTTAAGAGAACTTTAGAATTTGGCAATAAATTTTCTAACTAGATATTTGATAAAAAGCAATTTCAAAGATTCTTAAGAAACCTAAATTATGTTATCTATTTTTACCTTAGACTAAATAAGATTTACAAACCACTCAATGAAAGATTAAAGAAAACCCAAAACCTTGGATAGATCAACACACTAATTTAGTAAAACAAACTAAGACTAAGGTAAAAGATATTCCCGTATTGAATATAACTGACCCTAATGCATTTAAAATTATAGAATATAATTAGATCAAAACATGGAGAAATTCTAAAGCAAATCATCAATGATAAAAAGCAAATCATTCAATACACTCTAGGACATTGGAATCCTACTCAAAGAAATTGTTCAACCATTAAAAAAAGAAAATTTATTTATTTATTTTCATTTTAAAGTATTAATGAGATTAATCAAATCAAAAGTTTTTTATGTCTTGAATGTAAATCTTCCAAAGAATTTTTACTCGAAGATATTCAAAATATTGCTTCAAATAAATTTTTGCTAGATGGCATGTAATTTTAAGCAATTTTCATTTTGATATTGAATTTATTAAAAGTGAAACAAATTATTTTCCTGATTTCTTATCCCAATAGTTCCTTTAATCTAGATAGTGATTCTAAGTGTAAGTATTTTGCCTAAAATGCCCTAAAAGCTAGCAAAGACCATCAATGGCAAAACCCACTACTGAGCAACCAATAAGTCATAAGCCAAATAATGGAAAAAGAAAAGACTTTCCCTTCTCACCCAAAGCCTAAGGTAAGGCCTTATCATCCTCATTTAATATGAGAAACATTTCAGATTGTTTACAACATCTTCCTACAACCCCAAAATTATGAATAGCCCTAAAAGGCTTTCTAGACTAAAGCATCTAAAAATAAATTTTATGAAAGATGGTTATTGAAAATGAAACTAGAAATTCATTTTATATAAACCGAAATAAAAAAGGTATTTTGTAAAGTCAATTTTTAAAAGAGATTTCCAAATTCTAACACCAAAATCATTTCAAAGCAATTATTTCGACAAAGAACATTTCAACTATTGAAACTGAGTTTTATAACTTATATCCTAATAAAGTCATCTTCAGTATTTTTCCCCCAAAGATTGGCAATATAAGCCTTGGAACTTTTCAAGGCCCCACTTCTATTATTTTCCATCCTTAAAGAAACCAAATGTGTGAAAATAAAGTATCACTTTGTTGAGCCTGATAAAATCTTTCTAATCTATTCCACATATAAAATCAACAAATTTATCCATCTTATTTACTAGGCTAAGAGCCCTAGAAGCTAAAAAAAAATGTGAAGCATAAATTTTAACAAACCTCCTAAACATTTTTTTTAAAAAAAACTAGTATTAATTAATAGATGTAAAAGTATTACAAAATCGGCATAGTTGTGAGGGGATTACCCTACTTCCATCCTTACAAAATCATGTAAGGAGGAAGGGCAAAAAAGAGAGATATAAGACTAGTAGATCAACCATGAATCATAAATAATTTCCAATGTTTTAAAAACCGGAGCGGATATCGAACCAGTGGAAGGAAAGGTTTAAGGTTTAGAGGTTCAACCGGTAGTGAACCGCTATAAAACCGGTATATAATAAATAAGAAGTAAAATTTATAAGAATATGTGAAAATAAAAAATTTTATTGAAATAAAAAATACACCAATGTCAATTATTATATAATAAACTAATAATAAATAAAGTGAGAAAGAAGATGAATATGTGATTTTAAATAAATGACTAATAAATTCTCAAATGTGTCATATAAGGAAAGCCTAAAGAGTAGAGGGAAGTATGAGACTTTGAGCAAGATTATTTAGAAAAGGAATTTATTACCAAAGATTTCATTTCATACGTGGTTGATAGCTAAAGAAAATGTGGCTGCATTGAGCAACTTACATTTCCTCTAACTTAGAGAACATTTACTTTTTGTGCAAAAACAATATTGAAAAATACATCTTCTTCACCTATAACTTTTCCTATGGCATATGGAAATCAATTATGAAACTATATAATCTCAGGAGTGCCAAGTGCAACTATAAGGAATTCATGACATGACTTTTATATGCTAGAATCCCTTTTAGTGATTAACGATAGTGCTGATATCATATCTCTACAAGCTTTAGGAAGAAATGAATGTCAGGTGCTTTAAAGGTAAAGAAAGAACAGTAAAATAGGTAAGGGTTAATCTTATGCCATAAATTAGAGAGTAGACAATGATAAATTGAAAAGTCAGAATTTGTAGTTAATTGATAGTGTCTTTATGGAGAATCAAAGAGGCAGTAGATTACTAGAGTTGACTATAAGCTACTCTAAAACAAGTTTTTTGTTTTGCAGGTAATGAATGATAAGTTCTTCGTCTGATAAGGAGACTTCACTTCTTAAACATTACACCTACAACTCAGTTCAGATATGATGTCCACCCTTCACTCCATCGTGAGCTAGGGACTCCAACTCCTCCTCAGGACTGCAGCCACTGGTGCTACTTGGAATACCATATAACAAATATAGTTGCTTTATTCTTGGAAAAATCAATATCATTAGAATCACTTTCTTAGGGTGCTAAAGCCAGCTGCTTCACAAAAGCTAAGGCATCAATAGGCTGAAACACGTCCCTAGCATTCTTAATCTGGTTTACTAAATAGACTCCCCCAGGCTCATAATCCGGCACATCAACAGCAAAATATCCTTGTACATCTGGTTTACTAAATAGACTCCCCCAGGCTCATAATCCGGCACATCAACAGCAAAATATCCTTGTACACATGTGGGCCTAAAATTGTTAGCATTTCTACACCTGCAAATCAAACAAGGCCCAGCTGCCTACTCACCTCATCCACAGCCTCGTCCACAACTTTAACAAAATTCCTCGAATTTGTTTGCAGAGATTTTTCGGCAAAGTTAATATCAAAGGGGATAAGCTCAACAGGGTCAAACCAGCCGTAACTACTATCTCCAAAAAATGAAACCAATACATGACCTTCCCTATGAGTCGATGAAGAAAATAGGGTAAAAGGAATAGATATTTGTAGATGAAACAGAACTTGCAGAGCTGCCTATTTTGATGAAAGTAGAGAGAATAGTTTAAAAGGGTGAGCAGCCAGCGCACGTCAACATCTTCCAATTCTATAGTTTTGTACCAGTTAGACCGGTTTGAACAAAACCGGCCGGTTTTAAGACAAAAAGGTTATTACTTTAAACCGAACCGGACCACCGGTCGGTTCAAACTTTTTCTGGTCGGATCGGCCGGTCTGGTCCAGTTTTTAAAACCTTGATAATTTCAGATGTTTAGGGATGAGAGAGTGTTGATAGTGCATTGGAGATGCATCTTCTTCACTAGTATTAGCTCTCGGATCTGTCAGATTATATCTGATTGTAGGGTCTCTAGTGAAGAACTTTGGTTTGCAAAACGTCTAAAGTTTCTTTCTCTCCATAGTATACAATCCTTACAAAAACCTACCATACTTATCAACCACTACAAGAAAACAACACAATTTGCAACATTTAAAAAATGTCAAAAAATTTCAAAAAACGTCACGAAATGTGATGTAGGCAAAAGATTTTTGCGATGTTTTCCATAAAACGTCACGGAAAATACAGACATTCCGCAACATTTTAATTAACGTCATTGAAAGATTGGTCTTTCCACAACATTTTTAGAAATGTTTCGGAAAGTCACATTTCGCGATGTTTTTGGAAACGTCACAGAAAGTGACTTTCTGTGCTGTTTTTGGAAACGTCACAGAAAGTAACATTCCTTTCGACGACCTTTTTGGAAATGTCACAGAAAGTAACATTCCGCGACGTTTTTGGAAACGTCGCAAAAAGTAAAAAGTCACACTTCGCGACGTTTTTAATATCCTATCCCAAATCCCAACAAAAATGGAAAGAAATTCAAAGACAAAATGACGCAGAACGGAAGTTATCAACAGAACAAGAACGTTTAGACTATGTTCAGTAGTTTAATCAATGTTATTTGATTGGACGAAAAGATAAACAAGAACGACAAACGATCTTGAAATAAAGGCAAAGTCAAATTCTGGAATGATAGTTGTGATCCGAAAATTAATGTCTAAGAAAACATAAATAAGGCCTATTTATAATGGCCGC
>JANQBM010000221.1:32616713-32629423 GCA_025594535.1 Erythroxylum domingense
CCTTTACCTTGTTGTCTTTCTTCTCTTCCATAGCATTATGATTACTTCCCGAATTTACAGCCCTAGAAGACTGCCCAACGTAATACCCTCCATATGGCTGATTGCCTGGCGAACCCAAATTTCGGTAATTTAAATTTCGATTATACTGTTATCGAGGCTACCATTCAACACGCTCTTCAGCCCCCTTCACCATCTCAATAGCATCTGCTAATGTGAAAATTGCAGCAACACCCATCATACACCGAATTTCATAATTCAACCCCCTCTAGTAATGAGCTACCTGTTGCGCTTCATTTTCACAATTATCACATCTTGCCTGCAGTCTCAGAAACTCTTATGTATACTCATCCACCTTCTTACTTCCCTGCGTGCAATCATGATAACGGTTGTACAGTACCTGTACGTGATCACTAGATAAGAATCTTTGTTGGATCATAAGCTTCATATCCAACTAATTTTGCATAGGTGGATGTTGTCTGCGATAGCGCTCATTTTGGACAGAAGTCCATTATACTGCTGCACCTCCCTTCAATTTGTAAGCCACAATAAGAACCCGACTTTCGTCTTCCACATCCATAACCTCAAAGAATCTTTCAACCTCCATTAACCAATCTAAAATAGCTTCTATATCCAATGTACCATTAAAATTCTGAAGATCTACCTTGATTTTGTAGCCATCACTTTGATTTTCACGACCCTTGTAATTCTGAACTGCTCTAATCTGATCTGGTGGTCCTCCATAAACTGGTTGCAGATTTGCGACCCTAGGAATTGCCGCCGCAGAAGGATGGTTAATCCTTCCTAGGTTTAACTGCTCTCCCATCATCTGTCTTATTTCTGCTATTTGATCGGATAAGTTTGCCACGGATGTTTCTAAGGTAGTAAGTCATTCTTCGTAATTGGCAGCCATGGAGAATAGTCTCTGATATCAACTGATGTAGAACGGAAGTTATAAACGGAACAAGAACATTTAGACTCCGTTCAGGAGTTTAATCAATGTCGTTTAATTGGACGAAAAGATAAACAAGAACGACAAACGATCTTGAAAGAAAGGCAAAGCCAAATTCTAGAATGATAGTGTGATCCGAAAATTAATGTCTAAGAAAACATAAATAAGGCCTATTTATAATGGCCACAAACCCTAATCCGAATCCTAACAAGATTAGGAAAATACAAAAATAAAAAAAAGTAAAATAGTCTTTTTCTAAAAAAACGAGAAATTGGGCCCCTATTTAGGCCTTTTTTCGCATCCTGCCGCAAACCTTGTCGCGGTCAAGATCTTCCATATAATCCAAAGCTAACTGATCCGCATCACAAACTGGATTTAAATTACAGTTTTAAAGAGTCTGTTAATCTCGAAACGCTTGGGCTTCTTAGTGGAGGAAGAAGGAGCGACACTGCTAGAGGCCTCATATTTGGGTGGGAAGAAGGCAGAGAGAAGAAACTAGAGAAGAAGAAACATCAAAGAAGAAGAAATGTGAGAGAAGAAACCAGCAAAATGGTGGGAAATGAAAGCATGAGAAGAACTTTTAAATATTAATTAAACAAAAGGCAACCGCAATGTCTTGTTCGGTTTCTATTTTGTGACGTTTTAATTAAAAAAATGTTATAAAAAATATTACAAATTTGTGACGCTTTTATAAAATGTCATAAAAAATTTAAACTTTTTATAACATTTTTTAAACGTCACAAAAAGTCTTTACATTTAGAAATATTTCATCAATAAAACGTCGCGGATTTTGTTGTTTTTTTAGTAGTGAACCTACACCTATTATGACTACTAACAAGCCTAGTTTAATGCCTTCTTATTACTTAATGTCATAATCTGTTGTTTTTGGTTATTCTTTTGAACACTAGGATAAAGAAAAATGTTTCCTTTTGGCTCCACAAACAGTGGAAGTGGTATGGAATTCTTCCATATATATTTCCACCAAAGGTATATCAAGGATATTGATTTTTATAGAAAAATTTAAACCCAAATACTATGAGTATTTTTCCTCCGTCATTGTTATTTACGCAAAATTCTTCATTCCTTGGGTATTGATTTGGAGATATGATTGAAAAACTCAAAAAAGAACTATAAGTAAATGTTTCAGTATTGATGTAGAAATCCAAGGAGATATGGTGGGATAAATTTTTCCAAGCCTATAAAGCATCCCAACAAGATGTAGAAGAAAGGCTAACCCAATTTTCATAACATATTAGCCAAAAAATCGAGTAAGCCTACAATATATTTTTTATCAAAAATCAAAAGCATAATCACTATTGTCTGTCGAAAAAAATAAGAAGAATATTTTGATATAATGAAACAATTAATAAAATCAAGGTCTTTTGCCTTGACATCAGAAAATAATAAATGCATAAAGCCAAAAGAAGAATAGATCAATTTGATGTGAGCCTTATTTTTAAAGTATAAAGTATTATGTTCAAAAGCTTAAATGTCAAATCCCATTTATGAAAAAAAGATAATTATTTGAGTAGATGTAAAGCCTGTAACAATAAAACCATGTAGCAGCATCCACATGCAAGATCTTTGCAAATTTGAAGAACCATAATGAAGATTTCCAACAATATGGAGAAAAGAGACCAAAAGGGACATGAAAAATACCTATATAAAGAAGCATATGAAACAATGGGAGGCATCTGTCCAACTATCCATCTATCCACGATGCTTCCTTCTTCTAAGCTTCTTTGACAATTTCTTCCTCTTCTCACCCTATCCTCCTAAATCCAAAGCCTTGTAATAACAATATTTGCACAAAGCCAAACTAAATCTTCGTATGAAAACCTAATCCTCCTAAACCTTTGTATCAAAGCCCCTCTTAAACCTTTGTATCAAAGCCCTTCTTTCTTCTATCCCAAAGCCTTAAAGCCCTTATAATGCTTCACAATATTTATATAACATTGTGAGTTATTTGCTTTAAAGCTTTATTATTTGCAAATTATTTCATTATTGTTCTTCATGCACAACTTACAGTGGTTTTGTTTGCCACCCATCAAGCTTTCTTTTTTGCTTTCATATTTGATATTTTTATTTTTCATTTTAATATTATAGCTTGTACAGTCGGTTCTACTACCCATAAAGGTATATTATTCCATATTTGTTTTAGTATTTTCTTTTAATATTATAACCTATAATAATTAACTATGCAACCATCAAGTTATAGTATTCAATATTTGCATTTGTTTATTTTCTTTAATATTTTTTTTTCACAAGAACTATACTTTTTAATAATAAAGCATAATTAGGACGAGGGCCTAAATCCGCTTTAGGCAAAATAAAGCTCAAAAGTCCATTCCTTAAAGAGAATTGTGATTGAGGTGATGAACCAAATGCCCTATTTATAAAGTTTCTCTCATCCTCTTTGTTGGAAGTGAAAAGACAAGGAGGAAGAGAGTAACTTTATAAATATACCATTTAGATTGTCTCAATCACAAAACTTCCAAGCAGTTAGGCCTTTGGGACTTGACTTACCCTAATTGGACTTGGAAATGTTTACTTTTTAAAAAAAGGTTAAGCTTTTGGGCTTGACCTAGTCTAAATAGGCTTTAGGCTATGTAATATTTCTTTAAAAGTGTTAGGCTTTTAGGCTTAACTCGACCAATTAAGCTTAACTTGACCCAATTTAGACCTTGTTAGGTCTAATTAAAGCCTAATTAAGTCCAAGCTTACTCTAAATTGCTTAGGCCTAATTGGAATTTAGGCCATTTAAAGCCTAATTAAACTTGGGACCAAGCAAAATCTCTAAAGCTTAATCAAGATTGAAGACAAGCTCGAGCTTTAAAAAAAGTTTGAACTGAGTACAGATCTCCTAGGCATATATTAAAATTTGACATGTCTAAATTATATAATTCAAACTTGAATGAAAATAGATAACTATATTAAATTTTAAATACAAGGTTATTGAAAATAAATAATAATGTTAGTTCATAAATATTCAACAATAGTTAAATTATAGATATTTACATTATCTATTTTTAAAATGAATGGATATATATATATATATTTGTTCACTAATGTTTATGAACAAATTAAAATTGTTTAATAAGATGAGTATTAAATTAGGGTTTTAATGGACACGTGTACATCACGGGGCTATTGCGTTTTCACAAGTCTTATCAAAAAAAGAGATCAAAGGTTTGTATTGAACCCTAATGTTTTTATCAAAATATAACTTAAAACTTATTGTTTCAAAGTGCTTAATTTCAATAATAATGTTTTCAAAATATTCAAAATAGACCTAAGTCGATGGAAAATTAACATAGTTAAACTTACGTCAATTATTGACATAGCACTTTTATCATTTTTAAATTTTGATAAGAGACTCAATTATCACATTATGTCACATAATACAGTGAGATCCACTAACAAATTTTTTAAAATAAAAAATATGAATATTTTGTAATTAATATAATTAATATGTAATGTTAAATTTTAAGTTAAGTTATTAATTAAATTTCCTAAATTCTCCACTCAACAAATCCTAAATTAGGACCCAATTCCTAATTTTCCATTGGAGCCCTCTTCAAGGAACGCAGAAATCCCTAATTTGTTAGTAACAGGGGCAAAAAAATAAAGAAATAGAAACAGAAAATATATACTTAAGAAGTGAAGATTCATTAGTGCAAATGTGTCCTGGTAAGAAATTCGTATAGCTGAACCATATAGTAACCAAAACTTAGCCTCTTTCTATAGAGAAAAGAGGATTTTAATGAAAATCGAGTTCAACATTCAGAAAAACAAGGATATAGTCATACTTTTGTGAGGCGAAACTTTCATCAGAAAGAGCATTTCTAACGTTTCTTTAAATGATGTTGCATGCCAACTTACTTGTTGAGAAGTAGTTGAGAGCAAGTGTGAGAGAGAAGGGAGGATTTGGTTCTAATTTCGGGTTTCATAAATTAGGGTTTGTTGATTAGAGAATTTAAGAATGTAATTAATGATTTAAAAATTACCATTACATATTAATTATACTAATTATAAAATATTCATAATTTTTATTTTCAAAATATATTACTGAATTATACTATACTATGTCGTCGTCCTCGTCGTCGTCATCACCCAGTCCGAAATCTCGCAATAAAACAAGATCTGGAGAGGTCCGATAGTACGCAGCCTTATCCCTACATAATAGAGAGGTTGTTTCTGATGAACCCACATGCAAATGAGACAATATATAAATATATACTATACTATGTATTATACATTAATAACGTGATATTTAACTGATAAAAATTTATCTCTATTAAATTTTTTGTCAACTTAAAGTGTCCGAAGGTTTTAAAATTGTTAAGATTGAAATTTAACGCTGTGAATTATTAAATTTAAATTATATTTGATGAAAATGTTGAAATTTAAAATTACTTTTGGCAAAAAAATCATGAACTTTTGTTAAAAAGTATTGGTTTTAAAATGTTATTTAATAAAAATAATTGAAGTTTGAAGACAACAAATGTTTGATATGTGAAAGTTGAATTATAATATTATCCCATTCCATGTTCTTCTTATAAATGCATTTTATTTTTCATTGAGATAATATTAATAAGCCACCAGAAACTCGATAATCTATACGCGTGAATTTAATTAAAGAACAGGCTGCAATTTAAATAAGCTCAGGGAAGATCATAAAGTCTACGTCGACGCCAATTTTAGTCGCAATATTGTGATTAATTTGATATGCTCGCTCCTTGAAAGTGACAAGCAATTTACAACAAGCAAGTCACGTCACTTATTTATGAAGCTAGACTGCTAGGAAAGCTGGTGAAGGATAGAGAACAGCACTAGCTTATGGTACACGCCGGATATTGTCTGAGAACTGATAAAGTTCGTAGAGTATTTTACTTTGAACCTGATCAGGTTCGATTTGGCTTAATTTAAAGTCAATGAAGTCAATTTAAGTTAAATCAAATTTTAAGTTAAGTTTAAGCTTTTATAATTTTTAAGTTTTGCCCTCAAATTCAGGATGTCTAATTTAGCTCAATTTAAATCTTAAAATTTTTATGTAAAAATAATTTTATCTTAAATATAACACGTCATTTTAAAATTTTAAATTAAAAAATCATAAAAATTGACTCAAATATGATTTATTTTTGAGCATATAAATTCAGTTGAACTCGGGCATATGTTGTAAGCTTCATGCCAGATTGAGCTTCAAGTCAAATATAATGCAAAACGTGTCTTGCCACAATTAGAATGTAATACATAACTAGTGGGCCAGAAAATAGAACATTTTTATTATTAACATATCTTCAAGATATCATAACCCTTATAATTGTGTCTTAAATATTTTATAATTAGAATATAATATTCTAGTATTATATTATATTATAATATTTTATATACATTATATAAGGAAACTTTCATTGTTTGTATTAAACACATATAACAAATATAATTTTTCTTTATCTTGTTTTTACTAGTATGGTATCAGAACTCTATTAAATTTTTAGTTTCCACCTACTCAAGTTTTTGTTCTGTAACTTTTTATTGGTTGGTATGCTTTATTCTTGTCTTTACTTTACTGTCCAAATTTAATTCCTTTTCCAGACCCTCAAACACCAATGTAAGATTATCATCACATTCTCCATCTTCAGACAATTCATAGACCACTCGCCGGAAATAGATTAGCTGTTAGACATGCCCTCATATGCCAGACAAATCCAACTACTCCAATTGGTCAGCTTTTAGGTTTAACTAGAATTGATTTTCAACTCATTATCTTAGTTTGTCATTTTCTTCATCTTAATTTCTTTTAAAAATTTCTTCTATACCTCTCAATTCGTCTTACAACCTATCTCTATCATTTTTTATGGCACTAACTATGATTTGTGGTCACAAAAGATATGTAGTTAGTTTTCTTTAGCATTATATGACTAGTGAAATTTCCAAACCCGTTAAAACTACTTATAAGGATAAAATCAAATATTTAGGCTGCGACAGCAATGAGATAGTAAAAACCATCAAGGTTTGACGTAGTTCTATAATACCTATCTTCCTAGAATTAAGGGAGAATTTCATTATTTTAATACTACACATTAGATACGGAACTTTCTAAAAACTATATACTCTATTTTTGATGATGTACGTCAATTTCAACTCTATTTCTAACAACCTAATTTGACAATACATAGTTATGTCTCTAAACTTCAAATACTTTAATGTCAGTTGGCAAATTGTGATCCTCAATGACCTGATTCTACCTTTGTTACTATTTACATGGGACTTTATGATTTCTAATGTGTTTTTGCATCTACTTATGATTATAAGATTTGAATACGAATACATTAGTGCATCTTTACTCCATCTTAGTCCCTTGCGTAAACTAAATGTTGTGATTTGAGAATTATTATTTGAAGAAACTTGTCTTAACACCTTAAAAGATGAGCATTCATTACCACCAACAAATTCTATATTCACCACTCTGTCAAATACTCCTTCTCCTTATTGTTTCTCAAACTAATGCTACTTCATATATTCCTCCATGTTCTTCCTGCATTATTAAATGCGACTATTACAAGAAACTTGGACATATAAAGGCTGGTTATCATAAATGGCCTCAGAATTGATAGGTTAGTAGTTACGGTACTTCTGGTAATTGTAATATAATTGCTTCTAGACAGGTTCTTTCTTCCATCACTCCTGTTATTATTGGGGGATCCTCAACCACTCCATCTCTAACAGTTACCCTTCATGATGTTCAAAATATTCTTCAATTTTTGCAATCTCTTTTTGCTTCCTACTATGGGTTGTTCTCGTTCTTTTATTATTTTACAGATGATTTTTTGGTACACATAGATTTATATGTTAAAAAATAAATCTAAGATACATCAAATAGCCGTTGAAAAATAAATCAAATATACATTTGAATTTCTTCTATGATTAAAACCTGGTTTTCTTGTTCAATTAAAATTCTCCAAACAAATAATTGCATAGAATATAAAGATTCTAGATTATCTATGTTTTTAATTCAGAATGGGTCAATAGTTCCAATTTCCTATCCAACCATATTTGCACTAAATGACCGAACCCAATAAAAACATATACATATTTTAAATACTATTTGTGCTCTTCTTATCGTCTAAATATACTGAGTCTTTAAGGGGGAGACAGTTCTTATTACTATTTTTACATTTAATCAAATTCCTTCTCACACTATATATAATATCTCTCCTTTCTAATGTCTACATTATTTCGAGTCTTTGGTAGTGCCTGTTTTGTTTATCTTCAACCTTATGAACATACTAAATTAGAGCTTAAGGCTAGGTGATGATGCTTTTTAGGATACGATATAGAACATATAGTTACCAGTGCTGGGACCTAGTTTCTCAAAGTCTCAGGATTTCTCATTATATCACCTTTTAGGAAAATAAAATATTTTCCACCATATCAAGTTTTTAGGTTCAAATTGTTCCTTGTTCATATCTATGAGATCCATCTATTCCTTTTTCTTGATGACTTGTTAATAGGAAACTTGAGTTTAGATAGTACTGTCATCTCTTTGCCTTCTCTAAGTGACTCTTCAACATTTCTAGATTTTGGTAACTCCTCTCCTTCAGTTTTCATCTCAACCCAAATTAATAGAAGTTCTTATTTTATTCCTTCCTCTCTTTGTCACAGTAATCATATAAGATAACCTAATATTACCTTCCTAATTATCATTATTATTTTATGATTTTTTCCTTATATGAACCTCACCTTACACTTATCTTGAGAATAATACTAACCTTGTGCAGTAGTAAATTATGAAAGAAGAACTCTAGGTTCTTACTAACACTCATACTTGAGATTTAGTAAATTTACCACCAAACAAGTCTTATTTTTTGTTGTAAATGGGATTATAAAATTAAAACTCTAGCTAATAATATTGTGGAACACCACAACTCTTGTTTAGTTACTGAAGAATTCACACAAGAATATGGCATTGACTATGAATTGACATTTTCTCATATAGCTCGTATGACCTTTTTTCATAGCCTTCTTGCTATTGTTGTTCTCAAGCAGTATTGATTGTTTTAGATGGATATAAAAAAATGCTTTTCTTCATAGGGATCTTTTTGAGGAAGTCTATACGCAACCACCTCTTAGATACAATCATCCTCCTAATAAAGTTTTTTGCCTTCTAAATGCTTTCAATAACTTGAAATAAGCTCCTTGAGCATAATTTGCTAAAAATAGCTATACTATTAGACATATTGGCTTTCATTTAAGTCCCTGTGATCAAACATTTTTTTTTTCGTTGAACTGGGAGGGTTTTCGTTATGTTACTTCATCATATTGATAATATAATCATTATTGGTGATGATTTGTAGGGCATCAATGACATCAAAGAATTTCTAAGTAAATAGTTTGAAATGAAAAATCTTGAGCATCTCAGCTACTTTCTTCATCTTGAGGTATCATTTGACATTGTATAATATTATTTATATCAAGAAAAATATGCTACAAATATCGTTTCTCAAACTGACAAGATATTTAGTACTCCCAATGACCCTGATGCTCATTTTTTTGCTACTAATGACACTCCTCTCAATGATGGCATTTTTGTCAACTATTAGCTAGTGGTCTAGTTTATCTCATTAGCACTCATCTTAATATAGCTTATGTCATTCATGTGGCCAATCAGTCCATGTTTACTCCTCATACCACTCACTTTTCAATAGTTATTCATAATTTTTAATATGTGAAAGGAACTCTACTTTATGGTCTACATTTCTCTAGTTTATTTACATTAAACTATTTTTTGATCTCCATTTATCTAGTTCATCTATATTAAACATGAAAGACTATTCTGATACTAATTAGAATTAAGATCTTACTGATCAAGGTTATATCATTAGATATCATCTCTTTCTTGGTGATTTAATAATATCCTAATAGAGTAAGAATCAAACTATGGAGTCTTGTTCTAGCATGAAATCTAAATATTAGGTTCTTATGGACATTTTTTTTGAGATAGTCTAGCTTCGATGGCTACTTAATGATACTAAGCACATTGAGAATGATTGTCACTATATCTAACATCATGTTCATTAAAATTCTATCAAACTTGTCTTAATCACTTTTCATGATCAAGTTATTGATATATTCATTAAAGCTCATCCACCTCAATGCTTTTGTGATTTTGTTGGAAAAATTCAGATGGATTTTATAGATATTAACATATATACAATATGACACCTTTAATTATATCTTAAATATCTTACAATTATTTTGTAATATTTTCTTTCCTTATATGTTACTCCATTATACACCATATAAAGATTCATCATCGTTTGCATCATACATGTAACTATAATTCCTCTTTATCTTGTTTCTCCTAACATTTACAATTGCATAGGTATGGGTCATAGCGGGTGAGCCTTTTCTAAGGTTATGTCAAATCTATCATCCATGTTTAAGATTTCTGGTGTGACACTAGCTTCAAGTTTCCAATCAAAGGAATGAATAAGTGTACCTAACATCATGTGCAAATTTCTCATTGTCAATGGTAATCCTGGGCATATTCTTCATCCTACTTTAAATGGAATCATCTTAAAATTCTGTCTCGAACATCATCATTCGATCCTAAGAATCTCTTTGTCACAAATTGTTAGCTTATGCCCTTACAGCCAATTGATTGGTTGCAATTTTATTTATGACTTTATTTTTTAATTAATAAAGTTATTCTTTATCTTTATTTATTATGTTAATTACATTTGATGTTTTAATATTAAAGGTAAAATCCTTGAAATAATTACTGTGAAATTGAAATTATGATGAGATCATCATTATGATATTCAATTTGTATTTATGTATTATTCCCAAATTATTCCTAGTTATAGTTTCATTAAAACGAGATATTATTGAAATAGTAGAACTAGCTCATATTATGTTTCTTTCTTATGAAGAAATTAATTGATCTCACAAATTAAAGCATGGACATATTTAAACTAATGTGTAGGTGTTTATTAGAGAATAAATTCACTAAACTGACCGATTATGAGAATCTCAAAAGGAATATTACTTATATGTCTGTGAATTTACTCATTATGATAGCTGTATAATTAATCCTTAGATTTGAGATTACCAAGGTATCACATGTGGGAATTACTATATTTTAATGCTACTTATGACCAATCCTAGTTAGGGTAGCTGATTTGGTAGTACTTGGATATGGTACAAATCATATAGAGATAGTTAAATAAGTCAATAAAAGATTTGTTACTCTAAAGTAATTAGCAAGAATGTTCTACTATTCTTGATTAGTAGCAGTTTAAGAAATTCTCTGGCTAAACTAAATTGACATTTAATGTCACGACCCTGAACCACATCGGGCACATGACAACCGCCACATACCCGGGCTAAGGATACTCACGGTCCTTAACCTGACTATGCAAGGCTAACTAAATATCAATCTCAACGACAATACAAAATGTTCATACGTAAAGTCATTTACAAACTACAAGACAAACAAGAGTTAATTTACAAAATTATAAAGCATATCGACATAATCATGAGCCACTACACAACAAAGTACAAACAGAGACTAACCACGTGTGGTAATATCCCGAAAATGTCAAAAGACTGCACTATCCACTCAGAACTTCAAACTCACCAAATTAACCAGCATGGTTGGAAAGCAGAGGGGGTGAGTTCATTATATACTCAGTGAGCAGGAAAAACATATATCGCGAATAGAACTCGATACACACCAAGTCGGTATAGATAACCCATAAGGTGAACATACAACATATAAAAACATATAGGCCTAGTCTATGACTCAACGTATATTGGTTAGGAACCATATAGGCCTAGCCTATTAATTCACTCATCCAGTGAACATAGGTTTCAGTTCCAATATACAAAAGCATAAAAACATCACATGTATAAATCAAATCTTGTCAGAAAAACAAATACCAAGGTAAGCCAAAACAATCATGTGTGACACCACTAATCAGCCAAACTAGCGCGCACACCCACCGATCCTCAGTGTTGGCTCGACTTCATCCGTGGTGAGTCCGGACTACAGTTGACTAGAGCATTATGACCTTAGGTGTGGAATCACCCGCAAGTCCCGTAGAAAGGTATCGATACGGGGACTCGACTTTTATGTACCAACGTCAAGGGTACGGGGGTCGCTAAATTAGTTATGCCCATCATACGATTGGCCAATCGTTTCCTCACCAATCATCAAAAATTCATATACAAACGTTGAATACTAAAATCAAGTAAGGCACCATACCTTTATTTATCGGTCCAACCGATAAAATGGAACTGTGTCAAGGCTCTAAGCTAAAAGAGAATACATGCATGCATTATATATGACTCTGTTATGCATATGAAAATTTCCAAAACATTATCTCATAAAATAAAAGCCAATTTTTGTGCTTCAAATGCATAGTTGCTCAAAACAATGTCATTGGATAAATACATAAACGTATTAGTATCCATTTGAAATTCAATTATACTAAGCATTACCTAGGTTCAAAATTCACATACAAGTTATCATACATGTATTAGGGCGATCTAATCCCATATGAGAAATACGGTTTCCCCAACTCACCTCAAAAGAAGGTGTACACTCCTTTAACTTCAACAATCCTCTGTACGAGCTCCTTAATCCACAGCTTCCAAGCCTTTATACATACAAATGCAATGTACTTACTTATCAAACATATAACTCATATTTATACACCATCACATAAATGTATAAAACACATTAGCTATAGGA
>JANQBM010000221.1:32630511-32642644 GCA_025594535.1 Erythroxylum domingense
AAATTTACGTGCGTGTTTTGTTTCTGTCTCCGTCTCTGCATTCTTGTCCTCTGGTTTTGGAAGGAACAAAGATTTTATGTCTCTGTCATCCGGAGTCGGGACAGAAATTGATGGAGAAAGTAAGCAAACAGGTCAGAGATAGAATTTTTCTGTCCCTGTCATTTGTCCCCACCCATAAGGACATGAACCAAATGCAGGGTTATAGTCACTATTGTGTTAGACAGGTGCTTCACATTTTTCCTTTGAAGCTTAACTTATGCTCAACGTTACAAATCATTTATAAAGTTGAATAACTTGTCCTTGTTCAACGTATTTTGCAAGTCCAACATCAAAATTGTGAATTTACTCAAATACTCTTGCATATATTATTTTTCTTTAATTACTTTAAAGTTTCCTTCGTGACCCAAAGTGTGTTGTTAGGGAGGAACTGATCTGCTAACCCCTTCTTTATTTTCTCCTAAGTGTCAATAGGAGGTCTACCTATATTGATGTCATTAGACGTTTGTATCCTTGACTACAGAATTGCATCATATACCATGTACATTACAGTGATGTTTCTTCTCAAAATTGGACACCTTTGACACTATAAAGTATTGCTCCATATTCTTCAATAAATTTGTAAGCTCTTTGTCACTCCTCTTTCCATTGAAAACTTGTAGTCCTTGCACCTTTATTAAAGTGCTCTCTGATCTGCCATTTCGTTCTTAGACAAACTCATTTGAGCATCAATAAGTCATAACATAGTTTCTAATAAGCTTTTAACTATTTCTTTAGTGCTTTCTTCATTTCTTGAAGCTCCATCACTAAAGGCTTTAAAAAGTTATAATAAAAGAACAACACCCTCCTCTATTATGGTTAAAAGACTAATGATTGCCTTGATTTTAGTAACTCTTTTTGTAAGATTGCTTTCACTAGTCATTATTTACAAATAAACTCTAATAAAATTTTTAAGGAGATTTTTTTAATATAGTGTAATTGAATAAAATTACTAAAATCCTTATGCAACAATTAAGCTGCAGTCTTAAAACTTTACTCAACTTTCCGTCATAAACATTGACTAATGAGTCTATTTGTTTCAAAATTCTTCACACCACTTATATTTAGGTGCTTCACTCATCCTCTCACTTTTAAGCAATTTGGATAAATCAATCAAATGGATTGAATAAGGGAGAGATCAGACAAAATCTAACCCTTTACTGAACTATTCATAATAAACAATTTAAAGGACTTAAGTGACTTTCTCTTCAAAGCACTCTAAAATAAAGTTGCTCAAGAAGTCCCTGGTCAAAGCCCTCAATAAAAACTTTCCCACAAAACTCTTAACTCCCTTGCAAATGATTCAATGTGTAACAATTACACTTCTAAATGAACTCACAAGGATGTCGTTATGTAGGATTATAAAAACTTAGGGACCAAGTAAATAAACTACCCACTTTCTCCACTAACCCACCAAATTTGTAGGGAATTATCTACTTTAGGCCACCAACTCCTCTTTAGCTCGTAAGAAATGTGTTTGGAAGAGCCCACTCTTTTATTACATCTGCTAATAACTCTTTTAGTACTGAAAGAAGTACTTCTACTTTTTAAAGTAGTGCTTCCACTTTTTTAGCTCACTACTTCCATATTCTTTTTATGTATTGCCATATCATAGCTTCTTAAGAAAATATCCTTAATGAGGCTTTAGATTAGCCATCACAATCTATTCGTATATATGGTCCATCAAACAAGTCCATAGTATAGTGACATTGATCTATAACATAAGTTAGCAATAATTCAAGCCATCATAGATTTACATACCTTTTGAGCTCCTTGTCAAAGATAAGTGCCTTTTCATAAACTCATACTTAGTATGAATAAGTTATAACTTTCATCGTTAGAATCACATCTGAATCTCACCCATCATCAAAGATTTTTGCCAATGCACACTAATGCATGCCAATGCTCTCCTACTCTCGAGCTTTCGTTAACATTTCCATTTTTCCTTTCCCACTCCTAGGTCTTTACATTGTTTTATCATTAATATTCCATCTTCATATCAACTCGAGTGTCAAGCATCTAGTAAAGTTTGCCAATGTTTGTATAATTTATAGTTTGGACTTAAAGGTCTAATAATTATCTACTACTCATCTATAATGAAACAAGTTAATTCAAATCCCAATGAGAATAATTATCACAATCTATTACAACTAACGATTAAATTTTTTCCTCTAATTTTTTATTTTGATTTCTAAAAATAGAGAAGATCAAAAGATACGAGGTTGAAGCGTAAGATTCTTAACTAAAAATGAGAAGGTTTAAAGTAAAGTTCACTCTTTTAGAGTATCTATTAAAGTAAAAAAGATTGTATACAATTTATATGCTTTAATTATGTAAATTTTATGTTGATATTTATGCTTAAATATATAGTAGATTAATGTAGAGAAAAGCGAGCCACAAATTCATATCTTATATATAGGTCCAACCTCTTTTTCTCTTATTATATATTGATACTGCAATTGAAATTATGGATAAGAGTAATGGACAATATCATATTCTTGTTATTATTACAGATGGAAGTATTCATGAACATTGACATATACCAATTTTGCATATTCAATTGTTGAATTATTTTAGCTTTTATTTTACCTTCCAACCCACGGATTCTAAGTTACTAGTAGTCTTGATACTCCAACTAGGAATTAGTTCATGAGAACTAAAGATTGTTAACTCTACAAATACTTAAGTTTAATGTTTGAATGATCATGTGTTTCTCACAAAGAAGTTTTGTTATCATACAACATTTGCACTATTTACTTGATGAACTTTTAGGATATGACTTTTGGATGCATTTATACGTTAAGTTTACCTCTATTTAGTTATTTCTGCGTGTCTTCATTTTCTCAACTTTATTATTGTAGTTACCCTTTCTTTTATACATTGAAGACCTATAAATAATGTGCTACAACTATTACAATATTCATTTCGAGTCAACATCGATAAAATAATGTCTGAGATTGTACACTTAAAGTAAAGAATGGTTGCTATAAATGTTTATTACTAAATAATGTAGTAAAATTTTGGAAAAAGAAGAACATTATGACATGAGAATTGGTCCAATATAAAAATCCATGTTTTTGCAAGAGTTTATTTCACACTTAAAGCATTCCATATTTCACCTATACATGACACTCTTAAAAATTTGTCTTTGTTGAAACAAACATATAGAGAGGCAATTTACTTTTTATTATTTACAAGTGTACAAATTGAATTGTAAATAGTTTATTAAATTAGAGAGATTCTAAAGTATCGATCTCATATAAAACTAGTCACTAAATATATTAATCTTAGTTAAAGAAATAAAATAAATAAAGTAAACAGTTGATTGGAGAGAATCCAATTACTAAATTAAAGGAAAACAATAAAGTAACAAAGAAAGGTAAATAGGCAAACATTATTAATGAAATCAGAGCTCTTGCAATAGCAAAGTAAGCGACACATGACTTGTCAATAAGAATGAAGTTAAGATGGAACTTGTAAATTGGTTTTTGTTCTGAACTGTATGCATTTTAACTTTTTGACCTAACCATTATAACAGTTTTTGTTGATTTCCTAAAGGGTGATCTCATTCTAATGTTGTAAATAGTTTAACTATAGTCAATGAAAATTAATTCAATTTTCAAAAAAAAAAAAGGCAAAGATTAAGGAATTGGAGTTCACTTACAGGGATTTCTAATTACCATACACAATTGATTATCTATATTGAAATATAGTTAACCTAAAGTATCTATGCCCTCCATTAAAGAACGCAAGTATATCTAATTAGGTAACTACCATCTATCAATATATAATTCAACATATTTAATCTCATTCAACATAATTAATATATATGGCTATCATTGAATTCTAATATATTATTATTCTCTAAATGTAACATATTTAGTTTCCTACTGCGCAAGTTCTATTTCACCTATTAGTCCTTTATAAAATTCCTAAGATTAAATATATGGTGGCAATCACAGTTCAATATTAAGAAATAAAGAGAATAAATTCAACTAATCAAATAATCAAAATATGCAGAAATAATTAAATAATCTTTAAGCTACATCCTTAACCTTGACTAGGATTTCTAGCCACTAAATATAAAATCAATTATAAACAGATAATTCTCAATATAGAAGAAAAGAAGTAGATACAAAGACACAAACTCTTCTAATCCTTGCTCCAAATTTTCCTTCAATACTAAAAAAGAACAAAAATATGCAAAGAAATTAAGAAATCTTCTAAAAGTATGCTAGAGGTCTCCTAAGTTAATTCTAATACAACTATTTATAGTTAGGGTTAGAGTTTTAAAGGGTTTAAACTTGAAAAACAATATGTCCTCATAAATTATGTTTAAAAACCAACATTGGACCAGTTTTAACACCAAACAGTTTTGTTTTAGAACTTTTACGTATCACGAGTCAACATGCAACTGGGTTGTAAGACATGCATAAACTGAACTTTTCAGATTTCATGTATTTTAGGAATTTAAGGGCTTTCATCTTAACTTTTTAAATTCAAATTGAATATAATTTAATGTTAAATTAAGGTATTTATTTTAATTACAAAATTTAAGATGAATATCTATTAAATATTTTTAATCAAGTTACATAATTCAAGATGGCTTTGATACTAGTGTTGGGAAATTAGGGCTGGAACTAATCTCATACATAATAGAATAATAGTGAAACCTTCTTATGTGATTTTACAAAAGCTAAGATCATTAAATATATACCATGATTAACACATTAAATATGATAAAACATTAATCTTAATTTGTACCTTCAATGTTAATTTGTACCTTATTGTGAAGCTTAATCCTTTTCTTGTTGCTTCATTCGAACGACTTCTAAAATTAGCTCAACAACCATTGTAGTCTTATAAGTGTCCTAATCAAGTAAACTTTAATTATAATTTAAACTAATTATAATTAAATACCATTTATGCCTAAATAAGATCCAATATCTTACATTAATTCTTATTTAAAAAATGTGTCATCTTTTTCATTAAGTTTCTCAAACTTTATATTCAAGTCCAACTTAATTAAAAGACCCTTTCTCTCTTCAACCCGTGCTTTGTGTGTGATCCATTAGATCCCAAATATGTTGGCAATGGATATAAAATATAACCCTAAATCATATTTAGGATTAGATAAATAAAAATCCTCTAATTTTTATTTAATTATCTAATTATATAATTTATATCCTTAGATCATGATTATTGTCTAACAATGCATCATAACCACCCAATACTTAGGAATGTCAATGTGGTTTTGACTAATCTTTTTGTGCATGACTTGTCATTATAATTCAATCCATTCATCATATCATGTTATGATTAGACATAAAACATGGAATTAATTTCCAGTCTATTTGAATCCAATCATGTTAGTTCTCCACTATTAATAACTGATTCAATTAATTGCATTTGAAAATTTCAAATTGTCATTCCACCTTAGCCAAGGATTTCTTGAATCAATACTAATTGAGAACAATAAAACATACTCCCTAATTATTTTAGGGTGATGAATTTTATATAAATCACCCAACTACCTCTATATATTTCATGCTATATTTAATGACTACCGACGAAGCTACCCTTGACTAAAATAGTTCATAAGTAGTATCAACACATAATAATCCTCATATGAGATAATCTAGTGATCTCAAGTCAAAAGATCACTTAGACAATCTTCACAAAGAAAAAATTCATAAACATACAAGTAATGTTCCAAATGGAATTCTCATATAGAGTCATTTCAGTGAAATTGTTCTCTAATAAGCACCCACACATTTGTTTAAATATATCCATATTTTAGCCTATAATATCGACTACTTCCTTTATAAAGAAGAAACATAATGTGTGCTTGTTTTTTATGCTCTATTAATATCCAGTCTTAATAAAATAGTGACTATGATCAATTTAGATATAATACATTAAGATAATATGAATCTCATTATTACAATCTCATTATAATTTCATTTGCAATGTATAGTTATCCATGGAATTTAACATATACATATGAATATGTATATGTATAAGACAAAGAATGTCTTTAAATAATTATATTTCTAAACTGCAACCAACTAGTTGGCTATAGAGCATAAACCAACACTTTTACTCTTAAATTAAGATCTTAGATGATTAATATAATTTTTCAAGAAATGTGAAAATGGATACACTTAGAAATGCCTCATTAGTATGTAAGAGGCTTCTGAAGGGATATCTAAGACTTTCCGATAATTGCTAAACTTGTTAGATCTGAGGGAATCTTACCTGAAGTTAAACTCACTTTGCTTACTTTTGCAATCAAATAAAAAATTGAATCAACATAATTGGAAGAACTAGATTTAGCAGGAAACCAATACAAAACTCTATCTTATACTCTAAAATAGTATCACTTTCAATCTAAAAATTTTTATTGCTTTTCAAAATTAAGTACCTTAATGTCTCTTTTATTACCTTTCATTTCTAACTAGAAGAGGTTTACAAAAAATTTTAACATAAGAACTTTAGAGTTAAACTTGAGATTACCCTGCAAACGGAAGCCAATTTATCAGTCATGTCATTAAAGATCTCTTATCCATTTAAAGGTTCACAATATAAAGTTATGGATGTTCCTACATAGATTTTGAAAATTTCTACTCTTCTTACTCTCCTAAATGGCATAAACTCCACAATTAAGCATCAAATTGAAAGTGGTTAGGTCACTTTATATATATAATCTATATGTTCACCCCAATTAATTAATTGAATCAACTTTGAGAAATGTAATGAATTTTGAACGTTCTCCAAGCTTGGCACCATAACATGATTGAAGTTGAATTTCAGTAGAAGAGGAACACAATTATATAGGTTTAGAGGTAAAGCTTCAATAAATTACCCCTTAGTCTATCCATATTTTGTAATAAATATTGCTAAATAAAGTAGGAAAGAAGCATTATGGGAGTTATTCTTAAACACCATAAGGTTGTTATAGGTTACTCTTTCAAAAAGGGCCTTAAATAATTTAATGCATGATTTTTCTTGTGAAACATCTTGAGCTAATTCCTATACACAAAACCTTATCTTCCTAATTTGTTCTTGGTTTGTAATATGGACAATATTCATAATCAAATTGAAACATCTAGATATGTAATATCAATCTCTCTCCTTAATGATTTCTTTAACCTTGGCAAGGCATGGAATAAGAAGTTTGAGGTTTTCCAATTCCTGAAACTTGTAAAGATGACCAAGATTATCCCAATTATAATTAAACCAAAATCATTTTCTCCTTCCATTTATTATTTTAACTTTGATTTCCTAAATCAAAGTGCCTCATCCTCAAAATTTGATTTAAAGTACAGTAATAAGTTGCATTCTCCTTAATGATCCACAAGCTCTCATCCTTAATTATGTTAGGATACATCCACTTTACCTATATTAAGTTAGAATTTTTGAATAAATTCCATATTATCTTTTCCATAAGCATCTTTCTGGTAGCTTTAATTGATTTAATAACCAACCCTTTCTCATTCTTAGGGAACATGCTTTTTTCCAATTTAATTTAGCTTTGTTCCCTTGTAAGGATTGACCATAAAAAGTTTCTCAACAAATTCTCTACCTCTTTCATTATATTAACTGGTAAAAACATATAGGAGGTCCTGTGAATGTGTAAAATTTCTAGCATAATAGAAATCAATTAAAGTCTACTTATATAAAAAAGAGGTATTTGTTTTTCCAATATCCTATTATCCTCATAATTAAGTCAATAAGAGGCATAATGTCTCTAAAGGTAAGTTTTTTACTACATATTGGGAAGTTAAGATATTTTTAACAAAATTTTTAAGAGCTGAGGCCCAAAATCCTTCGTGGAACATTAAATTGTCCCAAAGAATCAATAGAAACATATAAGAAACTTTTTGTTATGTTTTTAGACATACTTGATAGAAAAGTAAAGGAGTAAAGAAAATTCTTAAAGATTTGAATTGAATTTGGATTAGATTCATATATAAGGAGGAAAATTTCCTACTTATTGTGAAATTTAAAGCTTTTATGGCTCTTAATGGAGCTACTATTATTAAAAGAACCTCAATTTATAAGGTGAATAAGTAAGGAAAATTCTTTAGCACCTTGAAAACTTGTTCAATTCCCTATTCATAAGAATAGAAAAGGAGTTATAGAAATACATTGCTCAATCTAAGCTATAAACATAACTAGGAAGCTAAAAGGTTAAAGTATATATATGATAAATCTTTATTTGATCGAGTTAAAGGCTTTGTTAAAATCAATTTTTAAAGCAAAACTTCTCATTATCTTCTTGCTTTTATTTCCTTTGAAAAGATCTTAAGCAATCAGAAAATTATCCCCTATGCTTATTCACTTGATAAAGGCTTTTTAGGCTAGATTAATAATAGAATTTAGAGCTTCCTTCAATCTTGATGTAATTAGCTTATATATAAAAAATTATAAAAAGAAATTAGTCTGAATTCATTTAAAATCTCATATTTGTTTTTTTTATAGATGAGACATAGATTAGTTATATTCCATTCTTTTAGTGTTTTCTCACTTTTGAAGAATTCCACAACTACTTGTCATCCGTGAGGTTCCATATTCTTTAGAAAAAGAAAACATTCAATTCATTAGAGATAGTTCCCTTATATGGATTAATTAAAATACTGCTTTTTTTTAGGTTCATTTCATCAAAAGGCAAGATAAGCTTTTAGTGTTAGGTTAAAGACATATACCTCTTAGTGACCTACAACTTAAAATAAGTATGAGCCACTTCTTTTATCTCATTCTACTCCTTGATGTCATCGTTATTAGCATTCCTTAAGCAATAGATCTTCTTATTGTTTCTTCTATTTAATATTGCATTAAGAAAATATTTATTATTTTTGTCCCTATCTTTTAACTAGTGGAAATGAGCTCTTTGCTTTTATATGTTATGTTGTATCTCCAAAGCTTAGGAGTAACTAGTAAAAGCCTATTTCTAGACTTGATAATCAAGGTCAGGCCTGATTTGGCCTCAGGCCTAGGTTCGACTACCTCGAGCCCGTTCAGGCCTTAGACTAAGCCCTAGGACTTATTATCACCCCTACCAATTATCGCCCCTACTGATTTCTTCTTAATTGCTAGCATCTCATCTTTTAAAATTTAATCCAATTCATTCTTAATAATTACCAAATCATCATAATTTTTCTTTTCTCTTGAAATATAATCTTTTAAGTTCATTTTTTATAGTTTATAGTTTCTTTAAGCATTTAAAAGATTCATAACCCTCAACCTCAACCCTTTTCTACTCCCTCTTTAAAGCCTTCCAAGTTAACTAGAAAGTTACAAAACCTGAAGTAATGCTTAAACTTGTCCTTCATTGAACATACTAACACTACAAAAAAGTAGTGGTCTAAGCATAATAGTGTGAAAATAAGCTAAACTTCTTGAGAATTTGGTTAGCTAAATAAGATTGACTAAGGCACTATCAAGCTTCTTCCTAATATAAGAAATTCCTTTTTGTTTATTACTCCAAGTGAAGTAAGCACCTTGATATCTAATGTCTTCAACTTTTTTATTGTATATAAACTTCCTCAGGTTATCATTCCGCAGGACATTTTACCCCTTTCCCCTTTCTGATTCATTAAACCTTAAGGTTTTGTTAAAGTCTTTATGTTGGAACCATTGGACCTGAGATCCTACCATACTGAGTCCTTTTGGAATTCATGATTTAATGCATAAACAATGTTTTGAAGTTGATTTGTAATGATGAAGAGGTGAACAAGTTATTTAAGACTATGGTTTTGTGAACTCTGAAGTTGTCAAAGTTATAAACAATCACAATTCTTCCATTATAGTGTGAGTTATGGTTGGTAATAATGCTCCGTTCATTCTTGAATATGCAAAGGTAGTTGGCTAAATTCACCTTTTTAATTCTTGTCTCTAAAATCCCTACTAATAGGGGATTTTTTTACAGTAAGAAATGATTGATTATATGTTGCATTTTAGGATAATTCATACCTCTAACATTTTAAACTATGATAATGATATGGATATGAGAATTTAGGGCCCCATTCTCCCAGAATTTCTAACTAGTTTTCTTTTGATTTTGACAATAAAGTCCATCTCTTTCTTATTGGATGAACTGACTATACTCTCTATGGGTATTACTCCTAATAAAAGCATGGTAGTGCATTCTTATAAGTCCCTCATAGTTGTTGAATCAATAGCTTAATGTCTTTTTGGTTATGATAATTAGTCCTTTGTTTCAAAATCCCCTTAGAAGTACCATAACTAGATGGCGTCCAGAATCCTCCTAGTAGTTGGGATCTTTAGCTTCATTATGAGCTTTAAAGACTTCTTTTTTACTTTAACCAAACTTTCCCTCTACTAACTATTGAATTCTACCAATTGGTTTCCATTAATTTCTTTCTTGTTGAGAGGGTGATCTTTATTGGTATGATAATTTAATTTTTTGTTTTTTAATCCTCCTTCTATTAAACTCATTAATTTCAGTGAATATAGGAGCTTCTTCTCTCTTTCCACTTTCAGACATTTTCTTTCATATAGCATACAATGAAGCCTACCATTTTCTCATCTTTACACTATGGTTTGGCAATAAAGTTGAAGAGATAGCTCAAGCTCATAATTGATTAATATTTTAAAAGATATTGGTGATAATTGATCCATAGAGGGAAGTGTTTCAAGTTATTTTTGTCTAAGCTCATCCTTGGTTTCTACTTTTGGATTAAGAGAGGCTTACTTTATATATGCTATAGAAATGACTCCATGACTCTTTGCATGTTTTCCTCATTGAACTTGAACAAGAAAGTTATCCTAGTTTATAAGTATTTTCACTAACCCAAACGTAGTTATTTTCAACCCATTTGAGAACCAAAGGAAAGAGGAGTCTTTTATTAATGAAATACTCCATTAATGCAGAACTCCAAAAGCTAACCCCAACTTTCAATACTTCTAAAGGATGTAAGGTCACAAGATTATCTCCCTTAGTAATACTAGGTAAGTATATGAGTCTTACATTAGGCGAGTCCTTCCTAACCACTTGTTTCTAAGATTTTCTCAAATTTTCAACTATATTCTAGAGTGATTCCTAATGATCTATGGGGTTAGAGGGTAGAAAAACAATAACTTAAGGTAAGTTGGGGTAGGAGCTATAATTCTATCTTTCATGGTGGCATAAGATAACACTAGCGTGTTAAGTCAAGGAAGGGGTGGGAAGTGGATAAAAGATGGGATAGTGAGCAAGAAAAGGGTGGTGTATCTAAAAATAAAGAAACTCGACTTGGAACAAAAGCAAAAAAGGGAACACGGAAAAGACTATTATGAAAAATAATAAAAAAATGGTCATAGATATATAAATGTTAGAGAGTCTCAATGTTAAAGGTAAAGTTACTTTATTCATGATAATAAAAATTTGTTGATCCCAAATTTATAATTTATGAATAGATAACGATTTTGTAACATATGGAATAGATAATATTAATATACTACCTAACTAACTAAGTTGATTAATGAATTTGTATTTTGTGAATACATACTAGTGAGTAGAGTCTTCTTATATTGAGCTTTATATTTACTATGTCTTGAACAATATAAAACTTCATTTGTCCTTATCTCATCATTTTCCCAATGTTATCTATAATCATTATTGAAAGATCTTTTACTATTAAACAATTTTGATTACACTTATTTATAGAAATTCTATTTATGAAAGTCTAAAAAATTGGATATATTTATTTATTACTTATACTATTCTTAAAGGATGGAGGAGCATATATTAGTTGAAAGATGCTTTCCAAAGTCTAAAATAATTTCACACCAAAAAGTAGATTTTAAAGTTTAAAATTTTTATAACCATAATCTTGGAAACACATCAACCTTAAAATTATAGTTCTAGAAAATATTAACATACTCTTTTTAAACCATAATTTAATAAAGTAATTTTATTGCACACATTAATATGTTTTTCTATTTTATCTTTACAAAATTCTTTATTCCTTTTTTATTCATTAATATCACTAATTTGTCAAAGTCTTAATTGCATATTAGATAAAACGTAAAGATAAATTATTTAATATTAATGAAGTTATGTTTTTATCAATTATAACAATTATATATAAGA
>JANQBM010000221.1:32660512-32681423 GCA_025594535.1 Erythroxylum domingense
TTCCCACTTATACCGGGAAAATTGTCATGAATGCATGTACAGACATTTTTCATATGCACATATCACTGTTCACAAATGCATGAGCATGAGATGTGTTTTCCTAATTTCACTGATTGACCTCACTTGGACGTGTTTCTCTGGTCCGACCCGTTCTATAGAAACGGGATGTTACATTAAAAGAATATAAGCTTATAAGGAAAAGTAAAATGGACTTTTTGGGCTCATTAAGGTTAAAAAGGGGACGAAGAATTGTTGTCTTGTAATTGAAGAAGAAGAAAACGAAAATTGAAGAGAGGAAGAGAGAGTTATCGTGGGAGAAGAAGAAAAGAAGAGAAAACTAAGCTAGGTTTCCATTTTTCTTAGTCTTAAAGAGTGATTTTGAAGTTGTTTAAGAAGGGGAAAAGAAAGAGGAAGATTAGAGCTTCCATTTGAGCCAAGAGACTCAATAATTGGTGAAGATTCAAAGTAAGTTTATGTTTAAACTTTTGGATTTTTGGAAGGGTTTTGGTTAATAAAGCTTAAGAAATGCATGAGTTTAAGTATTCTAGGATCAACTTTAGTGTATATATTTCTTTGAGTTCTAAATTGGAAGTCCTATTGAATTGGGATTTTTGCCAATATTGAAGGAAATCAAGAGGAGAGGCAAGAGGAGCAAGAAGAGAGGCATCTTTGAGCAACGGTTAAGCAAAGAATTCAAAGTGGGTTACATTTTATAATTGAATAATATGCCATTAATGTTTCTTCCAAATCAAGAAAGAAAATGTTTTTCAATTGTATTATAAATGTTCATTTATTGCTCTTTGAATGCTTTGAGAAAGTGCTATGTGTTTGGTATGTGAATATTGTGTGAATGATTTATGAAAAGAATGCGAAAATGAATCTTTTTTTTGAAATAAATAGATTACTATGTTTATGAAATCACCTTTCAGAAAAAGTGCCATTTTGGGCAACAAGTTTACAAGTTATGAAATACAGTTATGTGGGTTGGTTTGGTCCATTCTGTATGTCAAGTGCACTTTGACTGAAGGCTTCTCCCGCCTGCCCGCAAGTAATATGGAGCTTCTTCAGGGACTCCCTTATGTTTACGACTATGCAAAACCACTTTGTGGGATTGTGTTAGTTCGTTCTGTTCATGACTACACAGGACCATTTCATGGGAATGTATTAGCTTGTTCTATTTATGGATCTCTCAAACTATTTTGATGTGCTTATATGTTGACAAGTTTATTGAATGCATGATTTGAGTTGATTATAAAGTGTTTGATAAATTAATAATTTGGAAATATGCGTTTCATGATGCATTATAAATTTTACAATGGTTTTGCTTGTTACCGGTTATAAAATTATTACCCATGAGCTTTAAGCTCACCCCCTTTTTTCGTCCCATCTTTAGGCAATGAGCAAGAGATCGAGTGATGGAGCATAAGGGCATTACTCCGGATTTTGCATATTTTGTATTTTAAGTTAGTTTTTGTAAAACAAGGCTTTAGTTGCATTTTGAGCAATTCTTCTTTGTGTAAATCATGTATTTTTTTGGACTATGATGTATTTGTGGCTTGAAATGCCCACTAAAGCTATGTTCAAACTCTATTTTGTTTTAGTAATGAGATTAAGATTTGAAGAAGCTTCTGTCGATCATGTACATATTTATCCTCTTGGTTGAGTTTGTTAATTGTCGATAGTGTTGGAATTTCGGTTGTGTTAAAAGGTTATGTGTGTATGTGTGTGTGTTCATTTTTTAGTGTTGGATGATTCGGGTCTATCTGAAGGTTTCGCCGCGGTAAAGCCTAAAAGTTTGCTGCGGCGAACCTTTCCCAAGAGGTGCTCTCGCTGATTATATGACTTCGCAGTGGTGAAGCCAAAAGTTGATCGCGATGAACCTTTCCCGAGAGGTGCTCTCGCTTAATTCTGTTACTTCACCGCGGCGAAGCCAAAAGTTGGCCGCAGCGAACTTTTCATGATGGGTCCTTGTACACGATCCTTACCCGATCCTCTGGTAAGGTAGCTTTGTAATAAGTATCGAGACCTGAGCGTCAACATTTTTATAGTACTAGAGCATGAGTTAAACTCCGAAAATGTGATCTAACAAGATCACCCTTATTGACCCTTTCAAAATTGTTGCCAAATATGAAAAATAAGGAGGGAAAAAAAATGGGAGTGACGTTTAAAAAGAAAAGGGTTCGCAGATTTTCATTCTATAATCAAGCTATCTACCAAATTTACAATTTAAAACATGTTAATCATATTAACACCCCCTCCTCCTTTTCACAATCTTAAGGTAGTATAGTAGATGCCAACTTGAGTTTGCTTAATAAATTTTGAAAGCAGGAGATGCGTTTTGGTAAAAATATCTATTGTCTAATCAGTAGATAAGACAGGAACTAAATAGATGGTACCATGTTTCACATGATGGCGGACAAAGTGACAATCAATTTCAATGTGCTTAGTACGTTTATGGAAAACATCATTATGAGAAATTTGGATGGTACTGGAATTATCACAATGAAGAACAGTGGCAGAGGAATGAGTGACATACAAATAAGTTAGTAACCATCGTAACCAAAGTAATTCAGAGGTAGCATCAGCAGGGGCACGATACTCAAATTCAGCATTAGAATGAGAAATGATGGTTTGCTTTTTGCTACACCGAGAGATGAGAGAGTTACCCAAGAAGAATCAATAACCCGTCATAGAGCGATGATCTTTCACATCGCCATCCTAATCTGCATCAGAGTACCTAGATAATACCAAAGAAGAGTTTGTAGAAAAGTGTAAACCATGAAAAAGTGTGCCTTTAACATAACGAAGTGTTCGAAGGATTATGGTGAAATGAGTTAACCGGGGAGCATACATAAATTGACTGATTAGATGAACAACATGAGTAATATCGAGGCGAGTAACAGTGAGATAAACAAGACTCCCAACGAGTTGGCGATATAGTGTAGGATCATCAAGATGGGATCCATCACGAGGTGTGAGTTTGCATTTGAACTATAGGATCCATCAAGAGGTATGAGTTTGCAATTGAACTCTAAAGGGCTAGACATTGTTTTACTGTCAGTGATGCCAGCTAAAGAAAGTAAGTCAGAAGCATACTTAGCGTGAGTGAGATAATAGCCTTCAGAATTATGAGAGACCTCGAGACCCAAAAAATAGCTGAGAGAACCGAGATCTTACATTTCAAAATGATAATGCTGCAAGTCTGAAATACCAAAGGTACCATCTCCTGTGATAATCATATCATCAATATACAGTAGTAAAAGGACCATTTCACAGTCAGTTCTGTAGATGAATAAGGCTGAATCATATGGGTTGAAGACAAACTTAAATTGAGCAAAAGTAGAGTTAAATTTAGCGAACTAGGCCCTTAGAGCTTGTTTTAATTCATATAAAGCTCGTCAAAGTCGACAAACCTTATGTAGAGAATGATAACCAAGGGGAGGATGCATGTAAACTTCTTCCATCAAGTCACCATAGAGAAATGCACTTTTGACATCCACTTGAATTATTTCCACTTACGAATCGGAACAACAGCTAAGAGACTGCGAACAGAGGTTAGTCGGACAACGAGAGTAAAAGTTTCTTCATAATACAATCCATATTCCTAAGTGTACCATTTGGCTACAAAGCAAGCTTTGTGGCATTCAATAGTGCCATCAGAACGAGTTTTGATCTTATAAACCCATTTGCAAACAATAGGGGTCTTGTGTAGAGGAAGATAAACTAAATCCCAAGTGTGAGTTTTCTCCAAGTTCTGAAGTTCCTCCGCCATAGCTTGCTACCAAAAAGGGTCAATACTGGCCTCACGATAAGATCGAGGGTCATGGAGAGTGGCAATAGCAGAATAACAGTGAAAATCAGAAAAGTAATGAGGAGTTTCTCTTACTCGAGTAAAACGATGAAGAGTAGTGTCAAGGAGCGGTCTCAAGTACAGAATCAACATCTAGGATAGAAGGACTAGGAACGAATGAGGAAGAGCAAGGATTAGGGTCAAAACTAGGAAATAACTCAATAGAGGAATCTGTGAAGAACAGAGGATCAAAGTTGACAGATGGATGAAATTTGGAAAGAGTGGAGAACATGGTGTCTTCCCAGAATGCAACATGACTAGAGATATGTAATCTATCAGAAATTGGATCCCAACAACGATACCCTTTGTGTTTAGTGCCATATCCAAAGAAGCAAAATAGACTAGCTAGTGGTTCTAGTTTTATGTGCTCGTGGGGCTATAAGAGAACAAAATAGGCACAACCAAAAGGTTTAAGCTGGGAATAGTTAGGAGGCTTAACAATTTCTCAAAAGGAGATAAGTTATGCAAGATTATAGTGCGAAGGCGATTAATGATATAGACAGTGGTAAGAGCTGCTTCTCCTAAACATTTTTTAGGACATAATGCTGAGGGAATGAGAGAACATATAGAATCAAGAATATGATGATGTTTACACTCAACTCGTCCATTTTGTTGAGAAGTGTGAGGACAAGAGCGCTGTACAATAGTACCTTGCTGATTGAGAAACTGGAGTAAAAAGGAATCACGGTATTCCATTACATTGTCAGTTACAAGAATTTTAATAGTTTGAGAGAATTGACTTTTAATCATATTGGAAAAGGTAATATAAATTTGTGATAACTCAGATCGATGTTTCAAAAAATATATCTAGGTGAAACGAGAGTAATCATCTATGAATAACATAAAATAACAAAAACCATTTACTGAAGAAATGAGGGAAGGACCTTAAATGTTAGAGTGAATTAAACCAAAGGATTATTTGAAATGAATTCATTATTATTAAAAGATAAGGTAGGTTGTTTTACAAGTTGATAATTTCAGTAATTGAAAGACTTAAAATTAGTTGATCTTAACAGTCCTCGCTAAATTAAATATTGAATTTTGCTAACTGAGGCGTGGCCAAAGCGAAGATGCCACTGCTGAATGGAGGATTTGGTGATGGTAGTTGCACACATGAGATGCGAGGGAAGATGAAGGGATGCAAGTTCAAGTAATTGACCCACCCTTCGACCCATCCTAAAAATCTGTCCCATTTGTCGGTCCTAAACTTGAACACCAAAAAGGAGAAAAATTAACATTTAAACCCTTTTCACACAACTGACCGACAAAGATAAGATTGAGAGTTAACTTAAGAATATAGTAGGTGTCAAAAAGAATAAGATTAAAGGTGGAAATAGAGCCAGTCAGATTGATATTCATTTTAGTGCCATTAGCAGTGTGAATGGGTGGTAAGGAGAAACAGGTATAGCAGAAGACCAGGATTTAAGATTTGTGGTCATATGATTACAACAAGCGTAGTCAAAAAGCCAATAAGAGTTACCTAAAGTAGTTGGCATGACAGTGGAGGGTTTGGAAGAGAATACCTGTTTGAGGACTGCCTTGATATCAAGTAGTAAGTGCAAACGAATAGCTAGGGTTTAAAGAATTAGCAGTAATAGCAATGACAGAGGTGGGTCTAGGTTAAAATATTATGAGATTTTGAGTTCCCGTTTTTTGATCTAAGAGGTCGTGTGGGACAATGTTCAAGAATATGAGCCAAACTATAACAATATATGCATTCGACAGTAGGACAATTAGCAAAAACATGGTCAAGAAGATGACAATTCTTACATAATTGGTTGCTAGATAGGGGGCCAGATTTTAGAGGGGCATATCGAGGAGTGGCAAGAGTGACTTTAAACTGAGGAGTTTTATCAAATTTAAGGTGAGTCTCTTTGAAATAATTTCCTGGATAGCAATATCTAGTAAGGGAAGACGATTGCGATGGAGTAGGGAGGTTCAGACAGCATCATACTCAGGACAAAGAGACATTAGGACCTGAATGAGATGGGGATGGTCTTCATTGATTTTGTCCTGAGATAGTTGATTCCAGATAGGTTGATTAACAAATTGAACCACTTCTTGTTTGATATTATGAAGATTAGTCCACAAGTGAGAGTAATGAGCAAGGCCAATAGTTTGATATCGAGTGGCTAAGCAATCCCAAATATCTTTGGCAGAGTCAAAATTAACAAACGACCATCCAAATTTAGCACAAAAAATAAAAAAGATCAAAAGTGAAACCAACAATCATAACGACAACGATAGAAACCAAAAAAAGCAAGACAACAAGATAAACACGGTGAATCAAAAGGAGCAACAATACCAGGAGATAGATGGCATGTCTGGGAAAAATGTCAAGGAGCAAATATACAAGGCAGATTGCTGCGAAGACTAAGGCAACAAGTGGTATCTACGATGAATAGTCAAGAGTAAAAGATGGCAAATCGACACCAACAGATTGTTGGCTTATGGATGACGCACATGTTGGAGAAGCTGGGGCACTTAGACAAGACATAATGACAGATCTAGGCAAGTGATTGAGGATGAGCAAGGACAGTAGTAAATAGATGGCAACGTCTGAAGCATGGATCTGATACCATATTAACAAAAGAGAGAGAATCATAATGTTGTAGAATTAGTTGATATTTCTTATACAAACACAACCTACATGTACAAGAAAATATGAGTTGATCAAGCTACAATCTTATCCAAAATCACTATGATAGTTATGATTTGCATAATGTTTTAGCGTTTAATTTGTTGTTTATTAAGTGTTAATTTGAATGTTTAGTGTGTGTTTAGGTTAAAATTGTGTTAAATTATGTGTTTAAGTATTTTTATGGGTTAGTATAAATTTTTGAGCTTAAATGTTATGTTTTTGAGGTACCTTGATATGTTTGTTAGTGTTTTATGGCCAACATCAAAGAACGGAGGAGTTTCGAAGAATTTCAGGCCAAAATTATGGTCCACGATTGTGGCACAATAGGCCATGATCGTGATAGAGACATGTGAACCAGATTATGATCGTAGCTTGAGGGACACGATCGTGACAGAAAGACTCTACCACAGCACACGATCGTGGCATTTGGGCTACGATCGTGACAGAGAGGTAAGATGCTGGCCATGATCGTGGCAGGAAGGCCATGGCCAAGATCGTTGCCTGCGTCAGGCAAACACGCAAACAAGAGGAAAAGTTAGGTTTCGAGAGATTTTTTGGACCCTTTTGACCCTAGAAAAGCCCTAGCGTTGCCAAGGTATTTAAAGAACATGAATAATACAGAGGAGGGAGCTTTTGCATCAGCCACATCCCAAACACCCTAGAGAGCTCTATAGAGAGATTGAGGAAGGAGAGGAAGGAAGAGATATACGGAGAAGAAGCCTATGTGAAGTACTTCTAGGAACAGGAGGTTCCTGCTGTTACTGCCTCCATCAATCCGTTCCACTCATATTTTCTGATTTTATTTCAAATTTATTGATGTATAGAATTGAGATAGTCATTGAGAATAGGATTTGTTGAATGTTGAGATATGTCTAAACTCACCTTCAGGAATTTTTTCCTTGATATTAATGAAAGTTGATTGATTGCGTTTATATTGAATTATTTGTGATTTAATTTCTGTCCTTAATAATTCGGTAACAAACTGAGAGGGTGAATGGAGTGAAAATCATTAAATTGTGCTAATGAGAGTTAGGTAGTTTAATAAATCAAGAATTGAATCAAATCGGTAAATTTATGTAACAAGAGATCTTATATAAGTTTCGGTAGTTTATTGGAAAACTTAAGATCTAATTTAGGTTTTGGGATAAATTGTAAATCAAGAGATTGCAATTTCTCGTAATCTGATTACGGTTAGTAATTAGGGTTAATGATTATAACTCGAGAGAGAGTAATCAACTATAAAACCGTCTAGAACTGATAATTCAATGATTTCATAATCAATTAGGTTTTCATTAAAGTTGAATAAAAATCTCCTTTCTCTCAATTGATAGTTTTCAGTTTGTTTTATGATTGGGTGTGCAATTGCTATCTTGTTTATATTTTCGGATTTGATTATTGGAATTATTAACATGATTGAATTATCTTCTTGTTTTGTTTTATTCATTTAATTATTTTGAATTAAGTTCAGCCTTAGATTTTAAGATTAGATTAACCCTCCTCGTGGGATCAATATCTTAGATACTATGCGAATGACCCGTACGCTTGCGAAAATATCGAGGTTTAAAAATATTAAAACTTATCATATAGGAACCGGCGATCACACTAAAATCAAGTTATCAATCCCTTTAATCAAGCTACATACCAATTTTACAATTGAACACATGTTAATCATGTTAACAATTTTTAATTTTTTTTAGTACAAACCTAACTTTAAATTTAATCAACTCTAGTTTTTTTATTTACCAACTCAAATTTTTATCTCTAATTGACATGCTTTTAAATAAAATAAAATTTTAAATATATTTTTGAGATATATATTTTTATTTTAGCTTACTATAACATATTTAAAATTATAAAATAGATTTGATGATAGTGCTTTTAAATGATACCAACTCAAGCTTTAGGTTTGATTATAATGCTTTAGCTTATTATAATGCTTCAGCTTCTTATTAAGCCTATCATCCGTCGTAAATATTTCAAACAAAAATTTATCAAGATATTCAATTTTCAATATATCAAACTCTAGTTTTCAAGCATTAGGTTATAATAAAAATACTTCATAACCTATTTATAACACTACAAGGAAAAAGGTTTTTGCGACAGAAATTACCAACGGAAAATAAAGCTTTTCTGTCAGGAAAAAAATTTGGCGACAAAAATTATTGACGAAAAAAATGTTAGAGAAACGACCATTGGTAAATTTAGCAACGACAACTTGTGTATCTATTTGTACCATTAGCGACGGAATTTTAGATTTTTCTCGGTATGTTAAAGAAAATTTACCAACGAATTTATAGAATTCAATCGCTACTTTATGAATGAAATCCCAATATATCATTGGTGAATTTGTCGATGGTAAATTGTATGTTCGTTGCTAAAGTTACTGACATATATATATATATATTTGTCACTAAATTTACTAACAGAAACATTAACCGTCCTTAAATTTTTATCGATAGAGTGATATATTCCGTTAGTAACTTATAGACGAATTTATTTATTCTGTCGCTAATTAGTGGTGGAATGGTATTTTCCATCAATAATGTACTGATGGAAGTTTTAGTCCCATCTCTAATTAGCAATAAAATATAGTAGTTTCGTCGAGAAATTTAACTTTGATAAATTTCTACTTCCATTTCTCACTTCCTACCTAAGTATTCTATTCATAATCTTATGATTTTTTGTATATTTAATTTCTATAAATAATATAACGTTGATTGATAAATATAAAGTAAACATTATCATGATTGTTAATATAATAAAAAATTAAAATGTACACGAATAAGTAAGCATTATAATTAACTATAAATTAAGAATTTTTACAAAAACTTAAATGTAGCAAAACATCAAATACATTCACTTATACAGGTGGTGAAGGCAGATGTTCTGACTGCTGCGATGAGGTATTGTCCCTCCCTTCAATTGATCCATCTCATTATGGAATTAGGCTATGTACTCTATCGACTGTTGCAACTAAATTGCCAGCCTCTCTACTATGCGCTCAAGCCAGAGGACTCTCTCATTTGATATGGACCGCCTACTAGATCTAACTGTAGTAGATGTGGAGGATTGTGAATAACAGTTCGCAAATGAACCTAAGCTAAAAATCCTTCCATGGCAGTCCTCACAACCCACTGCATCAAGATACACCTAACTCTCATCAACAGTTTCAGAGTTTTGAGACTATCGTTCAATGCTTTCTTGTATTTGGTCAAATCATTATAATTGTTTTTGTTAATAAGTGATACTTTTTAAGAATTAATATTAAAGTATAGATTTTACATATATGAACTTGACTGCATCGGGTGTTGACGAAGGTTACACCATCATGCTTTTTGATGTGAGTGTGCAAAAAGAGTTAGTGTGGTGTAGGCTTCCTACCCATAGACTTTTTTTGACAAGAATAAATTGTTATAAGTGAACTACAACTTACAAAAATTTCAACATAATTTCCTCTATTTTTATAATATATACCCCCTTTTAGATAAAAAAATTTAACTTAACAACAAAACCATTAATGGGACCAAACATTTATAACATTATTATTCTCCATAATACACATATATTTTCATTTTAAATTTCATTCATCAAATTACATTAAAATCAAATTTCATACATCAAAATACAAAAATCGTAATATAAGTATAAAGTTTTGATACTTACAAGTTGAAGTGCATGCTCTTGGTGAGTCAAAGATCCTCCAGTGTATACGGGTAGGCTTTCTTCTTTTGGTCCTCCACGTCTGTTGGCAAAATTGCACTCTGAAACGGATATTGCATCGGGTGTTGCCTAATATTGTTGCTAACAACTCCATATTTCTTAATATATATATGGTGGTTGTACACCATTCTTGTATAACAAAGCAAGAAAGTCTCTAGCATGTGTACGAGGTCGCCTCTCCCATAGATTATAAATTACAACATCAAAATTTGGATTCCAAAAAAATTCTTTCTGGAAAAAAGAAAAACTTACAATAAGTACTTATAAAAGACAATATTTATCTAATTAATGTATAAAATTAAATTAAATAAAAAAGAATAAAGAATATATTTTGTGTACCTCAAAGTTATGATAATAAAAATCCTTTGTCAGTTGAGAGACATTCTTCTATATATAACTCTCAAGATCTATCCTTTCCTTGAACTTGGATGAGATATTTCTTGAGCACATTCCAGACGACACTAACCTAATACATAATTTATTTTAGATCATTTTCAAATTAAAACTTATAACTTCAGTATAAACCTATGATGTTATCATGTATTACAAAATTATGAGGATTTTACTTACAAATTGTCGACAATTATGATGTATGTTTCCATCAACTCCCTCAGCACTAGACTGGAGGTCGCCTTCTTCATCCGCAACGTTTACCCCCAGATATCACTATCGATATAGGGGTGGTGGATGGTGTAGAAGAGCTGTTGGATGGTATAGCAACATGTACAAAAGGTGATGCCTCATTTGGATATGCAGTAGCATCTACACAATATGATGTTTTACTTGAAAATGCATTGACTTCTCCAAATCATTGTAACCTGAACCTTGGCTGCATCATATCCTGTTTTCTTTTTGATGGCATATTTTTAACTTGAAATTCACTTTTTTTTAATTTTCCAGTAATAGAACAATATAAATTCCATATATAACAATATATTGTTGATGCGATAATAGATTTATTCATATAATATTTTATTACAATCATAAATTAATCACTATTAGCACTTAATTGTAAATCAAAATCATCATCTTTTTTTTCTAAAGAATTAGAATCAAACTTAGGCCCCTCTTCAGATCTCTCACTCTCCTTATCCTCTCCAGATGAAATTTCAACGTACTCATTATTTAGATCATTCAAAGATTCATTCTCGTCATATGTTACACATGCATTTATTTCATAAACATCTTCTGAAAATGCTTCACTTTCAATTCTCTTATTTTTCTCCTTTTCCATGTAATTCAAAAATACCTACAAGTTTTAATTTGCATACGGCCAACCAATCTGATTTATGTCATCATAAGTTGGGAAAAGGGACATAATACACCTAGATTGATTGCATCGCTAACACAAAATGCTCAAATTGTCTAAATCTTCTTCGCTGGTTGATTTCAACTAGATTGTATTACCTATGCACTTTTGTTCCAATATTAGGAGTTTAATCAAATCATTCACACTTAAATATCACACTTTGTTTTATTGGCCATGCAGAGTACTCAATTTCAAGTATCTCAATAAGTTTACCATAGTAATCCATCAATTCTCCCTATATACAAACTCTACTATTTACTGTTGTCATGCTATAACCATGATATTCTGTATAAAACTAATATCCATTAACAAAATACATTTTATACAATTTAACAATTCGCAATGGTCCTTTCACAAGATCACATATGAACTTGTTCTCTACTGGATTTTCTGAGGCCAACACAAAAAACAATTTATCATATTAAATAGTATAATGTCATCTAATCACTTTGATTTGATAATTCAATCATTTAAATTATTACAAGTGAAACTTACATATTTCTCAAACCATTGAGAAAAGTATCTTTCAACCTCTTTATTAATATTATCCTGTGTTGTTTCAGGCATTACCTTACGTAATCATTGCTCGTATAATCTAAAAGCATTATTATGTATTTTAGTTTTGAACAATAGTAACTTCAGAAACTCAATTAATCGATTTCAAAATTAACTTAAACTTACTGCACGAAAGGTTAAACCTCTTGACAATTCAATAAAATGTAACCATAGGCAGTCTTTATTTCTTCCGCTGTTAACATTCTTCTTGTTGATCCTGGATATGTGAAATTGATTAGTTTTACTCCCCCATCGTCATTACAGGAACTTTTCTTTCTCTTGTGTGCACATGCGACCCAAAATAATGTGAACAAAATGTACTTGCTTCCTCTACTAAATAAGCATTACATATCAAACCTTCATCTCTAGCCTTGTTTTTGACTTTTTTCTTCAAGTGATGCAAATACCTACATTACAAATAGGGCTATGTAAATTATGTTATTAAAACATGTTATAACTTTTATTTAAATATTAATTATAGTTACCTCTCAAGCAAATACATCCATCGATATTGAGTCATACCAGCAAGTTTAGCCTTGTGTGCTAAATCTACGAGTAGATGCTCAATATAATCAAAGAAGCTTGGGGGAAAAATCCCTTCCAATTTGCACAAGATAATTGGAATTTCCTTTCTAGTTTTTCCATTTCAACTAACTTTATTTCAAATGATGTTAAGTTTTTTGAAAAATAAACTTAATTCTGTTATAGCTTCCTAAACTTTATTCGATAGGAACTCCCAAAATGTAATTGGAATTAGCCTTTGTATAAACACATGACAATCATGACTTTTCATCCTAAATAATTTGTACTTCCTCATACCAATTTTGAAACATAACTATTAGGAAACTTTCAACTTTTTTACCATTTACACAAAATTTCCTTGTCTTTTGTCCAAAGTGTAACATGTTTTTGGATATTTACCGGTACGAAGATCTTTATCTAACTCGTTCCTTCTACAAAAAAGTTTCAAATCAGTTAGTAATTTTGCATTATCCTTTGCCCTCCCTTCAATGTTAATTATGGTGTTGAACAAATTGTCAAATATATATTTTTCAATATACATCACATCTAGATTATGACGTATCAAATTAAATTGCCAATATGGCAAATCCCAAAAGATACTTTGTTTTTTCCAACCAAAGTTTTTACTAATGCTTTTATTAGCTACTTCAGCTTCAAGTTTTGTAACTTTCAACAACCCTAATTGATTAATCTCTTGTAATATCTATTCATCAGCTTTATGAGGGGGAGGAGGTGTTTGTACTATCATATTCTTAATGAAATTTTGTTTATTGCCTCTAAATGGATGATCTGGAGGAAGAAATTTTCTGTTGTTGTCAAACCAAGATGTTTTGGCCCTGTTAGGAAGATAAAATGCATCAGAATCATTGCTATAGTGAGGACAAGCCAATTTTTCTTTTGTGCTCCATCGAAACAACATAGCATAGCAGGAAATCACTAATAGTCCACATCAAAGCTACTCTTAAAAAACTTTGTTTGCCTAAAAGACACATCATATGTCTCTACACCAAATTCCCAAAGATGATACAATTCAGAGACTAATGGTTGTAAAAAAGCATCAATTTTATGCTTTGGATTCGTAGGCCCTAACACAATCACTGTCAAGAACATATATTCCTCATTCATACAAATCCATAGAGGTGAATTATAAGGAGTAATTATAAATTGGCCATGATGAATATTGTTGGCTTGATTGACTAAAAGGTTGGAATCCATTTGTCGACAATCCTAACCTAACATTTCGGCTTTCAGCTGTAAAATCAAAATGGGTGTTATTGAGATGTTTCCATGTAAGTGCATCCGATGGATGGCTCGGCTCATTATTCCATCTTCCTGTTCATGTTCATTATGCCATCTCATATGAGATGCAGAGATATCAAAGGCATATAGTCTTTGAAGTCTTGGAGAAGACGAAAAATAATACATCTGCTTCTATGGTACTAATTTTTGTTTCATAGAATGTTTTTTAGGTTTGAACCTAGATTGACCACAAAATTTGTACTCTTGTAATTCCACATCATTCTCTCAAAACAATTTACATCCAAAATTGTGACAATCAATTTTTTCAACTGGCAAACCAAAAACGCTAAAAAATTTCTTCATATTGTAGAAATTATCAACCATGGTATGATCAGGAGGTAATGATTCATTATACAAAATAAGAAATTTATCCAAACTTCGATTAAAAATATGCCTTTTAGACTTTATGTTCAACATTCGCGAAATTGAAGATAATTGGGTTATGGTCTCACAATTTGGCCATAATTCTTGGTCAGTTGATTTTAGCAAGTCAAAAAACTTTTTTGCATGTGGGTTTGGTTCTTCTTCAATGTTTTCTATATTTGCTTAAAAGGTATAACTGGCTGCATCATAAACTATTTGGGTGTAAGGATTTTCAATTGCACCTACATTATTTGTTATAAATCTAGTCTCCCCTTCAAACCCATCCACATTTACTGACAGGTTTACTTCATTACCCTTTAAGGTGCTCAAATTAATGGCTCCCTATGTCATGTCTGCTCAAAATAATTGAGAACAAATCATTTTCTTAACAAATGGAGATTCACTTCATCAATAGGAAGAAAACGAATATGTTTGCACTTTTTATATGGATATTTGATCTTTGGACCATCCATATATGCAGGTTGAGAACACGCATAATGATAAAAGCTTTAATTCCCTCAACAAATTCAGGATTAATAAAACCATCGGGTGTTAACCATCTATACATCCAAGATCTATCAACATTACTCATTTATGCAAAATTGTTATTTAAAAAAGTGATTTCATAGTTAGTATCCTTCATTTCTCCTAAGTTTATAGAACATTTCATATTTACTTTACAGAATATCCCCTAAGTTTTTACAGATCTTTGACCATTTTTCCTCCAAATTGAAACAAACCTATCCCACTATATAAGTTCACAATTATACAAACTGAACATATTTAAGTATCATTCATATAAAACAATATGTCAACCAAACACTATGGTACGTGACATTATTTACACCTGTGAATCGAGAAAGCAAATTCTCTTTGTGACTCTTAGGCTTATGGAATTTTTCACTGATAAGCTTCATGGGAGCTGCATCACGAGTTTTCAGCCTATATATCATCCTAGGGGTTTATTATGCCTCAAATCATCCATAATTATACAAACTCATTCGACATATAGTAAATACTTATATAATTCAAACATCTAGTTATCAATCATTCTAACAATATTCCAAACAACAATATAAAAAACCAAGATAACTATGTTTTCATTAATCACTTACAAGTTGATTTCCAAAGTTTGATTCTAAACAAGCACTATGGTACTTGGCATTATTACACCATATGAATCGAGAAAGCAAGTTCCGGTTATGACTCCTAAGTTCGTGAAATTTTTTACCGACAAGCCTCATGGGAACTGCATCATGGGTTTCCATCCTATATACCATCTTAGGGGTTTATTATGCCTTAAATCATCCATAATTATACAAACTCATTCAACATGAAGTAAATACTTATGTAATTCATACATCTAGCCATCAATCATTTTGACAATATTCCAAACAACAACATACAAAACCAAGATAAATAAGTTTGCATTAATCACCTACGAGTTGATTTCCAAAGTTTGACTATAAACAAGAACTATGGTACGTGGCATTGTTACACCATATGAATTGAGAAAGCAAGTTCTCACTGTGACTCCTAGGCTCGTAGAATTTTTCGCCGATAAGCCTTATGGAAGCTGTATCATAGATTTCTAGCCTATATACCATCTTAGGGGTTTATTATGCAAATAATTTTCATGTCAATTACGTGAATTTCTTATGTTAATACTAAGTTTGAATTAATCACCTACAAGTTCAAGTCTTTATGTTTCAATTTAAACAATGCCTAAACATAAATACTTAGGTTATTAAACCCCAACCTAAAATCTCATCAATCATTGTTATAGGTAAAATTGCAAAGAACAACACAAAATCGATCACATTGTAGACATTACTTAGTTGTTCGACTTACCTTGATAGACAAACAATTGTAAACTACAAAGAAGATGAATGACGTGGACAATTATCGACGCTTTTCAACACAGAACACAGCCTGTAAGAAATACAATAAACAAAAATATAAAAATTAAGGACCATACCTTTGGAAAAGCTAATCTAATCACTAACCTATGAGATATAGATGAATGAATTACATGAAAAGGAGCTAACTTTAACAAGAAGAGGTGATTTTTAAAATTTCTAAGGAGGGGAAAATTATATATAAGGCCTATATAAGTCAGAGTGATGAGGATGATATAAATACAATTACAAAGAAATTTAAGAAATTATTAAATCTTAAGAGAAAAAAGTAATTAAACCTAAACTTAGAGGACATGGTTCCTATGGTAAAAATATGCAAAATTTTCATATAAAGACACTCCAAAAGAGTATGTAACACTTCTAAATTTATATAGGCTTATTTTTCATCAAATTTGTCATCATTCATAACACTTCCTAAAGTTCTTCTTGCTTGAATGAAATCAAAATCCATCTTCATTACCCTAAAGATCTCATAATGAACATGTTAAAAGTGATTTTTTTCTTATATGAAAGAAAAGAAAGTATTGTTAAGGTGGAAAAACTAGAAACCATGAAAAGCTTCTCCCTTTTTTAAATACCTTTTGGTTTTCAAGTTAAAATTTCCATGGATAAACAATATACGACACCTAGTGCAGATGGCCTTATAAAGCCAACTGGCTCCTCTTTATGCCTTTTATAAGTTGCAATTTTTTAAGTTATTTCATCGATTAACAAAGTTAAACTTGGACTAATTTGATTCATAATTTCCAAATCTGATATGCCTCCTTGAGCAATTTAATGTTATGATAATTAAAGTTGCAATTAAAAACCTTTGAACTAAATGCTCCTTATATTCTTGGTTAGATCTTTATTTCCTTTTAGCTCAGACTTAAGCCTTATCGAGCTTATGAATATAGTTTTAGAAGGTTCTATTACACTGATCCATTTATACTATGCTATTCATATGTTTAGGACCTTATTTAGTATCATTATCTTTTGAGGGAGAGGTAAAGGGGAGTTCATATTTTGTTCAAAATATTTCAAGGACTTGAGATTAGAATAGTCTTACTCTTAGATATTTCAACCTTAAAGGACTTCAAAGGGGAGTACTTTATAGATCTTTGACAAAGGATGTGTCATACATTATTATTAGGATTAGACTTGATACAATTAGCCATTTTATTATGGCTACCATAATATTGGTGTATGCCTGCAGGCACTTTTTGTGGCAAATGATGACGTCACTTAGTCTATAATATGTTATAGTTCCTCAGTCCATATTTCCTATCTCTTATCAAGGAGAATTCTAAGGTAAGAGATTAATTAAGAGTTGCATAATTTATATCAAAACTTATATGCAATATTGATTTTCCTATTTCTAAATTATTATTAAGTTAACTTAAAAAGAGTGACTAATATTTTGACTAATTTGATTATTGTTGAACAAAGCAAAGAATATGAGATTTACTTATGTTATAGTGGAATTTGTATGGGGATCGAAAACCTGGACTAAAGATTATGATAGGTCCATGAGTTTAAGTTGTTTAAATATTTAATATATAACATATTATTATGGACACATTTGATTGGTAGTGTAAGCAACCGACATAAATTTGGATATATAATTATGACCAAGTGATGATAAAACAATTCAACTCTTTGCCATCAGTTTCTTCCTTCCTCCTATAACAAAATTGTGTATATGGACACACATGAATAAGATTCCATGCTCTTTTATAATCTAAGGATTACGGTGGGGATTAGTCTTGGATAAGTTGTATACTTTTGAGATCTTATACCTTTTTTATGATTTTGAATCTAATCGTGTATTTGTAAGGCATAAATTTAGAAAAAATTTATATTATTTATATAGGACCTTTAAATTTTCCTAAAAAGTTGAGTTTCCCAAAACTTTTATTTCTTACCAAAAGGAATTGAAACATAGAACCTATGAGAAAATTTTTCATTTTGCTATGGTCCATTGTCAACTGGTCAATTTCAAATTAGTTATATATATTGCATTTAGGGTATTCATTTATTTGATCAATCTTCTCCATCAATATAATATTTTTAGTAAAATATTATAACTAACAAATTAAAATAATCATAAAAAATTAAACGATATAGATCGGGGACTTTAAAAATTGTTGAAAACTTTGTAGGATTCTATAAAATTGATGAATAATTTTTTAAAAAATAAATTGATGAATAATTAATGTAGTAAGGAACTTAAGGTTTTAAAACCTTATCATTTTGTATTTCATTCAAAATTTTTAGTTTTATGCATTTTTGTCTAATTTGGTAAATTTTTTAATTTCATATTTTTAAATTCTCAAAAAATAATTTCATTAAATTTTTCATAAAAATTAATTTTTGTTTAATTATGATTTTAATATCTTGATTTTTCGATCAAAGTTGTATATCTTATGTATAAATTGTTTTCCCTTTAATAAAATCAATTATTAAATCTTACTATTTTTGCATATGAATTAACTTTTTTATGAGATCACTTTATGATTTCTCTCCAAGAAATTAACTAGGTTATAACTATCATTGGTGGTTGTGTGCTGATCATCTTGTGTAACCGAAATCATTATAATGATTCAACAAGTTTCGTACCCTAATTGAAAAGATAAAATAAAATAATATTAGGTTACATTACAAGATGTGAAAAAAAAACAGATAATGATTATTTTCTTTTAACCTCCTTAGGGAATGGGGCACTATAACTCTGCATTCGCCATACAGCATATCTATTTTATTAATTCCCTCAAAATTACATCACATATGTCCACTGTTTTCCAGTTACACATGAAAATAATTGGGTCCTTCATCAATGAATGGAGAATGTGATCGAAACAATCTCATAGTTGATGATCTCACATTCTCTCTAAATGATGTTGGTCTAGTAGCTTTAGTTTCCCACACAAAATGATATTTTTCCAATAATTTCTATGATGTGGTTGTTGTATGATGACTAAATATATTGAGAGTTCAAATAATACAGTTTTAAGCTCCAATGCAAGTCATCCACAAGATATTCTCTTTACATACAGTAAACACAACTTAGGAAGAGAGGTAACAATCCATCTGCTCAATTAAAGATATATTATGTATAAAAATATTTTTAAATTATTTTTTACAATATCCATTATTCACCAACATAAACACGTTCAAACAACAAATGAATCAACAACAGTTCAAAAAGCACATAATACTCATATTTCATAAAAACAAAACCAACATTAGTATATATAAGCATTTAACAATGAAATTTTTTGTAGTCAAAATAAATTCGAGAGCAAAGCACCATGAACGACTAACCTCTGAAAACAATGGATGATGGACGGGAGCAAAGGACGATAGACAATGATTTCTAGAGAAAAGACTCACAAAGACAACAATAAAGAACAAAGAAAGAAAAAAAATGACGCAGGAGAGTGGGAGGAGGGTTTTCCGATAGGTTTAAGTTGAAATTGAAATGGCGTTGTTTTAATCTAAATGAAAACCAAAATATAGACGGAAGCAATTTCTGTCGGTAATTTACCGATGCATATTTTTTTGCCAACCATTGCCGCTTATTTTTATGATAGACTTTACTATTCTATCGTTATATTCTGTTGGCAAAATCTCGGGAATAATTTTGTCACACTTTTATTAACGGATATTTTGTCTATCGCAAAAAATCATTTTTTTCGACAAAAAATCAATATTTGTTGCTAATTTATAAAAGATTTTTTTTGTCGGTAATTTTCCTTCATTAATTTATAATTTTCTTGATGTGTAAGAACATACAAAACTATAAACACCTATTACCTCCAACTTCTCTAATATTCTCTTTAATAATCGAAAATGTGAATAATAAATTATCATTACAATATGATAAGCATTTAGATATGTTTTTTTCCTTATATTTTTAAAATCATAACTAAAAGTAAGTTTTTGGTGACACTTTTTGTCACGAAAGGGTAAGGATTGGGCGAGATTTTTGGTAATCTTCGTCAAATAAGGACCGTTTGGCGACGATTTTCATGAAAGAGTCCACTTTTCGCGACGATTTAGTCAGCTTTTTCATAAACTTCACAAAATATGGAGGACCCTTTAGCGAGATTTCGTGCCAAAAGGTCACCAAGCCTTTCACAAAATTGTCCGCAAATGTGAAAAACAAGGAGGGAACGAAAACGGGAGTGGTGTTTAAAAAGAAAAGGGTCCGCAGATTTTAATTCCAGCTATGGCGCTGAAATTGTTTCTGATCCCATCCCCAGTCTTTGTACCATTGCCCAACCTCCAATCGATGTCTTTCGGCTCCCAAAGTCTAACCACCGAGGTCCAAATCTCCTGATGGCACAATTCCAATACAGAGAAATTCGAGCACCGCCGGCGAGCCCAGCAAGAAATCGAAGATGGCATCTATCGCCATTGCCGCTTCGATGCAATAGACAACATCGTCAATAAGAACGAGCCCACGGCAATGACGATGGCCACCGATACCTTCAAATCCACAGGAACACCATCTTCTCCTTCAAAGCCTTAAATTCTGGGCATAAATTCCAAATACTCCAAACCTGAAACCCATCCTGCGTTTCAAAAATTATCAAAAGTTACAAAATTATCGTAACCAAAGGTTGAGGAAAAAGAAATCGATAGAAAAGCTGATATCAAGATTAGTATGTGATCAACGAAGCGCCGTTTGAGTTCAAGCACAATTACATAGAGGCGCCAAAGATGAGACCTTTGAAGCTGAGAGGGCCAGC
>JANQBM010000221.1:32764118-32774451 GCA_025594535.1 Erythroxylum domingense
ACTTATGAAAGTTCGACTTAAAAAAAAGATTTATAAGGACATGAGTATTATATTTTAGTATTTATTTAAATATTTTCATAAGAATTTAGATAGAGCAAAAGAAGTCAACACCATCATTTAAAGCAAATGTTTATAATAATCTAAAAACAACGTTTGATTGTCATTAAACTAGAAGCAATATTATCACAAATAGTTGTCATCTCCCGAGTTTTTAGTTCTTCAACACCTTCTTGTGTAGAGTTAACTTCAACATCTTCAAATATATCTAGAGATATAAATTCAAGATCTTGATCGATGATGTTAAAAGTTGAGTCTCCAATTGTACTTCTTTTAATATATTTATGCAACGCAAAAGCCGTGTAAATTATTCTATTTTGATCTATCAATGAATACTTAGGCATTTTTTCTAATATCTTCCATCGAGCTTTAAGGACATCGAAAGCCCTCTCAATACAACTTCTCAATGATAAACGAGCTCAATTTAAAACTTCTCAAGATCCTCTTAGGTTTGCACCACAAAACTTTGATTAATGATACCTTATCTTTGGGTAAGGTGTCAAATATCCTTCTCTTTCTGAGTAACCTTTGTCAACCAAGTAATATTTACTTGAGTATCCATAGGGGCAATATAATTAGTATGAATGATATCATAAAAAGTCTAAATCATGAATAACAAATCCTACAAATCTTAAAATGACCTGTCAGTGGTTTTAGAAATTGAAGTATCGGATTAACGTATCAAGGAAAATATGAGAATCATTTGTTGATCCCTCCCAACCTACTAAAACATAAGTAAATAGTAAGTCAAAGTCACATGCTACCAATACATTTGTGGTTGTTACTCCTTTCTGTCTCCTATTTCGCATTTGATCCTCCTCTGTAACAACTATTGCTATATGTGTACCATCAATATATAGCTCCAATGCAATCCTAATATAAAAACAATAGTTATAAGATGATAAAACAACCATTTTCAACAAAAAATATAACAAAAGGGGAGGGGAAAAGTTTTGGGTTACTGGGAAGAACCATGGCGGTTTGGTAACAGTGGGTTGTTGTGAAGATGAGGTTGATTTGTAATTCTTTTGTAGCTCTTTTTAGAGCTCTTACGAATGCTAATATAGATGTCTTCCATCGGTGAACAGGGCTTCAAACTTAGGTGAGGACATGAACACATTAGATGTAGATGTTGAGAAATATGGGAAGACTAGTCAAAAAGAGAGACAAGACATTAACAGAAAAGCTTACATACCAGTTTTTAATCTTGTCGGTTGATACACCTCTTGTGCAAATATACTAATCTCACAAATTTAGGTGCTACTGTTCCAAATCAAAGCAAGGGCATGTTATGAAACAAAGTTAATGAAGAAATTGGCGGTGTTGAGAAATATAGGAAGATTGATAAAAAGGAGAGACGACAACAACAGAAAAGATTACTTACCAGTCTTTTACCTCTTCAGTTGGTACACTACTAATCTCACGATTTTAGATGGTGGCTACTAATAAAATTAAATTTGTATGTGTGATTAAAGGAATGAAATTTATCAAAATAGGATAAATTTATCTTTATCCTTGTTTCTATCTTTATCTCTTTAATGATTTATAATAACTTTTGGATAAAACCATCTTTTTGTCCCTTAATTTTTTAACTGTTGTTTGAAAACGCTCTACTAATTATTAAACATGATTATTGGTTGTTTGATATGGTCAAACCGCTAAATACACTTTAATCCTCCAAAAAATAATTAATCAACTATTTTTCAAACAAGGTCTTTTCTTAAAATGTGCATTAATTATCCTGGATTTCAATACTGCGGCATTATTTCACAAAATAAGGCAATTCCAAGTTTCAATTGCCAATAAGTATACAGTTCGTCTTCTTCACATGCCATTCTTTACTTTTCCAATAAATTTAAATAAAATTTGTATTTAATTCACATATTTTTTTATCGAACTTCCACGGAAGATATACGAGTAAAAATGTTAATTCACAAACATTTTTTTATAGAACTTCCACGGCAATGATATCAGCAGTAAACAATGATGATGAAGAGGCGGCCACTAGCTTAAGGCTAAGAGACCTGATGAAGAACTTACATTACAATTGTTAATAATATGTAAGTGAAAATACGTTGAATACTATATTTTTATAATTAAGTTATAGGTTTTAATTTTCAAAACAGTATAAAATTATTTGTTTTGATATTAAGTTCATTCCATCTGAACCATGCTTAAGAAACATGATATCAAAATTCAAGAAGAAAATTAATATTGAAGGTTTTGTATGGAAGAATATCCCTCAGGCAACAAAGGAATTTTACTATCAAGAGTTGAGGTACAACAAAAATTATTATTTTCTTTTTTAATTAATAGTTTTATACATTAATTAGATAAATATTATTATATCATAAGTATTGATCGAATGTTTTTCTTTTTGTTTCATAAAGAATTTTTTTGGGATTCTTAATTTGAAACGATCATTTATAGAGTACGGGAAAAACGAGCACGTATACGTTATCGCGACTTTGTTGCTGCGATACACAAGGCAGGTGTACGACCGCCTTACATTTCTGCACAAATATATAGTCGTTGGCAGTAGTATTGGACATCACCTGAGGCAATGTCCATTTCAGAGCGTAATTTGAGCAATAGACGTGGAGGACCGGGAGGAGAGAGTCTTCCTGTACATACGGGAGGATCTATTACCCACCAAAAGTATGCAGAGAGACTTGTAAATATCTACACTTTAAATTTATATTCTCATTTCTTTACTTTGTTGTATTTCTATTGAATTTTATGTGTGAATTTTGGAATGAAAATATGTATTTCTTGTTGAGAATGATAATATTATAAATGTCTAGTGCCATATATGGCTGTATTTTTTAGTTTTTTCTTTATTCAACAAGGAGTAGATTTCATAAAAATAGAGGAAACTCTGTTCGAAATTTTTATAAATTCTAATTCACTTATAACATTTTATTCTTATGCAGGAAAAGACTATGAACATGAGGCCTATACCCCGTCAGTTCTTTTTGCACACTCACACTAAGAAGCATCACGATATGACATTTGTCAACAACCGTTATAGAAAACTCAATGTATGCGAAATTTATGGTTTAATATTAATGCTTAATAATTATCACTTGCTAATATAAACATTGCCTTCTGATAGGATGAAATATAAGAAAACATTCAACGACAGTCTCAGTAGTCTGAAGATGTTGATAAAACTCAAACCTATCTTCATGTATTGGGTGGTAGGGACCGTCGAGGAAGGATATTCAGCTTAGATTCATTTGCGAATACATGTTATTCGCAGTCTTCCACTTCCAGTGTAGCAGCATCTAGTAGGCGGTCCACAACCAATGAAGTCCAAGAACTTCGGAGCACAGTGCAAATATTGACAACTCAGTTGCAACAGTCGATGCAATATATAGCTCAGCTCTGTTATGAGGTGGATGAGTTGAAGGGTAAGGGTAGCACCTCATCGCACTAATTAGAGCATTCGTCGTCTCCAAATTAGTAGTGTACTTTTGGTCATTTGATTAGAATTACATAAACTTATTATGTACAATTTAATGTTTTTATTATCAATTAAGATATTTTTAACTTTATATCATCAATCAAATTTATGTTTAAAAAAGTAAATTTATACTATTACATTAATAACTGTTTAAATTATGCATTAATTATAACATAATGAAATAAATTTTATTGACGATATTGACAATATATTATTAAAAAAGTTTTCTGATTAATTTTTTGACAAAATTTTGAGATCCGTCGGTAAAATTAAAACAATTATTGACGGAAGGAACATTACCATCTGCAATTACAGACGGCATAATAACTTCCGTCGGTAAAGTTGGGACAATTGCTGACAGTAAAAGAATACCCGTCCGTCATCACAGACGAAATCACTGACCACATACCGTCAGTAATCACAGACAGAGTAACCAACGATGTGCCGTCGGTAATCACAGACGGAATGACCAACGACAGACCGTTGGTAATCACCGACGAAATAACTGTCGGTAATTTTTTATCAACTTATCGACGGAAAGATATAAACCGTTGGTAATTTTATCAACGGAAAAATGTAAACCATTGGTAAATTTACCAACAGAATATTATTTTTTTCGGTAAATTTACCGATGAAAAAATGTAAACTGTTGGTAAATTTACCAACGGAACATTATTTTTCATCGAACGGAACATTATTTTCTGTCTGTATTTATTAACTACGATCGTTTTTACGACCCCTTTGTTCATTGTTAAAGTCCGTTGCTAATGTTACATACCAACAGAAAGTTAATATTTTCCGTCAATAATGTCCGTCGCAAAACAACAATTTTCTTGTAGTGAATCAAATATAACATTACATTACTTTTTAAATTTGGAAATTGTACCGCTGATTCATAAAGAATAATAGGACCTTGGTGCACTGTCTGATTTATAGGAGACTAATTTATTAACTTTCTTATTTAGAAAACATCTAATACACGTGAATACTCAGATTCAAACTTACGGTCTTGTCATAGAAAAATGGCAGATGTGCAGAGGAAGGAAAGCTGAATTAACTTCAAAGAGATCTGCTATATGTTTTTTTTTTTGGGGTCCAAAGTCCAAATCTGCCTTAATATAATAACCAAAAATAATATTTCCATAAAGTAAAATGCTAACAAACTCTTTTCCGTGAAAAATCCCAACGACTGCATCCAGTACGCTCCCCTCGAACAAGGAACGGCGCTGTATGTACAACAATACAACAAAATATATAAATATGACGCTAAAAATTCAAATATCAACTCCAAAGTCCAAAAAGACAGGAAATTTAACAAACACCAACCATAACCATCTCCTCCACACGACACCACCCCCCGTCTCTCTCCCTGTACATGCATGGTCCGCTCGACCCAGATTATGACCCGTTTAACCCAACCCTTTTAACCAATTAACCACCCCACCAGACTTTCCCACGTTAAACTTTCAGATGCCTCTGCCTTTGCCAGCATGACCCAGACCCGGTTCACCCAGAGCCCCGACCCAGACGAGCTCTCAACAGCGACCTCTACTCGCGACGGTGGCGGCGGTACCGCCATGAGAATCATAGTACCGTTACAGGGGGTAGTTCAAGGCAGTGGTGGGCTTTTCTTGGGTTCAGTGATACCTTGCGCTTTGTTTTACTTTCTTCAGCTTTACTTCAGACGTAACCGGAATAGTGATCCGAATGACTCCGACGACGGAAGCTCGCAGAACGAGACGACGCCGGAGCTCACTGGGCTTCCCAGGTCTTTCTCGAGGAATCTACTGTCTCCGAGAAGTCCTCGAGGACCTGCGTGTTTGTCTGGTAGAGTTAATGCCATAGTGAAGAGTGGTGAGTCTACCGAAGATGCTGGGTTGAGAAAAGTGTTGGAGGATCATTACGACGCGTCGCTTAACCCCAATGGTGTTATGCAACTTGGAATGGCTGAGAACAAGGTGAGCTTTGTTTATGGGTCTGGCATTTTTGTTTTCTTTTATCTGTCTAATTAATGTTCGTATGTGTTTTGTAGTTGACGTTGGATTTGGTCAACGAATGGTTGGTTGAGAATGGAAGAGAAGCGATGCTGTGTTGTGGAGGAAAGGGGATGAGTGTTCGTGGTATTGCTACTTACCAGCCTTTGGATGGATATATGGAGTTGAAAGTGGTAACCCTTTTATCTCTTTATTTTTTTTAACTTAACAACGACATTGTATTAAGCTTGTCAGTTCGGTTTTGGCATATCTGTCTATGCTGCTCTGTAAACTTAGATATTCTAGCGATAATTGTAAAACTTAGTTATGGTACATTGGAAAAGGTAGAAATGTCAGAAATTCTGAGGTCCTTCATTTCTTTCTATTTGCTTCATGATTTGGCGAAATGTGATTAAAAGTTTCTCAAGTTTCAGTTTTTATTTAAGGAATGTAGTATCTTCTTCATCATGAATGTTTCATAAGATGGCTCACAGACCAGCTAATGGCCGAAGTCTGACTTTTAGATTTTAGATGGAGGAAACCTTTGTCGATGGTAGCCTTTGATCAGATCCCCAAGAATGAAGTTGGATGTGTGTTCTTGACCATTTCAATGCTCGTGAAATTGTTAATCTTAAACACTAATTGCTTAGATGGATGTATCACTCAAACTATCGAAGCAATGGAATCATGCATTAGATGCGCCCAAAGACCAGAATGGTTAATATAAGTTCCCTTAGTTCAAGAATAGTTGATGGGCATGTTTAAAAAGTGAATCTTGCTTGATGAACTATAATTGTCATCTTCAATCTGAATTCCTTTTTCTAGACTGCTATTCTCATTTAAATTGACTTTCAAACATATCGTTATTATCTTTCCTTTCAAGTATGTAAATGCATTTACATGGAGAAAGCCCCACTTCCATAAAACGGAGAACACTAGTATTTAAAAGAACACCATAAGCATCCCTACAAATATACCAGAAGCATCCCAGAAGTCACCCCCTTTATGGAAGAAATCTTATGTAGTTATACCAACTGAAGGAAGAATGTTTATGCTACATCTGTGGATAGTTCATTTAAAGTTCTGCTGAAAAGGAATTTATTATTGGATCAGTGGATACTACTTGTATCTGCATCTAGAATAAATGTCTCTTTCTAGCTCTTGCGCAATTTGACAAAATTGTGTTTTTTATGGATTGGTGGCTGACCTGGGGCTTCATTTTATCAATTTCTGAATATCTGTTAAGTTCATCATGCTTGTGTTCTTGCATTTGTAAATCAAAAAGTATAGTCCTCGAGTATAATTCCTGATTATAATGTTTTCTGGCCAACTTCCTGATCTGTGTATTTGAGAAGTATCTGGTGATGCTTCACAGAGTCATGCTGAAAATATGGATGATGTATTTAGGAGCAGGAAACTTCCTTGTTTTTTCTTTTCTGCAATTGGGCTAATCCTGTGACAAAGTGTCACATTCCTCTATCATTCTATTTCCTTAAGAGTCCCAAGTTTTCCTTTTCTGATACCAAGAATCTTAGTTCCTTCGTAAGCCTTCATCTCATAGCTACTTCCTCTCAAGTTGATATGCCTCCTTCAGTGTTGGGTTTCAATTATTTAAATTTTCTGACACCTTTGTGCAAGGGACTGGTTACGCAGTTCATGTTACTTAAGGCCCATGGGTAATGAACTTTTCTCAACTTGGATCTGTCTCTCCCTTTTCTATGCATGGATGTGCTTGGATTGGGAAATCCTGCATTTTAATTGTAAATTTCCTCTTGCACTTACAATCATTTGTTTGGTACATGTCCTTAACAATAAGCTACGCTGAAGGGATTTCTGTACTTCATTTTTATTGAACTGATGTGTGTGCCAGTTGGTTAGATCTCTCTGAGCTAGTTGTAGTTTTCCAGACCAGTTGTTGCTATTTAGATGTTTATATATCATGGGTGCTTTTAGAACTCTTGGGTCTTTAACCATTTGAATGCTGCATCTCAAATGTCACAACATGGTGAAATCCATTCCATGTGATCAGAGGATGTTGTGTTGCACATGAACAGCGCCTAATATTGATCACAATTGCTTTGGTGTTTTCTAATTGCCCTTAGTCTTCAGGCTGTGGCAGGATTTATGTCTCACATGGTGGACAACTCGGTTTCCTTCAACCCCACACAAATTGTATTGGTAACTGGTGCCACCCCTGCAATTGAGATTCTTAGCTTCTGCCTTGCAGATGCTGGAAATGCATTTCTGGTTCCAACACCTTATTACCCAGGGTAACTATTAGTTTCTGTGTTTCAAAGTTCTCATTTGGGCCTATTTGCGTGAGAGAACTAAGTAGGAACATCTTATGCAGATTTGACAGGGATGTAAAATGGCGAACAGGTGTGGAGATAATACCTGTCCCCTGCCGCAGTGCTGATAACTTCAGTATAAGTATAACTGCACTTGATCGAGCATTCAACCAGGCAAAAAAGCGTGGTCTTAAAGTTCGCGGAATAATAATTTCTAACCCCTCGAATCCTGTTGGTAGTCTGCTTAGTCGGGAAACATTGTATGACCTGTTGGACTTTGCCAAACGGAAGAACATTCACATTGTGTCTAATGAAATATATGTGGGGTCTACTCATGTAAGTGAAGAGTTTGTGAGCATGGCAGAACTTGTTGACTTAGAAGAGCAGGACCAGGACAGAGTGCATATAGTGTATAGTCTATCCATAGATCTTTCACTTCCAGGGTTTGGGATAGGTGTTATCTACTCCTTCAACATGAATGTTCTAATGGCTGCTAAAAGGTTAACGAGGTTCTCATCCATTTCAGCTCCAACTTAGCATTTACTTATTTCTATTCTTTCAGATACCAAATTCATTGAAAAGTTTGTTAATGTCAATAAGGAGAGGCTTGGAAGAATACATGACGCGTTTGTGGCAGGTTTGAAGCAATTGAACATTGAGTGCACTAAGGGGAGTGGGGGTTTGTGTTGTTGGGCTGATATGAGTGGATTGATCAGCTCCTATAGCGAGAAGGGACAGCTGGAGCTTTGGGATAAGCTGTTGAACATGGCTAAACTTAACGTGACTCCAGGATCTTCTTGTCATTGTATTGAACCAGGATGGTTCCAATTCTGTTTTACCACATTGACTGAAACAGACGTGCCTGTAGTTATGGAAAGAATTCGAAGGATTGCTGAAGCGTGTAAATCTTGCATTTGATATTTTTTATTTATTATACAGTGCAGATCTGATACGAATTTCTTTTAGGATAAATGTCATTTTTTGCGATACTCCTAAAGCAACAGAAGCTCTTCCAATAATTTTTCTTACTCTTTCCCACTTTATTCGCTCTCCCTGCCTCTCAGTAGATCATTCATGCCATTCCAAGCTTACCAGGGGGCCTGTGTAGTTCTTATTGGCCACGGGAATTAGGCAGCTCTTTCGTAGTTTATTGAACTCGGCTGATAAATCCCAAAACACAAGACGTGCAAGGTCAAAGAAGTCCGACCAAGATCATGGATATTAGGTACTGCTTAGTCACCAGGAGAACCATGAAATAATCTTGCTTGCTACAGTTTTAACATCTCTATCATAGTGTTATGATTATTGAAGGATGAAGAAGAAGAGACGCCTAAAACAACAACCACAGCCATAAATAATTTCGCTTTTCTTTAACAAGTGTATGAGCAAAATGCTTTGTTTCAGTTTCACGCTAGCAGACGATAACGAGCACTACTCAAGTGGCCTAATTTTCGAGGAGATCGATTCTGTAATGTGTACGATCGGATCTTTAGTGAATGACGTGATAAGCTTTAATGATACAACCAACTTTTGCGAGAGAGTTTCATGTCTTACACATCAACCTGAGAAGCTACACGTTTTAAGAGGTCCAAACAATGCAACAAGCTTCAAGATTTAAACAAAAAATGCAATCTTTTGTTTAAGCCTAAATTATAAGTTAAGTATATGAGGAGGCTGAAATATCTATAGAGGAACACTAAAGCACACCCAAGCTTGTCACTTTATTAGAGAAGGCGTTAAAAGAGGCTAGCGCTTAGCTATTTATGCCCATTTTTTGATACTTTAGGCTTAGTATTTATTATCTCTTATTTTAGACCCAAAGACTTATTTATGGGCTGGGTTATTTTGAGACTTATTTATTTTAATGTGTTTAACCCATTCTTAAAAAGACTTGGATCCGATTATGTTTAATGAGTTAGACGCTCCTAGATTTGTTAGGATTAGTCTAGTTTTCATTAAATATGCTTGCAAACTCATTCCTATTAGAGTTAGAACTTGGTCAAGATATTTATACCTTATTATATCTTTATAACCCTAGATTTGAATGATCAATAAAAAATTTCGGAATTGAGTTCTTTAAGTGAGGGTGATTGTCTTCATGGTTACTTCAAGAAATTGATTTGCACCAAGAAGTAAGTATTTATAACGTAAATTAATTTCTGACTTCTTTAAGATTAGGTCTCAAACTTATAATTTGAGGTTTGATTTAATATGTTCTTAGAATAGAAAGATTAAGGTTTTGATTAATAAGATTAGGGGGTTTCAAAAATCTTGTTTTTTTGAAATTTCCTTATCATTTAATTCGCTCTTCTCAAAATCTTCTCAAAATGGACTAACCTTGGGAAATCACAATGATAAAAGAAACTACAGGTGCGAAATTGAGGAGGATTAAGAAAAATGTGAAAATGCGAAATAAAAAATTACCGATGAAGAATCAAAATAAAATCGATAAGAAAAGAACCACTTTATGCAAAAATTTGATATTTTCTGGAAAGGAGAATGCAAGTGTTGCCACAAAAACTTCATTGAAAGCCGAGAGGTACATTTGT
>JANQBM010000221.1:32782453-32794947 GCA_025594535.1 Erythroxylum domingense
TAGTCTATTGTGATAGTCAAAGTGCTTTAGACTTGAGCAAGAACACTATGTATCATGCACGAACGAAACATATTGACATAAGGTATCATTGGCTCAGACTTGCCGTTAAGGAGAAGGCGTTTCTGTTGCAGAAGATTCACACAAATAAAAATGTTGCTGATATGTTGAAAAAAGTTGTTCCCAAGGATAAGTTCGAGTTGTGTGTCAAACTCGCAGGGATGGGCTCCTATTGAGAGCTAGTTGAAGACCTCCTCCAGGATGTGATGGTTTGGGCTGGAGGGGGAGAATTGAAGGGTCCATCCTAACAACCCATGACAAAGAGCCCAAATGGTGGCAAACATGAGATAATGCTGTGTTTTTTTTGTTTTTGGTTTTGTGGTGTTAGCTAGTTGAAGATGTGGCCTAATGTAAAGCCACAAAATCATGTTCTTTGGAGCCTATAAATCGGCTTGAGTTTTGCAACATCAAACACAACAAGAGAGGTAAGCAACAAAGCTTATAAAGAGAGTTTTTTTTTGAGTGAGTTTTGTACTCTGGATCACATCCACAGAGAGGTGTGAGGTAAAAATAGAACGGTAAAATTAGAGAGTTGTTAGAATTGTGATCATATTCTAGTGGGTGGGAAATTTGAGTGATTGTAAGAAATTTTCTCCATGCATATAGTGAAAATTTTATTGGCTCGATCCTGTGGTCGCTTTTCACGTAAATTATCAGTGTTGTTACTTTTATCTGTCATTTACGGTAGATATTATTCACGGTGGTTACTATTCACCATGGTTACTATTCACAACACTACTATTTATCGTAGTTACTATTCACAGTAATTGTTCTATTTTACTGTAATTATTATTTTGGAGGATTCAACGGGTCAAGTTCCAGTCGATATTTGGAGGCATTCCGCTGTGGGTGAAGTTGTGATAAATACAACGTGCACGTAACTTTTGTCTAGAAGGTCGGGTTTTAAGAGGGATCATTTGTGACCCCTCCGGCCAACTGAGATTTTACATGGAATGGTAATATGTCTAGGAGTTCATTGTGATCATCTTGGGTATTACTGAATCGGTTTACTTCACTAATTAGTGGGCTCACATGGAATTGGAGTTTAAAGCCCAACATGAATAGCTTCTTCTCGGTACTCAACTGCTGGTTTTTCGGTTCCTGCCTGAGCAGTTGTTCAAAAGAGAGAGTCATAGTGGCCTCTCGCACGGCCAGACTTTTAGTTTGCTTTATTGAATCATGGAACAGAGGTTATCTCCCTGAATAAATTCCTTTAAATCTTTAAAGAATGACAGGTCTTTCCCTGCTTGCTTCTTGGCCACATCCAGAGGTACGACTGGTAGTCTAAATCATTGTTACAAAATTTGTACCGTACTAACCGGTACCGAGCGGTACGTATCGTATCAGTTGAAAAATGGTATGAAATATTAATTTTCAGTACCAGGTTTAAATTCCAGTTGGTACCAGCTAGTATAAGTTGGTACTGGCCGGTATTATAAATACCGGCCATATATCAGTCAGCACCAAAAATTTAGAAAAATATAGAGATTAAGTTGCAAAATTTTCAAATTATTTTAAAATTTTCCCACCACTCCTTCTCCACCCCTTTGTTTTTTTCAAATATTTTTTAATTTGTTATTTAGTTAAACTTTTATTGTAATTTTTAAAATTTTATTTTAAAAATAAAATAAATATTTTATTACTAATAATAATTATACATTAAATAAAAATTAAAAATAAAATTTTTATTTAATTTTTAAGTATTTTATATCATATTTATTAATAAGAGTATTAATAAAATTTTTAATTTTTAAAAATAAATAGTTTAAAAATTATTATTTATAAACTAATATTTATTTTATATGTTTTTAATTATTGAATCAAATTTAATTTGAAATATATATTTTAATTTTTAAATTCAATGATATTTATTAATAATTATAAATTAATTTTATCAATTAAATTAAATTAAGATATTTATAATTTTATTAATAATTAATTTTAATTATTCAAATATAAAATATATTTAATTGATAATAAATTAAATAATATATGTTTTTATTTCATGTTTTAATTCTACTTGATTGTTTCCTTATCACGAACTCTTGTCGTAAATTATAATAATTTGAGAGTTAAAGATATTTATTATTCTTTTTATTGGATGTTTTGATGTAATTATTATTTATTATATAATAAAAATTGAAATTGTAATATTTTAAATACTTTATATTGTTCTTAATTTTATTTTGTATAATAATGATTGTCTTTTTCATATAAATTGTGGTTACTATTTATATGTGAAATATCTGAAAAATTAATGTTATTTCATATTAATTTTAATTATTATTTATTATTTTTATTTTTAGAGACAAGGTTAAAAATATACAGTACAATTGTACAATATGGCAATGGATTATTTTACAATTTTTAAAAAAATTCAGGAACTATTTCATAAATTTAAAAAATTACCTGAAACAATATTCGGTACAGTATCGTACTAGAACTTAATTCGGTACCAAGTTCGATACGGTATTCGTGACATTGGTCTCGCATTCTTTGCTGCTGAAGAGTCTGATCCTCCAAAATTACCTTGGTACACTGTCGTCCTCATTATGTGCTTTTTCGCTTCCTCATTGTGTTCTGTGATGCATTGTTTACTCACTGCTTCGACTTCATTGTATGTAAGTTGCTGAAATGTATCAAGTGCGTCAACGTGAGAAACTCAGGAGAGGAGGGTGTTGTCATAGCCACACAGGTTTTAATCTTTGAACTTGATATTATGTGCAAGATTATACTTTTGATTCAATGCATGCATGATGAGAGTTATCGGACTTACTAATGTTGTCATAAGAAATCACTTAAGAAGTTTTTCCCTGATTCCTTTACTACTGAAATTTTATTTGTGTGACAAGCTTTATTATCATCATTTAGTTTGTACTTCTATGAGCTTATATTGTTCATCTACTAATAGAATTCATAAATGGAATCTGATGAGCTTTTCCCTTTTGTTACAACGGCAAAAATTGGAACTTTTGGCTAAACCATAGTTTGAAAATAATCAGCAAAATTCATCATCTTACTGCTTTCCACGTTAATGAATTTGTTTATGACTTATTATTCTCGTCTTCTGTAATAATCCATTGTCATATAATAGATTTTAGTCTCCACTCTTGTCTCCACTTTCTTCTCTCTCTCGACACTTCTAAAAAGATTGAATAAGTTGATATGAGAAAAAGTATTTCATTCACTCGTACACTACAGATGTAGTTCATCACCGTCTTTAAACAAAATCAATCCAGTAACTAACTTTCGTATTATTATTATTATTATATTTTAATAAATATTTTAAAAATAAATTTAAATAACATAAAATTAATATCAATTATTGTTCCTTTCACCATCTCAGTCGGGTCTTTTTCTATAAACTAGATCAGTCTACTAGCAGAAATTTAAGAATTAAGAAAATCTCTAATCTATCACATGACCATCTCCAAGTACAGTAGAACCTCTTTAAATTGATACTCGGTAAATTAATAAACTCTCTAATATAATATTTTTCTCCGGTCCCAACTTGGGCTAGTTGAAAAATTAACAAATTTTGATAAGATAATAAGATAATATATTTTCAAAATATCCCTATGTAAATATAGGGTCCCATTAATATCATAAATTAATAATTATATAAACTTACACAAATATAACTAAGACAATTTAGTGAAATATGATTCTAGTATTGTTTATTTTTCTTAAAATTTAAGTCTAGTTGAAGCTCATCTCTAACTTTTCTTATTGCATGCAAAATTTTTGGTGTTGAGTTTTCGAACTGCAACAAAAAATTGTGAAGAGTTCTTTGAGTATTTGATCTGTCATTGTTGATTTCGTGACACCTTTTAGATGAGGAGTCATTGTTGGGTGTGATTTCAAGAAATTTTCTATCTTGTTTATAAAGTATTTTCTATCTCCACCATACGTACATACATTGAATGTTTTTAGTAAAAATACAATGAATAATACTTAATTATTAAGAAAAAATGAACATTATTTATTAGCTTTCATTAATATTATGTACAATGAATCTATGTTTTATATTCAACTAATTAATATGAAACATGAATTTTTTAAGATACAATGTTTTTTGACGTAATAAAAATTTAACTTCAATCAATTACAAAAATCTCTTTAAATTAATAGATATTAATTTATCGGTTAATTAATATCTCTATAAAATAATAAAATATCATGATATCAACAATATTAATTTATAGAGGTTTTATTGTATTAGTAAATCATTATAAATTAATAGTAATTTATTAAACAATTAAAAAATAAAAAAGAATTTGTTTAATTAAACTTTACTTATTATGAATTATCATCTCGTTGAGATTGACAAGTTGATTGTTGAACATAAAATACGTAGTCCATTCTACCACCAGCAAGAAAAGGATATATTTAATAAAAGTTTCAAAACCTTATATTAAAAACTTGGAAATACAATGAAAGATAATATTTTACCAATTAGGGAATATTTTACCAATTAGGGCCTGAGTTCTCTATTGAATAATTTAATGTCTCCCCGTATACCAATGGCAGCATGAAACTCTTAAGTAATATTCTAAAATATAGCTAATTAAACCTAAAAGATTTAAATTAAATGAGCTGAAAGTTAATAAAAGTCCATCTCAATAAAACAAGCCCAAAATACAATTAATGGGCTGCCAAAGTTATGCTTCTAACTTAAAATAATTAATTAAACAAGAATAAAAATCTTCTTACACATTATGCCCAACTTGATTAGTTATGATGTCATTGGCCCTCATTGTCTTTTGAGATTTCATGAAATCTACAATTCGACCTTTGTAAGATTGAAGCACTTCTTTAAATTTCTTAACTCTTGATGTTATTATTGGTTTCTCTGGCATTACTAGTTCATCTTTGATTCCATGTCTCTTACAAAGTACCATTATCGTGCTCGCATCATCCCCTCCTTTTTCAAAAAGATTCTTCCTCGAATCTGAACCAAAGTTAAAAGGAGATAAGTTAGAAACATTAAAAGTAACACTAAAATTATACTCACCTGGCAAGTCTATCTTGTATACATTGTCATTGCTGTTTTCCAACACTTGGAATGGTCCATCACCCTTGCATCAAAATTTGACTTCCTTTTCTGTGGAAATCTTTCTTTTTGCATATGCACCCAAACCTAATCACCTGGTTCTAAGAGAACTTCCCTTTTACCTTTATTTGCTTTTTGTGCATCCATGAAATTCTATTTCTCAATATGTTCACGCGTTTTCTCATGTATTGTTTTAACCAAGTCAGCCTTCTTCTTGCCAAAGGTAAAGGCATCAAATCCAACACAGTTAATGGATTAAAACCATACGTAATTTCAAATGGAGAATAGCATGTAGAAGAATGTGTAGAACGATTATATGCAAACTCCATGAATGGAAAACAACCTTCCCAATTTTTCAAGTTCTTCCCAACAATTACACGCAATATGGTTCCTAAATTCTTATTAACTACCTCAGTTTGTCCATCAATTTGTGGATGACATGTAGTAGAAAATAAAAGTTTAGTACCCAAATTTTCCCACAAAACTCTCCAAAAGTGACTTAGGAAGTAAACATCCCTATCTAAAACAATAGTTTTTGGGACATCATGAAGCCGAACCACTTCCCTAAAGAAAAGATTAGCAATGTTTGTTACATTATCTATTTTCTGGCAAGCAATGAAGTGAGCCATTTTACTAAAATTGTCCACAACAACAAATATGCTATCTTTACCTTTCCTAGTGCTAGGTAAACCCGATACAAAATCTATAGATATATCAATCCGAAGTTCACTAAGTACAGGTAAAGGTGTATACAAACCATAAGACATAGACCTAGACTTAGCTTGTTTACGTGCAATACATTTGGCACAAAACATTTCCACATATTTTTTTATATTTGACCAACAAAATGTTCTCTAAGCATATCTCAGGTCTTTTGCGCACCAAAATACCCCACTAACCCTCCATTATGTGATTATCTAATAAACAACTCTTTAATAGAACATGCAGGAATGCAAAGTTGGTTACCCCTAAAAAGATATTTTTCATGTCTATGGAACTTATTAAATGCAATATGTTCAGAAGCTTGATATAAATTATTAAATCATTATCATCCATATACAACTCTTTCAAATGCTCAAATCCAAGTAACTTATAAGTAAGTATAGAAATCAAAGCATAGCTTCTTGATAATGCATTAGTCATAACATTTTCGTTATTTAGCTTGTATTTAATCACATACGGAAATGTTTCAAAATACTATACCCAACTTGCATGCTTTTGCTCAATTTCCTTTATCCCTTCAAATACTTAAGAGATTGATGATCATTATGTATCATAAACTCTTTAGGCAATAAGTAATGTTCCCAAACCTCAAAAGCTTTCACTAAAGCATAAAGCTCCTTATTATAAGTGTAGTAATTCAAAACTGGTTTGCTTAACTTCTCATGGAAATATGCTATCGGACGATTCTCCTACATCAAAACAATTCTTATACCAATTCCAAAAGCATCATATTCAATTTCAAAAGTCTTGGAAAAATCAGGCAAATGCAAAACGGGTATAATACGTAGATTTTCCTTTAAAGTATTAAATGCATTTTCCTGTTCTTTCTCCCATCTAAAACCAACATTCTTTTTCACGATTTCATTCAATAGAGCGACAATATCAAAGAAATCTATAACAAATCGCCTATAAAAACCTACTAAGTCATGGAAACTCCTAACCTCACTAACTGACTTAGGTTTTGGCCATTCTTAGATAGCTTTAACCTTTTCAGAGTCAACGTCAACTCCCTTAAAACTCACCACAAATCAACCTTTTTAGAGTCAATGTCAACTCCCTTAAAACTCACCACAAATCCTAAAAAGACAACTTTATCCATGCAAAATGAACACTTCTTAAGGTTTGCATACAACTTCTATTTCCTAAGCACCTCCAAAACAGCCTTAACATACATGACATGTTCATTTAAATTTTTACTGTAAATCAATGTGTCGTCAAAGTAAAGAACCATAAATTTACTGTCGTCAAAGTAAAGAACCATAAATTTACTAAGTAATTCATGCAAAACATGATCCATTAAGCTCATGAAAGTACTAAGTGCATTAGATAAGCTAAAAGGCATTACTGACTACTCATATTGTAAAATACCACTTCCGTAGAGTATATGCTGAACATCCAAAGGATATTTGAGAACATACCCAACGAGAATGACACGTTAGAACAATCACTTTAACTAACTAAGGCATCACACAAATCACAAGCATTCAAAAAGATCAACTTTTCCCATTTCATTCACAAACATAAACTTACATTGTTACATTACAATCCATAATCTATATATATACATTGCATAACATTTGAGACTTTACTACTCCATACAAAATGTTTTACATGAAAAGAGAAGCTAAATAAAAGTATTCTATCTAGACTTCTCAGTAACATCTGACCAGACCTTTAAGCCATTCTTGATTCCAAAAATTGACAATACTAAACTTCTACTAGATTGCCTTAGAAGCTAGGTCTCCCTTGTACCTGAAAATCAACGATGCAATTTTGATGAGTTCACGAACTCAGTGAATGAACCATCATTGATGTGTTCACTCATAACAAATCACAAGGACAATTCATAATCCAATTCACAAGCAAATCATGTCATCCAATATTGAATATTATGTCACATTTTATCAGGCTTCAACAAGTACAACTTGTGTACAATATTTCGCATTACTATTTCAAAACAATCCAATAATTAATTTCAGTCATCTATACGATACATATCAAATTGTATATGCAAATGCACATGTGTCTCCATTCATTTTTACTTTGTTGTGACCGAGCATCTATTTACTGTCCCGTATCTATTATGGATACCGAGCTCATTTAATATTCTATCCTGTACCCATTGTAGATACCAGGCTCATTAATAACTAAGCATGTGACTCTTTGTGCACATATCCTAAGCTTTAAGCTCTTTTTTACATTATTCACTCCAGTCACAACTCCTTTATTTGGTCATGTATAACAATTTGATGGAATGCATCAATTCACATATTATGCTATCAATAACTGTCATTCAACATGCACAATCATTTATCACATTTATCGGATCTGAGTCCGACATTCAACATTCAATTGAGTACACATTTTCTATATTCATATACAATTAGAAAGCACTTCAATCCTGAATATCAAAATCCTTGGACCATTAATGTCTAGAATTATCACAATCGTATCAATAACAGTTCAATAACTGAAATTTTAAGAAAAATCAATCATAGTAGGAAAACATCTAGGTTAACTCACAGTACGCTCTAGATAATTTATTGCCTTGATGATTCGGTAATGTCTAGATGCTGACAATTAGCTTGTGCTTCTTTAGTCATGTAATACACATATAATTTAAATATTACGAAGTTGATCAATCATATAAACGCTCAATCATGCACATGTATATGTTCCATGTTCAATGCATGCTCAATTGACTTTCCCAAGTATGTATCCTTATTCACAAATCTTAACCATTCATACATCGTAACTTGGATATAACTAGTTTGCAAATTTAGGTTTATACCTTAAGTAAACTTGATTATTCTAAATTCATCACCCATACATTCACCAATCCTTTTCTAGCATTATATATTCACACAATTTCTCAAATCTGATTTATTCACTCCTAAAACATTACTCATATCCTTTGGATCACATTTGTATTCATAAGAACACCTTTATTCTTTAAACACCTCATAATCTCTATATTTAGATATATTGATATCAAATAATCCATTTCTTAAGTTATAACATCAATTAACGATCTAAACTTATCAAACACTTAACTAACTAATCCAACTTCAAACTAGGTTTATTTTAAGCCTCAATTAAGTCCAAATGCACCAAAGTAAAGTAACTTATCCTTAGTTGGTTCAACATTCACACAAAATAGAAATTTTCAACTTCAAAGCATTGCCCACAATTATGGATGGCCTTCCCATGATCCTGGGATGAGTGAATCGAGTGTTCACTCTCCAATTTCCTTCAATATCTCCAGATTTTAACACCTTCATACCAAATGCAAAACATCTTCTTAATAGTTCATTAATTATACTTCAATTCCTCATCAATTTCACCTCAAGTCCCAACTCAAAATCATCCATACTATTTCCTATCCTATTGTCTTTCATGCATTAAAACAAAATAGATATTATCATTCATTATAATACATGTAATCTTAGTTCTTTCCCATTTCAAGAACACTACACTAGTACCTTTCTTTAGCATAAATTCACATTCGCTATACTTTAAATCCTAATCTAGTTCATCCATATAACAACCAATAACTCACGATTTTCATACATCTAGAAAAAAGCATAAAAGTGTCCAAGTCCTTCCATCATATTCCAACACACTTCATCATCTACATTATATATAATCCATACCAATTCAATCATCACAATCTTTCTATTAAAACATGCCATAAAAATCAATACTTTACTTACTTGTTTAGCTTCCAATCCTAGCTCAATTTATCAAGTCTACCCAGCTCTCCATGGATGTAAGATCATCACAAATTCAAGGTGAAAATACGTTAAGTTTTTAACAACTAGATGAAGACAACAAAAATATTGGAGTGGCAAAGTGTTTTGGGAAAAACTCAAAGTTATGAGGGTTGGGTTTGAGTGTCGAAAATGAGAGAAAGAAGAAGAAAACATGTAGCAAAAATGAAAGAGAAAATGGTCTTCCATGTATGTAGGTGTCGTGGGGTATAGGTGTATGGTAAGTGTTATGACACTTGTCAAGTAAAGACACATGCTACATGCCTTCTACTTAAGATACCAAATGTCACTTAAATACCTAGTTCATTTGTTCCTTAATTTCTAAGCCATTTGTCACTCAATCTCTCATCCATTTATCACTCAATTCTACTACCATGTGTCACTTATTTCTACTGTCATGTGTCAACTTGTTTTGTCACTTGACATTTTTCTTAGTCCAAATATATATATCAATTCATCAATCTCCCAATTCTAAGAATTAATTCCAAATTACTAATTGTAAATCATCAAACCAAAATTCAAGACATAAATGATACACAATCATATCCTAACCATTTTAAACCTTTCATAACCTCAAATGCTCATAATGTTCCTATCTACTCCTCGAGTATACCAGAATATCATATATGATTACAATCACAAAATGATCTAAGTAAGGTTGGAATAATTTATTCATCAATGCCATAAAAGCTGTCGGAGCATTTGTCAATCCAAAAGGTGTCACCAAATATTATACTAAAATTCAACTTTGTACCTAATGTTGTTTATAAATTGCCCTAAATCTAGAAGTAAATATGGGATATGGTGAGATCATATTGTGGACATGGAATAGGAGAACTTTTCCATTGTGCACCCAATATTCCCCATTATGGAAGTATCCACATAAGTACTTTACTAGTATTTAAAAAAGTTAAACTCTTGTGGTTTGGTCTTTTTTTTAATGCTACTGTTTAGTAATGAGACTTATCTATTAGACAATTTCATTTGTTATGTTATATGTCGTTAATTTTTCATTTATTTATTACTCAAAACAACATAGTATTAAAATTCTTAAAATCTAATATGACATTGTTTTGGAGCTGTGAATAAAAAGAAAATTAGCAGCATATAAAGTTGCATGATAGCGAAATCATACTAAAGATAAATGATAGTTCTGTAGGTTAGTTCTATTCAATAGTTTTCAAAATAACAACAGTTTGTGTAGGTTAGTTCTATTCAATTTTTAGTTGCTCGAGCTGTGCAGGTTAGTCCATTATTCAAGAGTACATCGGTTTTTACTTGTGGTGTGTAACCTTAACCTTAGTAAGGGAATAAGGTGGTTGGTGTGAAGAAGGCTGGATAGACCTTTACTATTGAGCCAATGATTAATTCATGTGAGTTTCTGTTAGGTTTGGCTCCTTAATTTGTCCCACATTGGTTAGGGAGCACATTTAGGGTAAGACTCTTGCTTATATAAGGAGGATACCGCCTCCTTGGTTATGTGCACCAATACAAAGTCAAAGATTTGTATAACAAATTTTGACTCTAGTTAAATTCCTCTTTTGAGGTGAGAGTTAGAGAGTTTTTTTGGGTATTTCTTTTTGAGTGTATTGGGGTATTAGGTGAGAGGAAAAAATGTGTGATTGTAAGAATTTTTTACATAGTGGATTTTCTTTTCGGAGTTTATGGTTTTTTCTCCAGTTTGGGAGTTTCTACATAAGTTCTCTTGTGTTGTTATTATTTCTCTATTTTCTGATATTTTTATCTATAAAATATCCTTGGGTGTGAGTTTAGAAGGTTTGAATTCCCAACAAATGGTATTAGAGCCAAGGTGTATTTTTCTTGAAAATTCTAAGTATGCTCTATGGTCGTACGTTTGACTGATCTTTCACATTAGAAAAGATTTTCTTGAGAAATGTTCATTTGGTGCAGTGGGGGATTTAGTGTGGTAGTGTGGAAGAGCATGTCTAGGAAAGTTCTGGCTAAGGAAAGATTTGATACTTAAATATGTCTGTTTGTGACCCACCTCTTTTTCTGAGAACTTACCTAGTGTACTATTTATTTCTACGATAAAATTCATCAAGGCAGAAGTGCATAGTAAAAAAATGTCAAAAAATAGGGCTTCGAATCCTGTCATATTTGAGGTGGAGAAATTTGATGGGAGAATTAATTTTGGCTTGTGGCAAGTGCAAGTCAGGGACAATTTAATTTAGTCGGGGTTACGCAAAGCATTGAAAGGCAGGAAAATCCTTGATATCGATACTGCTACTAGTGATACTGGAAAAACTGCTAATATGTACAAATATAGTATGAGCGATGAAGATTAGGAGGATCTGGATTTAAGAGCAGCAAGTGGGATATGACTGTATTTGGCCAAGAATGTCCTTGCGAATGTGCATGGAATATCTGCGGCAAAAGAGCTCTGGTAAAAACATGAGGAGTTGTATCAAACAAAGGGTGTCTCAAATCAGGTGTACCTGAAGGAGCAATTTCATACACTGCGAATGAGGGAAGGTACTACAATTTCAGATTATTTAAGTGTTCTTAATGGGATCGTCTCTGAACTGGAGGAAATTGGAGTTAATATAGATGGTGAGGATCAAGCTTTGAGACTCATATGGTCTTTTCCATCTTCTTATGAGCACATGAAATCTATTTTGATTCATAGGAAGGAGAAGATAGTTTTTTCTAAATAAAAACTCTTTTCAGAAGAGAGAAGACTGGGTGGTGGAAGAAATGTTCCTCATGAAGACTCAGCTCCGGTGGTAGCTAGATATGAAGCATCCCGGTTCCGTAGAACCGGTCGGACCAGAGAAACGGGTCCAAGTGAGGTATATAAGAGAAATTAGGAAAACACATCTCATGCTCATGCATTTGTGAACAGTGATATGTGCACACGAAATTATCTGTAC
>JANQBM010000221.1:32846162-32857765 GCA_025594535.1 Erythroxylum domingense
TAGGTAAACTAAAGGGACATTCCATCCTATAGAACCAAGATGTCTTTGGTTGCAAGCTCCACAAACTATAAACCCCCTTTTTTTTAGATGTTTATATTATAAAGAGTTATGACTAAGCATTAAGCAATCTATTAGCCACTTTTGTAATAAGGCTAAATGGGAAGGGGTTATTCAATAGGCCTCGGATCCCTAACTCCTAACTAAGGATCATCACTCCCTCTTCAAGGTTGCACTTGGATTTACAGTTAACTCAATTTGGAAGAAAAGGAATGCGAGGGTTTTTGGGAAGTCATAACTGAATATGCAAAGCTTAATACGTAGGAACTTGGATTGAATAAGAGAGCTGATCATGATCAAAGGCAAAGATCTCAAGTTATCATCTATCCTTATCTGCAAGTTCAACCTTTGATTACTTCTTCAAGCAAGCCTTAAGCAATTACTTGACTGATTGTTAAGGAAGGTCCGTGGGCAAAGACACTGAAAATGGTGTTCTAAATTTTTATAACCATGAATCTAATTAATATGAGTACTTCATTAGGCATAGGATTATAGCATTTGTTTTGTAATTATTCCATGAACTTTAACATGCATTTTACTATTCTTTTTGGATATTCTCTTGGCATCGAGAACTTAACATTAATTTCATTACTTTCCTTTTGGAATATATTCTTTAATTTTCAAAAAAATATTTTAAAATGTGTTTGAAAGATTCAATAAATATGTGAAGTGAGATAACAAGAACTTTGATTATAAGTATTGCTTTGCAAATAACTTAATTTTAAACTTATATACAATCTCAGAGATTGAATATGGTCTGGTAATTTTTTTATATCAAAGATTGTACTTAAACAGTTAAAGTAGCCTACATTATCCAACCAAACCAAATTATACAGATTTATTTGATTTGATTTAAGTTATTATGGGGTTTGATTTGGTTTAGAAATATTAAATTATCGTGTAAATTGTTTTCTTATTAATTCTAACATAATTCATTATTCACCTCTATTTAATCGGGCAGTCGTCAACTAATGCAATTATAATTCGTCCTGAAAAATTCTTTAAAAAGTGTAAGGAGCTAGAGAAAAGGAAGGTCTATTGATTTAGGCCTCATCTACGAATGGGAACACAATCAAGAGATCCATTATAAATATATGTAGAAACGCCCGTTCACCCTCTCATCCACTAGAATTCAAATCTTAATAGATAAAGGGACCATATTTGATATTTCAGTCTCATTTTATCAAATTCCAAATAAATAGGAGAGTCCTTTATAATCATAGTTGGATTCCGGTAACTGATGAGGAAGTCATCGAAAAGCTCAAGTTCTTAGTACCTTATTCAATGATGAAGGGAAAAAAAACAAAAAAAGCCAGCTTCATTCATTTGTATCCTTTGAAATCACTGAAACTCGAAAGTGGAGACTTCCTAAATTTTAATTAAAGATGATATATCAACTACCGAGTTGAACGGTAGAAGTAATATTAGCTGCCAAGAAGGTTTAGAAAAAAAATAAAAATAAAAAGAGACATTAATTCTTATTTATTTTGTGTTTGAAGGAAAGAAGTGTTTCGTACTCAATTCATCTGATATATATATATATGTATGTATGTCCGTATGCATGCACCCTTGAGTGCATCAGGTTTAAATCCCATTTAATGATATGTAGAAGAAAAGAGAGAGAAAATCATGAAGCAAAAGGCTACAAGATAGAGACTTAAATTAACACAGCTTTTCTGCTATTCAGTTAACGTTTGTGAAAAGGAAAGAGGGTAGAAGAGAGACGATTAATAAGATGAGGGAATTTCTTTTGAAATTCAGACATTAATGCCAAGTTTTCTTGATGAAGAAGATGAGCTTTCTTTCTCAGCTTCTCGTTCTCTTCAACTATACTTCGGTTCTCCAAATACAGCTTCAAGTTCTTTAGTTCCATTTCCACGTCATTCCCTGGTTTTTCCTCACATGACGTTGATCTTCTCCTGCAATTTATAATATAATTGGATAACAGAAGACACTCCATGTATGATTTTATTGAGAGCGATAGCAAATAAGTACCAATAAACTTGTATGTGATTGATCATTTGTCACAACATGAATGCAGTGGTAAGATACATCTACATATATGTAAATATGGGTACCTGGTGAGACCGGAAACTTGAACCTTGTGTTTCTTTGATCGCTGCGTTCTCTTTGAAGAGCTGCTAAGTGGAGTAAATGGGAGCTTCTCTGTTCTGTTGGTGCACATCGTTTCTTATGGGCACTGGAGATATAGGAAGATGAATGAATGTCGACAGATAGAGTTGGAATCAAGCTACTATAAATAAAAGAGGGGATTGTGCAACTCTATCTAGAGAGTAGCTGTGCGTGTGTGTGAGAGAGAGAGAAAAAAAGAGAGAGAGAGAAGTTTCTCTTGAATGGTAATGATATCAGTTGGACCCATGATTGCAAAAGGAATGCAATTCCATGTTCGTGAAGGAGCACAAGAACTTGAAGCCTATCTTTTGTATTGTCTTTTGCATCAAATAATTAATGGCGTCACCTAAAATAAGAGCGGGGATCTCTGTCTACTTTTATAGTATCCATCTCTCTTTAATGTCTAAAACTACGTCGATTTAGTCATTTAATAGGATGGAACACTCTCTAAACTTCTGTCTAATGATTAAAACGATATAAGCAGAGTAAAACTAAACAAAGAATCTAAACTCTTAAAATAAGTACACAAGGTTAGGGATTCCAAATTCTTACTTTTTTCTTGTGGAATTCCTTCGTATGATCTTATTCTTTTTAAGTACTTGAGGTCTTCTTTAATTTGCTCACAATGAAAAAGTTCAGCTAATTCCTTACAACTTTTAGTAAATCCATCGAGTCTAATCCATAACTTGAAAAAATGGAAGAAACTCTAATTGTTAGATAGCTTAAAACTTTTGAAGAAACTCTAGACGTCACCTTGTGTTCAATCGGGATTGGGGGAGCCATTCCAAGTTCAAAATGAGACATGATATTATTGTGAAGAGCCTCAAGATAGGTATCTGAACCTTTTTTTAATTAATTAAATAGCGAAACGATTGGAACGAGTTATTACAAGGTGTACGAAATGATATTTTCATTTATTTTTTACTACTGCATTTGTGGACCATTAAAAGGAACCCTTTGCCAGGTCCACTTTTCATTTAAGGTGTACAAAATGATATTTTCATTTATTTTTTAGTACTGCATTTGTGGACCATCAAAAGGGAGTTGTGACATCTTCAGTCGACCCTTTGCTCGGTCCACTTTTTATTTATCTCATTATGCCTGCTTTGAACACAAATATCTAAGAGTCAAATGTTACATTGAGGGCCTGAAAACCCCATCACCTCTGTTAATGTTTTTTCTTCCTCTGCGTTTGATGACAAATAAAGCATAAAAGAAACAAACAAGGAATATACACATTATGTGTACATGTAAATGTTCTTATTGATACTGATATTGACCAATGGCCATGTTGCTGTCTTTTGTTTGCGTTCACAAGTTTCTTCATTATGATATATTTCTTTTTCTAGAAAACGAACAATTACTTATGAGTTATAGATAAGAAAATTTGTCACTTGGGCTACAATTCATTGACGCGCCACTAACTTGCTTTTTAGAATAGATAAAATAGAGACTTTTGTTAATGTTGTTCCCTCTTAAAATTTGCTTACTGCCTTGATTTCGATCCACTTTCATTTGCTAATTAGTGAAGATAAAACAGTGAGCTTTTGTCTTATCACTAATCCTACATGTACAAGGAAACCACATAGTTTAAGAGAATTTATAGTTAAAGCTATTCTATTAAGTCATCCTTATGCCTAAAGTTCAAAGATGCACCTATTTTCTTTTTTTCTATGGCAAGTTTTTGAGAGAAAAGAACTAGAATTTTTACTTCTCCATACTCATAAAATTCCTAACCATGGTCTGATTACGAAGTTATTAGTTGACACGTATAGTTTGACAACTTAAGTCAACATTAATGCAACGTTTTTAAATAGCCTCAATTTAATAGAAATTACTTATTTCTGCCAATTGAAAAAGATAGAAGCAGGGAAGGAAGATCATTACCAAAAAAAACTGTTAATCAATGATCAATGAAATATAGATTCACAAATGATAGCAATGGTTTGTGTAGTTTTATAACATTGCACAAATGATAACACTGGTTTGTACAGTTTTATAACTTAAATGTCAAACTAAATTTAAATTCTTTTTTTGCTATAAAAGATAATAAAGGTAATCCAACCCTACATAATGGAATTAAATGGTTATATTCTCATATTAATTTCATGGAATTGAGAGAGCAAACAACATAAATTAGTTCTCTTGCTATTTTAGAGCTGATATAGATCTCGAGAAACAAGACCAATTGAATAGCACCGTATCATTCCTTCTATCACTCACAAGCTTTCCAGGGTATAATTCTGAATACCACTCTTAGAATTAGCATATGTTTATTGGAAAATTAACTAGCTAGCTTAGCTATTATAACAAATAGTGGAATCATATCACTTTTATCTGTTAAAACAAGATGAAAAAGATTCTTATCCCGCGACTTTTTCTGTGACATTTCAAGATCTCATAATATATCTTGCATACATCCATATATACAGCTGAGGCATAAATGTGACTGTACGTATACTACGCTTCTACGACTGCCAGTAAGTGTATGTATACTGTATATCCACACTCTAAGCTCAATCATGCTATTCTTGAATTGTTGAAAGGACGAGCTATCGATCGAAGAGGACTACAACCACTAAGACCATCACTTATTTCTTCTTTTACTACCTCTACTCAGAAAACTTGTGAGGTTATATGTATCTGCAGTAGTCAACCAAGAAATGAAGGTTTTTCCCCCTCTTCTTCTACATCCTCTTCAAGTGCCCTAAAAACCGAAAGTTTTGGTTTCTGATGTAGGTCTAACGTGCATCAATGATGATGGTTGTGCATTAATATCCCACGTACTCTTAGGTCTATGCCCACAATTTGATATAAGGGTTGTCTCATTTAAACGTCTTGTTCCAATCATAGAAGTGCACCGTGAGGCGCAACTGATCATTTACTGCTTTGTATCAATGTATGAATTCCATCTATTACCATTACAATGGATCGTCATCGCCACTATATATATGCATCCATGAATCATGACAATTTTGATACTTGAATTAGTTGTGTTATTCTGTTCAACGTATACATTATTATAGCTACTTAGGTGATAATTACGTAATATATCCTCGTATATGTACATTATACCTATGTTTTTGTTACTAGAGGCTCCATATATATTACAGGCCATTCGGGTTTGATATATGGGTAACAGAAACACAAAACTAGTTTTTACTTGCAATTCATATTATTTGTTCTTATATTTTCTAATGATGATAACTTTTTTTTGGCTAATCGAAAAAATGAACATTTACCAACATAAGAATTATGATAGAAGATAAAACGTGGAGAGAAAAAGTAGATACTATATGGTTCAAGATAGACCTGTGTGACTCTCCAACGCTTTAGCGGAATCTAGAAACGGATGTCCGTAGCTAGCTGATTCCAATGATAGGCTCCATTCTACTGTAAAACATTGAGTTCCATCATGTATCCGCTATTTCTCCACCTCTCATCAAATATCAAACCTCACCACCCATGGTTATAATTACCGCAAGTGTAGACTTAGTCGATTTGCGAGTTTAACCGCAATAATTAACAGAAGAAAATTTAAGTTTCCTTTTATTTTTCGGTGTGAAATTAACATATTTACGTAGATTAGAAAAATATAATAATGATGATGCGATTAATTAAGTTGGTACAAAATTTAAATTTTCAACTGGGTTATATTAGTTTTCTTCCTTTTTCGTTTTCCGATTACATTTAATTTTAATTATCTTTAACACTCTCAATGTCTTGTAAACTTACCGATCTTATAACTCTTTTTACAGGTTCATTACGTATACACTTTCTGATTGCGTAGAATTACTGGACATACTTCATATCCACCAACTTTATGTCAGTACAGCTTACATAAAAGTCCACTAGTAATAATATTCACCAAGAGTTTTTCCTACAAGTTTCCTAGTAGATAGTTAAGGCTGTCATCCTAGCCAATACTTCAGTTCTGATTGAATATTAGAATATTTCCTTGATGAAGACTGCCGTTCAAGGTTTTTTTAAAGTCATCCTTCTATCTTTTAACAAATCCTTTTTTTGTGTTCAGTGATTCAAAAAAACTGGGTCTAATCAAATTAGTCTGCTTGAGCTTTGGAGTTTCTTTTTTTTTTTTTACTTTAATATTGTTAAAACTGAATCTAATTAAATCAGCATAATGTAATTAGATATTGTCCTGCTCAAGAGTCAATAGTAATATTTTAAAAACTAAACCGGACATCAAAAAGATTCAACCAGTATTTAATAACTAATAATTAAAAATTATAAGAATAAGTAAAAATATATTATAAAATAGAAAACTTTACTGAAACAAAAAATGCACTAATATATGTCTATTAATATACAATAAACTAATAACAAATCTAATAATTTAAACTAAGATTGAATCTAATATAAAATTTAAAATAAAAATAAAAATAAAAATAAAAATAATATTTCTTTATTATCATTTATTTAAAGATTCGTAAAAGTTGAGGTATATTTAAAGCAAGTTAATAAAAAAGACTCCAACTTTATTTTAACTTCTTTTTGATGACCTTTAAACATTCTTCTTTATAGTTTAAATATTATTTTTAACACATTCTTAAATTATCTTAAGTAAAATCGCTTATATATATATATTAATTAATAACTTAGTTTATTTAACAAATTCATGATAAAAATTATTAATTTTTAACAATAATAATTTGAAAATTTTGAATTAAGGTATAGAGAGATAAATAGAGAACTTAAAATTTGACAAATATAACTTATTAGTGAGATTAAATAAATTTAGTTTTTTTAAGGATAAAAATAGTAATTAATTTTTATCAATAATAATTTATAACAAAATTTTTAATTAAAATATAAAATATACATTTAAAAGTAAAATATATATTTTATTAATTAGATTGTGTGATAGAATTGAAAAAAATCACTAAAAATGTCATTAAAATTTTCAAAAATGTCAAAAATAGAGAGTGATAAGGACAACTTGTTGAGCCCCACATAATTAAATGTGCTGACAGATTCTCAAAGTTTGTTAATAAGGATAACTTATTGCGCCTCACATAGTCAAATGAGCTGACTCATGGCTGATTTTTTCAAGAAAATTGACCGGTTTAGTTTTTTCTTATAAAGGTTACAAACATAAACTAAATCGAAATTCAGACCGATTCGTATTTATTTTAGGCCAAGTGGTTGGTCTGGTCCAATCTTTCAATCATTGGTCAATAGCAATGGAGTCTCCTAAACTAATGTTTTGATACCACACTGAAGATCCCGAAGGGCAAACAATTTCTCTAACTTTGATGTCGAAATAAGGTCCAAGATAATGTGTAGCGATGTAATGCTGAAGTTCAACATCAAGTTGCTTGATTTGAGTTTTGTATGATTGATACATTTGTTGGATATACTTAGAGACGTCGTCAATTTTATGATGAGTAGCATGTGTTTGTTGACTGATTTCATCCAGCTTGGAATCAATTCTTCTAAGAACTTTAGTCTGTGCTACTGCATTCGATATCTGTCAGTTTAGAACTTCATCTGAAGGATTAGAAACAAGTGTTCCTTGTGAAGTTATTCTTGTGGCTCGGATATAAGGGCTAGAGATAACCCTCGTTGATTCATCAGTACTTCTATTTAAAGAAAGAAAAGCTTCCTCATATGGCACTACCATCATGCACAGAATAGGAGTAGGATTCATAACAGGAACTGCTAACTTTGTTTGACAGGTAGAGGATTTCAGCATCTCATGAAGAGATCTAGGTCTTGATCTTTTAATAGTTAGACCAATATATTTGTTGGAATCATCTGGATCAGAATCATGCTTGTGTGGATGATATTGTTTCATACCTTCTCAACAAGATTTCTATTTTTTCTTCTTTCTTCTTTATCGTCTGACATACCGATCATCATCATCGTCAGTATCTAACTCAGGGTTGAGACAGACTTCACAATCGTGTTCTCACATAAATAGGTCAACATCTCATACAAAATGTCCATAATAATGGCTAACATAAACTGGATCTCTGTTACATTTGAAATAATGAATAGGAGGACCGAATTTACCTTCCGTATGTGGAAATACGGGTTGGATCAAAAAAACAGCCCTAGAGGTAAAAGTTCCAGTTAGATCTTCATTGGCTTTGTTAGATGGACTTTACCGTTCCATCCTTTAATGTCTTCATAATCAGAGGAGTTTTTGTATGAAAAGAGTGTCGATGAGGTGCGTGGAACACCTTTTGGTAATTGACGATCCATTCAGTAGGTATTAATTTTTCAAGCTCCACTGTTAGTAGTTGCTTCGGGATCTGGAGAATAGTAGTCTAATCATTAGAACGATCAACAATTATGTAAAGAGCATCCGAAGTAGAGTTTGGAAAATTGAGGTCCAAAGCATGATTTTGCAGATGATAGATCATCTGGTGATATAGAGTAGCCATTATGGCTGTAGGATCTTGATCTACTCTAATGATCTAGATCTGAACTTGCAGTTGTTCAGACTAAGTGGAATCATCCAACCTGATGTTGAAATCAGGTTCTATCGTCAGTATGACACTTCCATTGTTGAGAGTAATCAGTAAGGTACCAATGAAGACATTTTAGTACGTTATGTAGGCTGTGTCTAAAAGAGATATCCTGGTTGTAGCAGGTATTCCTTTTCTTCAATGAAGTGTGAGAATAAGGTGTATAACCCTACATGAAGATGTGCATGGTCATGCTCTCTCCAAAGAGAAATAAGCTCCTTTGGTATTTCAAGCTTCACGTATTGTTCTATTATTATAGATCTGAGACCACACTGTTCCAATCTAAAACTCTAGATGATTTCCTTGACTTTAAGACGTCTACATCTCGTCCATGAACAATCACGAGAATATATACTGTATGGACTCAACAAAGGTAAAGAAGACTCATAAACACGGTTTTCTACAGGAACATGGGTAATTTCTACTAGGTTTTCTATTTTATTAAACAACATAAGCTTTACACTAGAAGGTAAACTAGACATAGACAAACTTAAAGATAAATGAACAGGATCGTTAGACAGTGCTTTAATATCTTATGGTTCTCTCCCTACTCACTTAGTCTGAACTAAGTTACAATGTTAACAAAAATGTGTTTGAACTTTCTCAAATTCCTACACCGTATGTATCCCCTCGAGATAAACTGTTGGAATACTGTCCTAAATCACATGCACAGTTTACTCACCCATATCCTCTTTAGAAAAATGCTAAACTTTTTCATAAGTCTACCTTTCAAAAAGAATGAGGATATCATTCCTACGAAAGCCACACATCCAGGGATGAACCCTGATAATCTAAAGCTTGCACACTTTCACAACTCTCTTTCCCCTTTTGAAAAAATAGTCTCAACAGTACCTACACTCTTTCCTCATTAAACTTTAATCTCATAGTGGAATTGTTTTAAGCACAGTCATGGATTGTCTTAGACTTTCTGATACACAAAATCCTCAGAAAAGGTGAGTGTAGAGCATGCTTGTCTTTGTACCAAGACAGATAGTAACATGTACTCAAGACTTAAGCTTTCAGGAGAGGGAGAACTTAGAAAGAATAAGAAACACTTAATCTCAAACTCATATTCATATTACTTCAATTAACTAAGACCTGCTTCCAATGAAGGAGAAGCCTTGCTTTTATAGATGAAGAAAGGGGTATAAAAGTAAAACTCCCTAAAGACACACTCATTACAACTTTAAAAAAGAAGAGTACAATCATTAAATCTTTAACAAAGCTACTTTAGCCCGTTGGTATTACAACTTGCTCTGATACCAATATTTAGGATTTGTTATTACAACGCTTCACAAGACCTTTTGGGGGGCTCAGTGGTATCAGAGTCACCAAGTAATGCCTAGGTTTACCCAACGTCGCGAGTTCGAATCCCAAAAAAACAATGTGGGAATGGAGTCGCAATTGAGTGCCCAGTGGGCCCCATCTGCTGACGCAGGTTGGAGTAAGGGGTATATTTAGGATATTTAGGATTTGGTATTACAACCCTTCACAAGGCCTTTTCAGGAGCTCAGTGGTATCAGAGCCACCAAGTTTTAGCCTGGGTTTGCCCAACATCGCGAGTTTGAATCCCAGAAAAATAATGAACGAATGGAGTCGTAGTTAAGTGCCTTGTGGGCCCCATCTGTTGACGTAGGTTGGAACGGGGGATATATTTAGGATTTGGTATTATAACCCTACACAAGGTCTTTTGGGGGGCTCAGTGTTTCTTAAAGAAACTGTTATTTTTTTCAAGTTTGATCTTAAAGTAGGATTTTGGCAACTGGGTGTTCACCCCACTTAAAGATACAAAACTGCATTCTGCATTCTCAATGCACAATACCAATGGGTTGTTATGTCATTTGGGCTTAAAATCACCCCATCACTGTTTTAATGAACTATGACCAAGATTTATGAGCCTATCCTCAACAATGCAATAATCTACATTGATGACATTCTACTGTTCTTAAAGACCCATGAGGAACATTAGGCGTTACTTCAATACCTTGTGAAGGGTTAGCATATCAAATTACTTATACAACCACTACGCTCCCACTAAGTCCCCCAAAGGCCTTGTGTAGGGTTGTAATATCAAATCCTAAATATACCCCCCGCTCTAACTTGCGTTAGCAGATAGGACCCACAGGGCACTTAACTGCGGCTCCATTCCCATATTATTTTTCTGGGATTCGAACTCGCAACGTTGGACAAACCTAGGCCAAAATTTGGTAGCTCTGATACCACTGAACCTTCCAAAAGGTCTTATGAAAGGTTGTAATACCAAATCCTAATTATTCTTATTGTGGTTCTCACCATTTTCATATAGCAACTTAACAAAGGATTCTTTTATTAAGACAATCAAAATTTGATGGTGAATGATGTACGATTGATGGGGTATCATACTATATATAATCAAGAAAAGAAAAAAGCAAGCTTTTCCCTTCTTTTTAAGTAATGCATATATTAACATGGTCAGATATGTATTGTAATGTGTAAATGAGAAAATAATATAAAAATAATTAGAAGTTCTAGAACGTTCAGTAAGGTGGACTAAGCAAGGCATCAAATACAACGAATTTTTTTTTTTTTGGAAAACAGGAGAACTCATAATATTATCTTTGAGAATAAGACTCAAATAGTACATCCGGAATATCAACCCACATCTGAAACCTGCCATGGCGGATAGAATCACGTGCCAGTAGATGGGCACACCTATTCTCCTAGAGTCTAATCCAAAAAACTTTAATATCTGGCCGAGCAAGAAGAAAAGCTTATAGTCAGACACAATCAAACTATTAAGTCATTAATTTGCACTTATTTTGGACTTAATTATCGTTAATGTGTTGAAATAATTATCCAAAATTAATTATAATTGTTTACAGATGATTTTCAACACCTTAGAGATGAAATTGAATCAAAAAGATGCAAAAGAATGAAGAAAAT
>JANQBM010000221.1:32857865-32886452 GCA_025594535.1 Erythroxylum domingense
AATTTTTGTTATTTGTGCCGTTTGAATTCGCAATTACATAATCGTTAAAAATTCCTCGTGGGAACGATATCCACTTATCGCTACTACATTAATTTGTTTTAACGGAAGTGATTTCTTTTATATTTGGTTGCAGGCGACAGCATCACCACAAACCAAAATTAGAATTGTCCTCACTCATAGAGTTAATAGCCAAACATAAAGAGTGGCAATCTGTAAAAATACAACTAGGTTCAAGTAAAGAGTCAGAGGCATAATGTAAACACTGCCTCAAAGCAAGAGCTTCCGCAATCAACAATCTATCACCACCTTCCTCAAAACCCGAAATAGCCAAGGAAAATTTGCCTTCAGCATCCTTAATAGCCAAGCCAAAGCCCACAAAGTCCATAGCTTGAAACACTGCACCATCAACATAAGCAAGCCAAGTAGCTTGATGATTGATATGGGCTGGTTGAATAGGAGCAGCACCTGCATGTACTACTATCGTTGCTGCTTGTGATGTTGTTGATGTCAACCTATAGTCATCCAGAAGTAGGCAAGCTAATTGGGAAATATGCAAAGAGTTCGACCAAGTATTAGACCACAAAAAAGCAATTCGAGCAGCCCATGATTTCCATGCAACTATAGCCACAAGCTCAACTCGTTGCTTGCCCAAAGAAGAGAAGATGTGAAGGAACAAATCCTGAAAAGACAAATTCATATTAGAAAAAATAAACCAGTCTGCCTCCACACTTCTTTCGCAACAATACACTTGACCAAAACATGGTCCACATTCTCAGCTTCATGGCAAAACAAACATTGAAATGAGGTGTTAACACCCCACTGTGATAGATTATCTCTAGTAAGGAGCACATTACAACCCATATGCCACATAAAATCCCAAATTTTGGGAGGGACATTCAACTTCCATAAATGCTTCCATAACACACCATCACCACCACCACCATTTCTAAACAAACGATAAGTTACATGATAAGTAGTTTTGATCATATAAAAGCCCTTCCGATTAAAGTGCCATATTAACTTATCTTGATTGGTATGTAGACTCAATGGGATACTTAAAATTTTCCTCATATCATGAACAGTAAACAAATTCATAATCTTTGAGACATCTCATCTCCTTTCTCCTGCAACAAAAAGATCACACACCCGTAAAGCATCAGGAATAAAGAGAGGGCCATTCTCCACATAAAAATTATCTGTACAAGGAATCCATGGATCCCTATTCACATATATACTCCTCCCATCTCCTACCCTCCATTTCACCCCTTATTGCAATACCTGTTTAGAGAACAAGACACTCTTCCAAGCAAAGCTACAACCCGATCTAGGAGTAGCTGATAAAAAATCCCCCATTGGGAAATATTTAGCTTTGAAAACACTATACACGAGAGTGTTGGTATCAGTTAATAAACTCCACCCTTGTTTCCCTAGCAAAGTAGTGTTGAAATATCTTAAATATTAGAACCCCATCCCACCAACAGACTTCTTACTGCACATACGATCCCAAGCAATCCAATTAATACCCCCCATGAGCCCCCTTACCATGCCACCAGTAATTATTAAACATCACCTGCATCTCATTGCACATGGAAACTGGAAGCAAAAATACATTCATACAGTAAGTTGGTATTGCCTGCGCTACAGATTTAATTAAGATTTCGCGTCCAGCTCTAGAAAGATAGATATTATTCCAATTATTCATTCGTTTCCACACCCTATCCTTGAGAAAAGAAAAAAATTGTGTTTTATTTCGCCCTATTAACGATGGCAACCCCAAATACTTACTATCCCCAATAAGCAGAGAAACATTCAGAAGCCCAAAAATAGCCTGACTAACATTGTCAGAAATAGCAGGGCTAAAAAGAATGTCAGACTTATTAAGATTAACAGACTGACTTGAAGCAGCCTAATAATTACCCAGAATAGCTTTAATTTTCGTAGCCTCCTGGACATTACCCCCACTCATCTACAAAAAATAAGTGGGATATCTTAGGACACATAATTTCAGCCCAAACACCATAGATTAGACCTCAATGCTTGGCATCTTTAAGCAGTAAATATAAGCCTTCTACTACATACAAAAATAGATATGGGAAAATTGGATCCCCTTGCTACAAACATCCATAAAACACATTTTCATCCACTTCAACCACATAGCATCAAACCCCAGAGCAATAATCATATCACATATAAATTCCCAATTAACCCAATCATAGCCTTTGCAATGTCAATTTTAAGCGCACAAGCACCATTCTGACCCCTAGCTCTACCTCGTAAACTGTGAATAATCTCATAAGCCACCATAAAATTATCCATAATCAAACGATCCGGAATAAAAGCAGACTGATTTTTTGAGATCGCTTTATGCAGGATATGTTTCAATCTATTTGCTAGTGCTTTTGACATGATTTTATAGAGCATATTGCATAAAGCTATAGGCCTAAAATCTTTTACTGACACCGGACTTTCACACTTATGAATTAAAACAATCAGTGTTTCAGGTAAAGATTTAGGGAGAATACCTTAAGCAAGCCATGATCGACAACTATTTGAGATATCCCTACCCAGTAAATTCCAATTCTTCTGAAAGAAAGCCGGTTTCAATCCATCAGGTCTAGGCGATGTATCTAGGTTCATTTGAAAAATAGCAGTCTGAAATTCCTCATCCAAAAAAAGGCTTAGTAAGTTTTGCATTATCATTATGGTTGACCAAATGCTGAACCAATCTAATAATTTGGTTGCGATAAGGAGTGGCTGTACCTTGGAAAAGGCCATCAAAATACTCCTTCACCAAAGCTTGAATATCATCCTCATTGCTAACCTAAGAACCGAAGTATCATGTAAATTTTCAATACGGTTACTACGGCGTCTAGCCCTGATACTATTATAAAAATATTTCGAGTGCTTGTCCCCATTTCTCAACCAAAACACTTTAGCTTGCTGCTTCAAACGGATATCATCTTCTGTCAACAACTTGTTCCATTCTTCCTTCAAAAGTCGAATAGTTAAACTATCTAAAGTGTCAATTTCCCGTTCAAGTTTCTACTACACAACCCATTTTTGCCCCCATCTGGTTCGATTTTTCTCCTTTCCCCAAAGCTGAACATCAATAATTAGTTTGTCTCGTCGCACCATAAAGTCATCACTAGTCGAGCCTTACCAAGATTGTGAGACCACATCATAAAGATCATTATCCAGTAACCAAGCATTATCAAACCTAAAACTGCGATTTGTGTGGCCCAACAAATAGCCCGTATCGACCAAAAGTGGGGAATGGTTAGATACAAGAGCCACCAGATTTTTACAAACCGCATTAGGGAACATATCAACCCATGGTGGCGTAGCACAAGCTCTGTCCAACTTCTCTCGTACACGATCCTGTGAGTTCTCCCTATACACATAAGTAAACAAAGACTCAGTTATGAAGATATCAGACAAGTTAGCATCCATCAAAGCCTTACAGAACCCATTTATCAAACCAGTGGCACGAGGCGGACCAACATCTTTTTCATAAGCTGCTGCAACATCATTATAGTCTCCTACACACAGCCAAGGAAGACTATTTCGAGTTGCAAGAGCACGCAATAAGTTCCACGAGTCCCTTCGCCTTGTACTTGTTGGATACCCATAAAACCCTGTAAATCTCCACATGCCATTCGGACCCTGTATTTCACAATCAATGAAATTACAAGAGAAGCTCTGAATTGATACTCAGACTGAAGTATTCCACATAATATAAAGTCCACCCCCAATTCCAATACTGTCAACTAAAAAGCAATAATCAAAATGAAAAAAAGACCGTAAAGCTTCCATCCTATCGCCGTGAACTTTTGTTTCAGATAGAAAAATCACAGCTGGTCTACACCGGGAAACCAAGTCCTTCAATGCACTTACTGCCCGAGGATTACCTACTCCTTGGCAGTTCCATATTAGGAGCTTCATTGTCTTCGGTTGACCTTTAACTTGGAAGGTTCGACCGTTCTGTTATTTGTTGTACCTCCTCCTAAATCCTTGGTTGCAGAAATAGAAGGGGTGGTTTGATGATTCTAGTTGATACGAGGCCTTTTTTTCAAATCCTCAGGCCTAGTCATAGGATCCTCCTCATCAAGCTCAATAGAATCCTGACCCACTCTTTGCCCATCAGTCTCAATCTCACCAGCATTAGAAGACTTGTCATCATAGCTCACATCCGCGCCAAGAAAGGATTTTCAAAAAATTTGGGAGGGTAATAGTCCTGACTTTCTGAACGTAACCATGAACTCGTCGGATGGTGAGTTCTCTGACCAGCCGCCCCGTAAACTCTCATCCCATAAGGGCTTCAATTCCCCTTTCTTATGCTATAGAAGCAAATCACAGAAAGTATCTGTATGACCGAACTTCCCACAAAGAAAACAGAAGAAAAAGATTCTTTCGTAAGCAAAAAGTACATAAAAGACGGATCCATTAGGATCAATAATTTTCTTCTTCCTACGAAGAGGTTTGGTGGTGTCCAAATGAACCCTAATTCGCATCATATTCTCATCATTCTCATCTTTCCACATGATAGGATCATATTCCAGAAAAGAACCAATAAAATTCCCCAAACCTGTAGCCATTGCCTCCGTTATATACCCAAGCCTAAGCTTACGGATCACCACCCACACTTCTGTAAAGATAAGGGGTATATGAAGAGGGTCCTCATCAGGTTGTATTCGACTAAGGAGCAGAAGGTGTCGATTAAATAGCCAAGGCGTGCCGTCAAGCACTCTAGCGACATCCACCTCTGAGTAGAATCGAAACAAGATTCGTTTCGCACCTAAATTAGTAATCGAGACACCAACAAGAGGATGCCACAAATCTGCCATCGTCTCCTTCATAGACGTGAAATTAATCTGATTATAGGTTAGAAACATACCGACTAAACAGTGATCATAAACCGATTGGCCGGTTTTAGGAATTGGTGGAAGGACCAACCCCTCATCTTCCTCATCAGACAAAGATAACTGATTCAAAGAGGTTTCCATGGCAGAAACCCTAAATGACACTAACGATAGGACTTATGCACTAGGCATACGAGGATGTTAAGTTCATTCCCACTAATTGAATAGCTTCATCTAAATTAATGTTAAGAGTATACAATGAAAGTTATTTGCTTGGTTCCTATTTGTTAAGTTTCAAACAGTAAATAATATAGTGGTTGTGGTCAATTATTTGATCATTTCTATTTGTTGTCTCTAATTTTTGAAACAGTAAAAATATTGTAGTTCCTATCACTTGCAGCAGTTGTCACTTATTATATATAAAAAAACAATTGTCTTTATTTTCGTTAAAAATGATTAAACTACTATAGAACAAGGAAGAATAATTTAATCAACTCGTGTCCGCATATAGGCCTTTAAATGGTGGGAATAAATCAATGAGATGGGTTGTAACAACAAAAGTGGTGCGGTTGACTTCATTTGTTAAATGAGACACCGAGTGATTTGTCAAGACACCAGAAAATAATTGGGGATTAATTTATCTGTTTTTGTTTTGGTGTGTTACTCTGTACCTATTCACTTTCATCCATTCATTAAAAATTAATGAATGATTGGATGTGGATGGACACAGGGTAGCATATCGAAACGGAAACAACTATAATTTTTAAAACTATTATGCACGTATTTTAAGACAATGATAGGTTAGAACAACAAAAATAGTACGAGTGATTTTATTTATTAAATGAGATGCCAAAGTAATTTGTGAAGGGACCAGTAAATAATGGGGCATAGTCTTCAAAACTCGTGTGCACATTTTTTAACGTGGTGAAAATTACGGGAGAGATTGGTTAATGGATATAAGGAGTGTAGGTAAGAAATGAAAAATAGCTTCTTTTTAATATATTATTATTAGATGAATAATATTTTTATATTCTAATTTTGAGTATTACTCTATACTTGTCGATTATGATAGGACCGAAAATTATTCAACTAAAAAATACTTCTTCTTTTTTTCACTATTTTGACAATTAAATCTAATTAGTGAAAATAAAATATAATTAATTATATTTTCTTTTTTTAATAAATAAATATAATGAATTAAAATATATTAAAATAAAATTTTAACAAAATTAGATGTAAAATAAATTTTTAACAAAACTTTATTCATTAAAATTTTAATAACAAATCAATCGTTATCAATAGTAACGATAATTATTATTTCGTCCTATCGTAATTATAATAATTATATTCATTCTTATTCTTAATTATATTTATTTTCGTTCTAATTACGATTGCTAGGTATAAACCAAACTTAGAAGGCTTGTAAATCTGGAGAATTCAAATCGCATTTGAGGAATTGACCGAAACTCCCAAAATAAAAAAGAACAAAAATGGAGAAAAAGCAAGAAAACGAAAAAGATTACTTAAGCCTCGAAGAACGTAAGATAAATTTGATGCCAACAATTACGATTTCTTGGGCCTATTTGGTCTCTGGTTCAGCTCAATTACATAAGCTATTATACTTTTATGTGGTGTAAAAATATGATTTACATCTTAATTTTTTAAAAACAAATCTGAGTTCTTGTCATTATTTACACTACTAAAATAATACTATATTAGTTTCACTGAAACGTTACTAAAATAATACTTACTACACTTTTAAAATGGTAATAAAAATAATAATGGATAATTTTTTTAAACCTTTTGTAAAAGTCAAGGTAAAAATTATATATTTAATAAATATTTTAAAATTTGTCTTTCGAGAGCATATAAATATTTGCTAGGTTCAAATTGCTTAGTTGTGATATAATACAAACTAAATTTATGACTTATATATTAAAAATTACCAAAAATTTAAATCAATTAAGATTTAGAGTATTATCATCACCATTTTAAGAAATTTAAAATGTAATATGATACTATAAATGTCGACAGTAACTAATTTAGACTTTTTAAAAAATGTCATAGATAATTTGTAGCTTTTGCCTTCATATGATATTGTGAATTCTTATTTCCTTGATAATGGATTTAAGCTACAAATATGTCATTTAACTTCCAGTGTCTTAATATTTGCTTAAAAAGGCAAAAACATCATCTCTTTGTAATTTAATTAATTTAAATTTTTTAACTTTTAAAATTTTTAGGACACGTCTCTTAAATGGTAAATATTTTAATGGTTTATGTTATTGATTTTTTAATTATTGAAAGAAAACGTGCTAGGATGGCAAGCAAGGAATAGACAAATAACATGAGACATTGAAGCAACCGACAATTCAAAAGTTTGATTGAAAGATAAGTAATCTGGAAAAAGGAAATCGTTCAAGAAAGACTAACTTTTATTAGTTGCAATTGAATATATTTTGATTCCCACTTTCTAGCATGCTTAACCGTTAACCAGTCATATTCGACGCTGTCTTCCTGTTAGAACTATTGTTCTTAAGTGTATTCTTTTTCCTTTTTGGAGTGTGTAATATTAAAATTTTAAAAATGCATTTTTTTATTGAATTCGTTACAATTTAAGATTTTTTTTTCTAATTTTTAAAATAAATATTGAATATTAAATTCTGTCTAGTTATCATAAAACATACTAATATTTAACTTGAAACTGTTTTTCATAATTTATTATAACGAATTATTAAATGAAATAAATGCAACATGATCTTATAAATCATTCTATAAAACAGATAAATTACATATTTGAATAGTTATACACTGAATTGATAAGGGAAGGTTTTGCTCAAAGTATTAATGTCATGTGGACCGTAGGTGTTGCATCCAAATCAGAACGTTAACAACGAAATTTCCATTTTATGTTTTTTTTGTTAATGGTAAGGCAGATTTTCCATTCTCATCCGTTTAATGCGGCGGTTCTTCGTCACAGGTATTCGTCCACTGGTCCCGTACTTGCGGCCCATCAAAGGGCGGCTTAAGATGGCGAAACCCACGCGCTATTATGCTCTGTCATGTCACGCAACAATTTGGGCGGTAAATTTCATGGGACCCCGAACATTTGTCGGATTTAGTTCACTGTCTTCCACAAGTGTATTTCATACCACAACAACTTGAGCGTGGATTAACAGCATGGGAAACCAAACTCATACGACCGCTACTAGTTCTTTTGTCAGAAAAAGCTACCCAATATTATGGACCTTACTGTCCCACTCATCATAAACATAGCCACAACTTTCCACTAGAAGTTGCCATATAGCTTACGACAAATTTAACCGCACGATTAGAAAAGAACGAGCCCCTGATGTGATTAGGACGCAGTTTGAGAGCTATGATCTGGCGTTGTATGACACGGCGACGGGTCTTGCTTGTTGCCGACAATAAACTCAAGAGGAAGTAACATTTAAAGGGCAAAAAAATAAAAAAGAAACCGGGGGCGGGGAGGTGCCTTGGAAATAAAAACAAGAGGAGGAATTGTAGTGTTCTGGTCCCCGTTTAATTTCTTGTTAACCTTAATCCGCACAAAGCTATTGGTTTCTGCACCCTTCTCCTTACACGACTTCTCTTCCCTGTTTTCGTTTTTCCTACAATACTGTTGTGAATCGTGTTTCTCGTTCCAAATCAAGCTTGAATTCCTTTTTCTTCTTGTGATTAGGGGAATCAGTCGGTGGATAAGGCCAGAATCACATCAAAAGAAAGGGAAAGCCCGAGCGCGTTCCAGAAGTTTCAATTGCTGTCGGATTAAACCCAGGTACGGTATTCGGACATAGTTTATATGTTTATTTCTTAAGGATTTGATTCTATTTAGGTAAAGCAGGTGCAGTTTTAAGATTTTATTCATGTTAAAATTTTCGGTTTCTTCATGTTCAGAATGAATAAAGAAAATAAGAAGAAAATAGAGTTTTTGTTCAAATGCTTTGCTTTTCGTTTTTGGGAATTTAAATGTTGTAATTACTATGAGCAGTGTGATGAGTAATAATTAGATTTGGACGGTCTAAAATCTTTGGCCAAATTTAAGCGATTGATGTTATTGCTAATTGTGAGACAATCAGCTTGGGGAACGGATTCTATGAGCTGGAAGCAACCATGTTTTTGGATTCTTCAAGAAGGACACGGAATTTTGTTTATTTGGTTTACTCGGATTGAAAAGCCAATTCTGCCCTTTTCTATAAGGAGGTGCAACCCAATTAAGAAATCATTTCATACGAAAAATCCTCGTGGCACCTGTATTTATCTTTCCCCAAGTCCTTGGGTCTTTGTGTTCCTTTTGCAGCCTGGAAAAGAATGAAAAAGTAATTGACAGTAATACCCCTCAGTTTCCGTCCACATAATGTAAGTAAATTGAGGGTAAATTAGTCAAGCTCTAACTACAATCCGTGTCTTGAGTACGAAAACTTTGACCGACCCAAGTTCTATATATTTTGATTGCTTTCAACGCCTTAGACGCATTGGATGATATTTCTCTTGACTCGGTTATTGGAGATTTCAAAGTAACAACTTAAGCAAACAAGCCCCAAAAACGAAAGAGAAGAATTTTAAAACCCTGAGTGGAGTTTTTGGTGCAGAAGAAGATGGGCTCTGAGAAGAACGACGGCACCAGCGTACCTCCATCTGAGCCGATTCCTTGCGCCAATGGTTGTGGCTTCTTCGGGTTGGCGTCGAGCATGAACCTGTGTTCAAAGTGTTATCGTGACTTCCGCATCAAAGAGGAACAGGCTGCGTCGGCGAAGGCTGCGATGGAGATGACTCTAAACTCTGGTCCTAACGAAGCTGCCCTTGACGTGGGTTCAACGAAGGCCGAGGTTATCTCTGAATCATCATCAGCATCATCATCATCATCATCGTCATCATTATTGTCGTCTTCGTCAATATTAACGGTGTCTGCGAAAGAGGCTGTACCCAGACTGGCTAATAGGTGTTTTGTCTGTAAAAGGAAGGTTGGATTGACGGGATTCAAGTGCAAGTGCGAGAGCACCTTCTGCGGGACTCATCGATACCCTGAAGATCATTACTGTTCTTTTGATTTCAAGGCTAAGGGCCGGGAGTCAATTGCAAAGGCAAATCCCGTGGTTAAGGCTGATAAAATTGAGAGGATTTGATCCTCTTGCTGGGTTGTTAATTTGGTATTCTTAATTCTGTTTTAGGTGGCACTTGGTTCTTAAATTTGTTAGATTTAACGGGTAGGGTTTGTGGGAAATTGTATCATGGTTGATTCTATAATAAAAGTGGATTGTGGTTGCAATTTGCTTTAGATATTAACATGCTCTTGTCTCTACATTATGTCTGTTCTAAGTTGTTATTATCCATTGCATCATATGGGACCTTGATACGTGGCAAACATGATTGGATTTCTATGAGCATTCCATGTAACGTTTTCTTTTTTCTTTCCGAAAATGAATGAAACTGCAAAGCTATTATAACATTACAATGTATTATCAGGATCTTATATCAATTGTCCAATCAAACAAAACAAGCAGAATATTAGTACTTTTTATATGTTTACAAGTGTTATCTCAATTTAATAGACAGCTTGTGAGCATTCTGTGCGACTTTGATCCAATTGATTATGTCTTTAGCTAGTTAGTATATGATCGTTTCTTCACCTTTGTATATACTTTTGTTTCTTTTTTTCTACAGGGAATAAATAGTTGTAGTGCATGCTATCTTGAAAATTACTCCATTTTGTTTCTAGATTTTTACTAACTTGATCCAATTTAGAGTTCCAAGGTAATCATAATTTTGGTAATATTTTGCAAGGTTATGCAAGATTATGTTCCAAACTGATTTAGAATACATACATTGAAAAAAAAAAGTGATCTTTCTTCTTCGGCTTCTCTACACAACTCACTGGATCATATAAGCCAAACTACTTATTCTTGATTTTGATTATATTTTTAATAACTAGCTAGGTAATCAAGGAGCCTTTAACATTGAGGAAGTTTTTCCATAGCAAATCAAACCAAGGAACACTCTCCCTGTTGGCTTGAAGGATCTTGTAGCAAGACTTGTTATTGAACATTCCTTTATAGTCTGCCATTTAGGTGACATTGTCTTGTCCATGCCAGTGAGTAATTAGGGGTAGGTACTCTAATAAGGGGGTTAATCCTCTAAAGTTATATTACCATATTCCATTATGAATGAGTGAAAAAGCTTTCACATTTAGAGGGATTTTGAGGGATCTCATTTCTTTGCACTAGTAGATTGAATTCTGTCCAATTATCATACAAAAGCTATATGCTTTCACCATTCCCTAACTTGTGCTTTAACTAACGGTAAAAAATGTTCCTTATCTTCAGCATGTGAATGAATCTTTATGAAATATCCCTGGTAATAAGCATCTGCTAGAAGTTTTGATCTTTAAGGTATATTTCATGTATCCATTTAATCCATAAAACATTCTTATCTGAGTTTAACCTCCATATTCTTTTACAAGTAAACATATTTTGCATTAGAGGAATTGAAACAGTCCCTAATCTTCCTTGTTTTTTTGTAATTGTCATTTCACTCCATTTGACTTTAGTCCCCTTTGAGTTTTCTGTTTTCCCTGACTGTAATAAAGCTTTAATAATGCGATCAAGTTCCTTCATTACCCTCCTTGGCAAGCTTATATGAGTTGTCCAATGAATGTGCATGCTAGTAGAGACTGAGATGATTATCCTAACTTTATAGCAAGTGAAAGGAACCAATTTTGCTAAGCATTGATCATGGACTTGTACTCCTCAATAAGAGGGACAGTCAAAATATTTAGGCTTAGCATATGAAATAGGCACACCAAGGTATTTGAATAGTAGAGCGAAATTATAGACCTGAGATCCTGCTAAGTTCATATTAATTTATGACATCTCTTGAACATAACAAGCTACTCTTTTCATAATTAACTTTTAGCCCTGACCATTCTAAGAAAGTTTTGAGAATGTCCAGTAGAATCTTGAAAGACTACACTTTAGCTCCACTTATTAAAATGAGATCATCCACAAACATCAAATGAGTGAGTTTGGGGTCATTTCATTTATGGTGAAAGAAAAAACTTGCATTGTAGCTTGTTAATTTATTGAGAATTCTAGATAATCCTTCCATTGCTAAGGTAAATAGATAAGGGGATAGATGGTCCCCTTGTTTAATCCCCCTAGCACAATTGAAAGGCACTGTGGGAACTCCATTAACAAGAATGCAATGTAAGGAAGACTTGATACACATCATGACTCTTGTTATGAATTAATATCGAATATCAAGTGCTTCCATACATGATTGTGTGAACTTCCACCTTACTGTATCAAAGGCCTTGTAAAAATCAATTTTCCATAAACAACTATTGATTCTTCTTCCTGAATTGTAATCATTCAACATCTCTTGTATTAAGAAAATATTGTCCCCTAATGTTCTTCCTACTGTGAAGGCTCTTTGAGCTAAATTGATTACTTTTCTTTCAATTTGTTTGCAAGGAGTTTTGTTATAACTTTGTAGATGGTATTGCAATAGGATATTGGCCTATAGTCCACCAATGAGGAAGGATTATACTTCTTTGGAATGAGGAAAATGTAAGTATGATTCAACTCCTTCAACATCTTGATATTGTTCAAACATTCTTAAATTGATTTTGAAAACAAAGTATCAGTAGGTTTTCTAAAAAAGCCAAGCTAGAAACCCATATGGTCCTCGTGATTTAGAGGGATGCAATCTAAACAAAACTTCTTTGATTTCTTGATAGGTGAAAGTGACAATCAAAATTTCCTTGACTTTTTAACGTAGGGAATAATCAAAGAATCTATTAATGTTAAATCAATTTATAACACCTCTTCTTTACCTATCAAGTTCATGAAATAAACCCCTTGTAGATTTAAGTAAAGAAGGTTGATCAGATATTGGATTCCCCATATCATCTATAAGTTCAGTAATCTTGTTCAAATTCCTTCTCACTAAAAAAGATGCATGAAAGAACTTCATGTTTGAAATCCCTTCTCTTAGCTAGTTAATCTAAGCCTTCTGTTTTAAAATAAACTATGCAACTTCAAAGCCTTTTGATGTTTTTTGAGCCTTTGAGTTTTATTTAATCTCAACTGATTGTTGGAAGGGTGTTTATGGCATTCTTCCTGAGCCTCTTTAAGTCTTAGCTTGATCTTACTAACCTTCTTGATATGGGAATTGACAAATGTCTTGAGAGTCTGTTTCACCTCTCTAAGTTTTTGCATCAAATGAAAAGCTTTATACCCTTCCATATTTTGATTCTAACACCACTGAACTAGATCAAGGAAACCTTCCTATTGAGTTAGTCCATTGAAAAATATAAAAGGTACTTCATGCATCCTTATGATTGAAAGATTTTGTATGTGAATGAATAAGTGATTCGAGAATGAGTTTTTACCAAAAAAGCAAAGGATAGAAAGAATTGATCTAACCAAGCTTGATTTACCAATGCTCGATCTAGTTCCTTTCTAATTAGCATTGCTACTTATTACTTATTGGGCTAGGTAAATAATTTGCCAGTGAATTTGAGATTCGTTATAAGCACTTGTTAAAATAAATTAGCTCCCTTCCAGTTGCCAAATTATACCCCCTCCTACCATCTAATTCTTAATTTGATTGGATAAAGTTGAAATAACCTATTATAAGCTACGGGTTTTAGATTGCAGAGTTAATGAACTATATATTATTCCATATAGTCTCCATTTGGAATTGGAAGTTTGAAGCACAAACAAGAGTTACTTCGAAGACACAATTCACTCCATCTATTTGGCATTTTAGATATAAATGTTGGTCACTTACTCTAGCTACCATCACTGACATTTTGTAACCTAGATAGGAAGTGCCTCAATGTTACCTCTATCACATCTGAACTTGGTTTCCACTTCTGAATGAACATTGGTCGACCCTTTATATACCAAGGGCCAAGCTTGATTATGTCACTGAAACAACTTTCAGTAGAGAATTTGAATAAGAAAGAGCCATCATCCATTGACATGGTTTTCTTTAATCCCTTTCTTCCCTACCTAGTAGAAGCCCAAGCATGGACTACAGCGAATGTTGGTTTTTGATTACAAAAAAAAAAAGACCCAATGCTATGGACCAAGCATTGACTCCAGCTTTAAGAAGTTCTATAGGTTGTGAGCACTCCATCCTTCATTATGTTTTGGAAATGCTTAAGCATACCTTTTTTTTATAGAATGTTTGGTTTATTTTTCCATTCTCCTTCAAGTTGTTTAAGATCTCTAGATAGGTTAGTCCTAACATTCTCCTCGATTAGTACTATAGCTGGAGGTTCAGCAGTCTTTTTCCCTAAGGCATTTCGAGAGAGTTTTGGAAACTCTTCCATATTCAGATGTAGAGGGGTGGAATGCCCTTCCTTCTCAACATTCAAAGCCTTTGAAAGGCCTGCTATTGAGGTCAAACCTCAGCTGTAGAGAATGGAGTACTATTCTAGAAGAGGGAAGATAACCAGAGGCGGGAGTTTTGTTTCCAAAAAAGGAAACTTCCATGGGTAAAAATGTTAAAGCAAGAAGAGAGATGTCAGAGGAAAGTTGGAAGAGAGATTAAGACCTCAATCATAAAAAATTTCCTATGTAACTCGTATACAACTGCATTCTTTGATTTTGAATTTTTTTAATCCTGTAATCATTAAAGGCTTGCTTTTATACTGTTCATGTTAGTTTATGCTTTAGAGTCAATTTGTTGGTTATAATTTAATGAAAAAATAATTTAAAGATATTTTTATCTTATACATATTTAGATGTATATAATAAATTTCATTGAAAATAAAATTGTAGTGAGATTATAATTATAAGATTCATATTATATTTTTGTGTTATTTCTAAATTATTTTTAGTCATTGTTTTATTAAGACTGACATTAATAGAACGTAAAAAGACTATTACACGTTATGTTTTTCCTTATGAGGGAAGTATCAAATGGACATTTATGTTTTTCACTAAATGGACCCTATATAAGAAATTCATATAGAACATTACTAGTATATTTATGGAAATTTTCATTATAATGATTGTATAAGTGATCATTTGACTTGAGATCTTTAAAATTATCTTGTATATGAATTACTATATTTTGATACTATTTATGACCTATTCTAATCATGGGTAGTTTAGTCGGTAGTAATTGGATATATCATAAACTATATAGAAGTAGTTGAGTGATCAAATAAGGTTCATCACCCTAAAGTAATTAGAGAGAAAGTTTCATTATTCTTGATTAATATTGATTTGGGAAATACTTAATCAAGGTGGAATGATATTTTGTAAATAGTTTACAAATGTCATTAATTGGATCAATAACTAATAGTGGAGAACTAATATGATTAAACTCAAAATAGAGTAGACATTAATTATATGCTCCATGCCTAATCAGATCATTGTATGATGAAATAATTAAATTATACGAAAAATTCATGCATGAAAAGATTAGTCAAAACTATTTTGACATTCCTAAATATTTGGGTAATCATGATATGTTGTTAGATGCCAATCTTGATCTATAGATTTAACTTGTTTAATTAGAGAATTAAATATACATTAAAGGAATTTAATTTATCTAATGCTAAATATGATTTAGGGTTATAATTCATATCTATTGCCAACATATTTGAAAACTTAATGAGTTACAAAGAAAAAACGATTTAAGAGAGCAAAAATATTTTAATTAAGTTGAACTTGAATGTAAAGTTTGATGAACTTTATAGTTAAATTTAAGATATTTAATAAATAAGGATCAATATGAGATATTAGATCTTATTTGGGCACAATTGGTATTTAATCAGAAATATTTGTATTTCTAATTAAAATTAGAATTTAATTTTAATTAAATTATTAAAATGTCTAAAACCTATTATAAATAAGCTTAAACTGTAATGGAGCTAACACTCCTTGCTTAACTCTCTCTACAACAGTTGTAGAGTTCTCTCAACTAGTTATGTGTATACCGCTAAAGTTCGGACACTTATGCAGCTACGGTGATTAAGATGAGTCAGTTAAGAAAATAATTCGAAGAATACGACAAGAAAAAGATCAAAGTTCAAAATAAAGTACAGATTAAGATTCTTACTTTATTATAATTTATGTGTTAATTATTTTATAGAATTTTAGTGATTTTGATTTTCAAGAAACCAAACAAAAAAATTTGGTAATTATTTTGCTATGTGCGGGATCAGATCCCAACCAAACAGTGTATCAAAGTCATATTTGATTATATAATATGATCAAAATGTTTGATTATTATGAATTAAAATTTGAAATTGAAAAAACCTAATTCTTAAAATCAGATTAGATCTTAATCTTGAATAATTGCATAAAACCTTACAAATATATGAAATTAGTTTCATTAATAGTAAAACATTCAATGCAATAAAAACCTAGAATACATGTTAGTTTGTGGTTGAGAAACTTACCTATTGGAAACTTCTATTAAAGCATCATCGTCACATCTTGTTAAGACCTTATGACGAAACCATAAGAATACATTAAGTATTTGTATTCTGAATGAATTGCTATTGCCCGGGTTTGACCTTGCTAAAGCTGTTTGATGGCACAACTGAATTTGTTATTGCTGGCAAAATTTTTTTTTCACTATTGTGGAGCTTCTGGTTGCCTATGGTTTGGATATGTTTTGGGTTTTGTGTGTTAGTTTTATGGTTTTGGAAAATTCATTAGGGCTGTGTTGTTATGGTGAGGAATAAGACACGACAGGAGGCTTCCACTGTGGCTGGAAACGCTGTTGCACATTCGTGGAGGTAGTAGCCACTGCAGGCGGTGGACTGCTGGTGGCGCGACATGAAGGGAGGCGACTAGTTCCATGGTAACACTGGAGGCGCTTCCAACAGCGAGATGCAGGTGTTGCGAACGTGCGTGTAGAAGGCGCCAGCGCCAGCGGCACTTCAGTCGTGCAGCATCTGGCGAGAGCGGCAGAAAAGTAGCTGGTGGGCATTAGTCATGCTAGTAGTTGCCATTTCGTCTGGAGGCACGAGGAGGAGGTTGAAGGCAGCGGTGGCAACTTGGGAGTGGCGGCTAGGGTTTGTAACCTAGGGTGTTCAGGACTTTTTGACGAAGAACACGATGTTTGGAGACAAGGATAAGGATATCTAAGTATTAGAATATGCTTATTCTAGGGTTAGAATATGCTTATTAAAGGGGGTGTTTCACAACTTGTATATGACTATCCAAAGACTAAAATAAGAGTTGTTTGTTAAAAAAAGGGGTTAATTATTAAAAAAGTCTAAACTTTTTTCAATTTTTTAATTATAACCTGAACTTTAAAAAATAGTAATAAAATATTCAAACTTTCTTTTTCTTCAATTTTAGCCTGAACTTCAAAAAGTAGCAATAAAATGCTCAAATTTTTATTTTTTTTCAATTCTAGTTCGATATTAGTGTTTTCATTAAGTTTGTTGACGTGATTTGTCACATGTTTCAGAAATCTTAACTATTAATACACGTCAGCCAAAATTAAAACAACAAATGAAGATTAATGAAATGACATCATTTAATCACATAAATAAAATGATGTCATTATTTAAAAATAACTTAAATCAGATTACGCAGTCCTGACGAACTTACGCTTTAATTTTAATTTTTTCTTTCATTTTTAGTTTATTCTTTTGATGCCCTCACCTTTCGATTTTCAGATAACGCAATCCCGATATCCTCACACTAAGAGCATCAGGAGAACGAACTAAAAGTCAAGAGCTTACTGATGCAGTACGTTGTAATGCGAGAGTAATTTGGAGTGTTAAAAGAACAAACAGAAAACAAATGACTAAGGGCATCGGGAGAACAATAGATAACGTCAGGCTATAACTGAAGAGAATTGAAAGTTTGAGCATTTTATTGCCATTTTTTAAAGTTTGGGTTAGAATTAAAAAAATTAAAAGTTTGGGTATTTTATTACTACTTTTAAAGTTCAGACTATAATTAAAAAATTGATTTTTTTAGTAATTAACCCTTAAAAAAAATAGGATCACTACAAGAAATGGAACCCTTCTGCGACGTTTTTAAAACGTCGCAGAAGGCAATATAACATTGCAGAAGACCTTCTCCGACGTTTACTAAAACGTCACAAAAAACGTTGCAGATGGTGGAGTAGGTAATAAGTATCTGCGACGTCTAGTGAAAAACGTCGTGAAAGGCAACGATATTCGGCGACTTTTCTTAAAACGTCAGGAAAGGTAAGGATATTTGGTGATGTTTTGCGAGAACGTCACGAATTGATTGTTTTTAATGACGTTTGAAAGACGTCGCAAAAAAGTGATATTCCGCGACGTTTGGTTCGTCAGACGTCGTGGATTGTAATACATTTATTAAATTTAATTTTACCAAAATTAATTTATTTATAATAATTTTTAAAATTTTATTTAATAATGATTTAATATAATTTATAAATTTTTTTTGTTTTCATTTATCCGAATATAGGAATAATTTAATAATTAATTTAAAATTTTTCAATTTTCTGAAAAAATTTAATTTAATTATTTTGAATTATAATTAGTATTTTTAATTTTAATTTGTTTCAAATTTCTGAAAATAAATTTAATTTTATTATTTGCTAATTTAATATTTAACAAAATTTTAAAATATTATTAATTTAATAACTATTAAATATTATTTATGAAATAAATTTATTTAATAATTCTTCAATTTTTTGAATATATCATTAATTTTAGTAATTATTCATGTATAATAAGAATTGAATACATGCAAACAATTTATTATTTAATTTCAATTCGCAAACATGTCATAATACGATAATTAAAACAAACAATACGTCATAAGTGTTTAATATAGCAATATGAGTACATATTTAATCTAAACGTACATTATGCGTAGAACATAAAAGTTCCAAGACCTTTTTTTGTTGTTCGACTTGGGAAGTTAATCGGTCCTGTATTTCTTTAAATTGTTTAGTCAATTCATCAACTTGAGACTGTAAGTCCTGATTAGCCCTCTTTGACTCCTTTAATTCATCTCGAAGTCTCTTTCTGACCGAAGTTTTCCCTTGTGGTCGAGGCCCAATTCCTATGCCAATAACATAATCTGATCAGTGCCTAAGACTTTATCGCACACTTCATCTACTGTCATCGGATGACCTTATTCTAGTGAATGTGTCATTTCATGACACATTAATTCATGAAAAAGTAAGAATTAATTACATACACATTCTCATTTAACAAATATTTGTATATGAACTATGTACTCATCCATTTTGCTTTGCACTCGGCAGTTGTCCATTGATCTTTACTTTCATCATAATGAGTGTGATACCATAGCTTCATCCGGTAACACTGTTCTCCATCCTTGTCACTCTGTTGTATAAAAATATATTAGTATTACTTTTTTTCATAAATTTTTAAATGTCAATCAAATTAAAATATAATTAAAAAGATAATTACTTACAATCTCATGTAGTATCACTACAAACGCCTTGGAGCTGGAGTTTGGTGGACATTTGACCTGACTCCTAACCAATTTGGCTTTTTGACCTTTTTTCCTAATCATACACGTAGCAAAATCTATTATAACATCTATAAATCACAATTCATAAATATTAAAATATAATCAGTTGTCAAAGAAGTTGTGAAAATAAGTTTTTTTATCAAATAAAAACTAACCTTTGTAGCTGATTGCTCCCAATACTCGCATAAGTCCATCCACTTCGCCACTGTGACATTATGCGGCTTCACATCCTTTCCGTGCTTGGTAAAATGCTTTTTTAAATTATACCTTTGATCTTTAGGCCTTAATGCTAGAAATCTCTTCACAGCAACATGTACTTCATTGTCAGTCCTCATTCCCTTTACTTCTAACTTTTGCTGCAAAAATTTATAAATTATTGGTCAATGCTTTAAGCATATGGAAAATATGTACAAATTGGATTGGTTTAGAATACTTACGTCTAACTTATCAAATGCAATGTCCAATTCCTCATTAGTAATTTTTGAAAATTTTGTTCTTACAGGTAAGGAAGTTCGGGAGATCACACCAATCTCACTCGATAATTTGGCAGACTGTATAGAGTTGGTTGGTCGTCCTTCAATAGGGGAGATCTCTATCTCCAATCTTTTACCTATCGCCTTATTAATCTTCGTCAATCCATGTCCTTTTGTGACACCCCTTATTTTTTTTCCATCAATCGTGGGTCTTAAAATAGCAAAGGAATAATTTATAATTAACATATAACATACTCTTAGTTGGTTAGATAAGCAAAATAATTAATCTCAAATGAGTTTAACCAATGTGATGTGAAAGATCATACCTGCAGTGTTTGCATAAGAAGAGCCCATAGTGGGAAGAATAGTGTGATTTACTAGTGTCTGATAATTAGAAGCTGGCGGCATCTCTTGAGAAGTCGAGGGAGAACTAAGATTGTGTCGCAAATTCAAAATTTGGTCATACTTATCTCTAGGATGAATACTAGGCATAGATGTGACTTCTTTTGGTGTTGAAGTATGCTCAGGAGGTGCAGCTGTGTGATGTTATGCCTGTGTACATGCAGGTGTGTGATCTTGTGGCTGTGTACGAGCACATGGCTCATTAGCTACAATTCTAATTAGCTGACGGTACCGCGACTGTAGTTGTGTCGGTACTAAGCTACTTAGTGCAGCCTTATTCTTCTTCTTGGGTAGACCAGGTCTCATGTGAATCACCTGCATTCACATCGACATTAGATTTCAAAGTAATATTCATCAACCATATTTAAAGAAAACAGCAAAAACGAATGGCAATTGGATTGGATTAAATTATGGCTAAATTCATAATACTGTTCATAAAAGGTTTTGTCAGGAAAACTAGATGGATGACAAAGAAAGATTAAGAATCCAGAAAAATTTTCATGATTCTGCTCCTATATTCTTGTAAATGTGTGCATCCACACATGCGAACATGCTTTCCAAGGTAGAAACGTGAATAAACTAACTTTTTGTTTCTTTTCCATTTTGATAACAAACGAGCAGCAAATGTGCATATTTAAATTCACAGATGTTAATTTGCAGATGTAAATTTCATAAATGTATTTTGACATGTAAATTTCGTAATGCTCTTTTAATAAGACAGATAAACACATATTTCTTTAGGTGAAGAAGTCTATGGTACAAAATGCTCTGAATGCACATTATAAACAGCCCCTAGGAAAATGCCAAAGGAATTGTCAACTTTAAACATCAATTTTCAATGCACTTCTTGACTACAACTTGCAAGAAAAAGTAAAGGACACTTATATTTGAATGCATCATCTTTTAGATAAATTTACAAACAATTCTCGTATAAAACTAATGAGAACAAGATGAGAAAAAGAAATATAGCACAAGATCATATGGAATAAAAACTTATCCTAAAGGTATCCTTCCTATTGTTGTTATCTATAAAAAATGGTTTAACAATAAAGGATCAACTAAGTATTTATAATTTATAATACGTTTTTGGATTTTGTAAAGCTATAAGGAAATCCCCTTCGCACCTATTCTTTGAATGTTATTATACTAGATAGTTATACATAAAATTTTCAAGATGAAATCCGAATTTACAACAAACTCTTCGATGTTAAATCTATTATTAGATCGTTACAAGAGGATAAGAAAATAAACAATGAAGTTCAGGCCTCAATCATAATCATGGGTATATGGATGTATTAAATATGTAATGAAAGCAATTGTATATGCTTCCAAAGTGCAAAGAATACTGAGAAACAATTTTTAATGGTGTCATTATGATGGAGTCATGAATAGTTCATAAGCATCAATCTTCTAAGTTGTTATCACAGACCAACAATATCATAAAGAGGATCCAAGGTGCTTAAAGAGAGGAAAAATAGGAAATGTGATGATCATTCATTAAAATACAAAGTTAGAATGAGAGGTAATCAAAGTTAAAGATGTTGGTGTTGATATGTATTGATATGATTGATTCAGTTAACTGTCCGTTGTCATTGTAAACTAACGTTGTAACTATTATAGCTCAAGGTTTTTATTCCTAGCAATCTGTATAAGGTGAATAAGAGTTCCAAAATCAATCTTGAAGAGTTTTCTTATCCCACCTGTTGTTTAGTCTGATTGCACTAGCCCAATCCACTAGTTGACGTCAATTTGTTATGTTTTGATGGTTGTTTTGCTAAAAAAATCAAGGAGATAATTCCAAAGCCCTTAAGAGATAATTCGAACACTAACTTTCTAGCTACTTTAATGAAGATCGTAGTAATTCTCATAAGGTGAATGACTATAAAGATTTATCCCATAATTGGAAACTATAAGCTACGAATTAGATGATTATTTTATTGAGCATAAATGAGTTGTTAAACCGAAAAGATGCACTTTATACTAGAAGGTAGAGAGATGGGAAACAACTCATCATTTCATTTTATATGATGATTTACTATTTATTGCTTACTGTTAATAATCTTGAGCTGTTAAATAATTTCCATTTTCAAAAGAAATAACAATATCAATCAAAGCTTAATAGGAGTGAACACCTTTTTCATTAAATAACATAAATGTCATTCTCAAGTTTCTAACCTTTCAATTCCAGCAAATAATTGAAGTATAACATAAAAAGTAATTGGCATTGTAATCTCACTCTAAATGTTCACTTGTTTTACTATTGTAATTTGTGGATGTAGTTCATTTGTTATTGAAACAATTATAGGGAAAAAAGATTTAGTGACAAGAAGTAGGTGGATGATTGGATAATATTAATTGGTGGCTGGAAACTTATGTTTGTACAACTTATACTTGCTAATTGATGGATGCAGAGGTGATGCTAGCACAATGATAAAGCTGAGCAGTAAATGGAAGAAACAATGTTTCTTCAAAGCTTTTCCCAGTGAAAGTATTTATTGAAATATGAGATTGGGGCCTGACTTAAATTATGTTGTAGAATGGAAGAAACAAATCATATAAAATGTGATCCTTCTTTTATGGCCTAGAGATTCAAGAATGGAGGAAATTGATTCTATAGAGTTTGTGAGGAACTAGGATCTTGGTAGGAAAAATGCTTACTATTTGTACCTGTCATATATACTTGACAAATTATATTGTACAACCTATCAGCTAAAAGGCAGGAGCAGGACTCTATTGAATCAGCTATTTCTAGTTTTTCTCAAGCCAACATGTCAAAACACAATCAAAGCAATGGTCACCTAATCATTCTTCTGACATGCATCCACATATGAAGTACAAAATGTAAACCTCTCAAATTATTGCCAATATAAAGTAAATAGAAATCTAAATTAGCATATAAGACAGTATATTACCTTCTATATGGATTAATGAAGAGATAGATTATTGTGTCTTACTTTGTATTTTAATACAATCTGCAAAAAGAATAGTTGAAAATACGAAAACAAGAAAAAAGGAAACTGAATTTTAATGAAGTGATAGATGATTGAGAATTTATACAATGTGATGCTGATACACTTGCCATCTATAAAAGAGGTCAAGTAAGTAATTTAGAGCTCGTTGAATTTGTAATGGAAAAAGAGGTCTAAAATGCCATCCGAATCATTAAAGACTGTTGAAAATGAATTTCTAATAGATGATTACCTTGTCTCTTCATGTTCGACATTTGAAAATTTGTCACCACCTTGTGAAGATCTTCCAGTTCAACATATTTGTTCCTACTTGACATTTGTTTAAAACAGATCGGCAAAACTCTTTTGTGAACTTGCACTTAAAATATAATTGCTACACTGATTCTAGTTGTTCTTAACATAAATTGCATTTATTGATTTTGTCCAAGGTTGAAGTTTATCCATGAACATCGACCTCTAGAGGAATGAGACTTTAGGAGGTAGATTGTTATCTCAAGTAAACCTGTTCTAGTTGATTTTTCCCCTACCTAGTTAAGTTATCTTTGAACTTATAATCTATGCACTTTCTAGAACTATGTAGCTTCCAAATGTAAGTATAACTTCTGGCATTTTTAGGATTATGGAAGGGGATGCTCTTAATTAGCTCTTGAGGAATATTGATCCATTAATTCCCTACCGATATTTTTGTTACTAAGAGCAATCAGTAACATACATAAGCCACCTTTTTCTTGTAATTTGGAAATATCTTTACATCCCACTTTAACCTTGTATCTTCTATTATTAGTGCAATTCTATAAAAATTGCCTCACCATCTTCTCTAAGGTTTTGATTAGTCCTTTAGTAATGTAGAAGTTACAGCTCTATTGAACATGTTAGTAGTTGAGCACAGATTTAATAAGAAGGACACTCCAAGCTTGGGAAAGATTTTGATTACTGGTGGCTTACGTATGTAAAGTGCAGCTATATGAAGTGAAGAGAGTGAAATAATTATTAGTGCTTTCAAACACTACAGATAAGTTCCTTAAGGAGTTGAAGAAGAAGGGTTATGAAGTCCTCTACATGGTTGATGCTATTGATGAGTATATGGATGGTAAGTTCAACGAATTTGAAGGTAAGAAGCTTGTACCCACACTTTGTTTAGAGGTACCAAGGTTGAGTACTTTAGGAACATCACAAAGAAAGGGATAACAGATCCTAAAGTTTTTCTAAAGCTGATACTGATGTACAATATGATGGTTATAAACATATTAGCCCCATTGGAATGCTATATGAGCCAAGGTCAATATAATATGGTCTGAAATCTCCACACATGTGACTTTAAGGGCCTAAGGGTGTTGCTGGACAAGAAGTTGATGAAATGATAAAGATTGCTTGAGAAAGAAATTCTCCAAAGTAAGGCTTCTGAAAAGGAAGTTAATAATCTTAGTAGTATGTTGGCTCAATAGAAGAGATTAGAGGTACATTTTGTTACTTTATGACAACTCCTATTTTCTTTTTCCTACATCAGTGCTTGGGCCATTTTAATAAGCTTATGCATTTGATTTCTTATGCATTAAGAAAATTTGAGCTTATAAAGCTTTGCAGGATTCTTGAAATTGAGCCAAATCTGAAAAAAAAACTTAAAAAACTAGTAGCAATCCTTCAAAGTCAACTGTTGTAGTTAAGCTTTGAAGCAAATAAGGTGTTGTGGATATGGGGTTTACTAGTTCAATTGAAATGTAGTATTGACCTTTAATATTATTTTAGGGATCCATTACCATTTTTTTAACTCGAACAATTATTTTATAGAACATAATTGCCAATGAATAAGCACATTTAATAAGATAATAATGTGAAACACTATAATTGTAAACATCACAATTGTTAGAAAATCATATGCAAGATATGATTTGTTAGAAAATAAGTAGTTGGATAAGAAAATTTTGAAATCACTTAGAAAATGTGTAGAAAGAACTCCGCATGTTTAAGTCTCTTATCTTATGAATTATAAAAAAATTCAAAAGTGATTTTTGTTTAATTATTTAGTGATACAATAAAATTTTCTTACATTAGTATCAAAGCATAATTTACTTGTATTTTAATCAAAATATAGGTTCTATACTTGATAATGTTTATTTCTGATGATTTTATTCATCAATTTGAAATTAAATGATTATCTTAATTGTTTTAGGCAATTTTTTAAAAACCAGACCAAACATCGAACCGGTCAAATAAAAGGTTTAACCAATATTAAACCGTTATAAAATCAGTTTATAATAAATAAAAAGTAAAAATTATAAAGAAAGAAGTAAAATATAGTATAAAATAAAAAACTTTGTTGAAATAAAAAATGCATTAATAATGTCTATTAATATGTAATAAACTACTAATAAATCTAACAATTTAAACTAAGATTGAATCTAAAATAAAAATAAAAATAAAAAATAATATTTTTATATTATCATTTATTTAAAGACAAAAAAAAGTTGAAATATGTTTGAATAAAGTCAACAATACAGACTCTAACTTTATTTTAACTTTTTCTAATATCCTTTAAACATACTTCTTTATTGTTTAAATATTATATTTTAACACATTCTTAAATTATCTTAAGCAAAATTACTTATATATATATATATAATTCAATTTGTTAAACAAATTTCTAATAAAATAATATTTAGTTTTTAACAATAGTAATTTAAATTTTTTAATTAAAGTATAAAGAGATAAATAAAGAACCAAAAATTTGAAAAATATAATTTATTAGTGAGATTAAATAAATAAAAAGTTTTTTTTAAAATAATAATTTAAAATAAAATTTTTAATTAAAATACAAAGAGATAAATAAAATATAATTTTGAAAAATATAATTTATTAATTAAATTGTATAAGAGAACTAAAAAGAAAAACAAATGAAAACTTTGGCATAAAATACAACTTTTGCAACTTAAAAAAAAAAAAACTTCAATTAATCCACTTTATTCATTCTGAAGCAATTAATGCAATTTCAAAGCATTTTACACGGGTTGGTGCGTAAAACTTGTTTGTAGATGCCACATTTTGATATGTTGTAAATACATTACCGATTTTTTCCAAGAAATGGCCGATTTTTGGCTCCTTTTAGAAAACCACTCAGTTTCGGTTTGTTCTTATAAGAATTATAAACTTAAATCGGACAAGAAGTTAAGCCAGTTTATATTTATTCCGGTCAAACTGAATTATCCGATCTGATTTAAAAAAAAAAAATTTTGGATTCTCAAGTCTCTTATGCCAAAAATTCATAAGTGATTTTTGTTTAATCATTTTAATGATACAATAAAATTTTCTTACATTAGTATCGATGCGTGATTTACTTGTATTTTAACCAAAATATAAGTTCTATACTTGATAATGTTTATTTTATGTTGATTTTTATTCATCAATTTGAAATTAAATTGATTATCTTGATTGTAAGAAGATTTTAATAAAAAATTTATTTTGATGATATGAAAATCCATTAAAATCTTGAACTTGATTCAAACATTGGATTTAGTTTTAAGTTTTATAATAGGTCCCAATCAAGAGCTGTAATAATTGTTTGTTTTCTCTTTCCAGTGATAAAAAATCTACTTCGGGTGTAGATAGACTGCAAGTTTAATTGTAGAAATAGCTTCCTTCTCTATTCAAGTTCTACAACAACTTAAATACATTTTAAGGAATAACTATTTTTCCTATTTTTAAGTGTCACTTTCTTCTAATAAGTAGGACACGTTACACGATAATATAACAGAAATTTAAGTACTACTTGACTTATTTTGTATCAAGCTATTTCTTGCCACGTTTCCTGATTTAGTACTATGTTCCTTGACCACGTTCAAGTCATGTGTGCGTCTGCCATTATTGCAAATATTTTGGATTTTTCTTGGGCCTTCTCTGAATCTTTCGTACCCCATCAATACCCTCGCCTTTGGCAACAACCTTTTCCTCAAGTTTGTTACTTGGGAATCGTTCCAAAATATCTTTTGTATCCTCCCAAGTGGCATCATCTTAGGACATTTTCTTCCATTTTATTAAGCTCTGCTCTATAAAAGTAGACCCCTTTTTGACCCAAAATATCTTCTGTGTCAAGTATTGCTTCTGACTCTAATAGAAGCTGGCCATCGTCAACCATAGGAGGAAGGTCAATGCTAACAGCTTCTCCCTCTCCAATTTTCTTTTTCAGCAAAGATACATTAAAAATTAGATGTATTCGAGAACCTTCTAGTGGCTGTAAACAATAAGCAACTTTTCCAATTCTTGCTGTTATGGGGAAAATGCCATAATACTTGCTTGCCAGCTTCTGATAAGCACGTTTGTACACAGATTGTTGGCGATATGAATGAAGTCTTAAAAACACCAAGTCTCCTTTAGTGAACTCAACATTATGACGCCTCAAATATGCAAACTACTTCATCCTATTATTAGCGACATGCAAATGTTCCTTAAGTTGGCGAAGTAGAGCATCTTTGATTGCCAAGTTGCGGTCTGCTTCATTAACTGGGCAACTGTTCTCATAATACCGAGGGAGGGAAGGAGAAAGTCGACCATATATAGCTTGGAAGGGGGTCATACCAGTTGAAGCATGGTAAGAGGTGTTATACTAGTACTCAGTCAAAGGAAGGAAGGAATGCCATTGCCGTGGATGTTGGCATCTGAAGCACCATACGTATTGTTCAATATAACGGTTGACAACTTTAGTTTGGCTGTTGGTTTGCGGGTGGTATGTGGAGGACATTTTAAGCTGGGTTCTTGACATTTTGAAGAAGGCTTGCCAAAATTGACTGATAAAGATGGGATCTCAATCTGTGCCAATGGATTGGGGTATGCCGTAAAGTTTTACCACTCTATCAGCAAATTTTCTACTACTATTTTAGCTATAAAGGGATGTGAAAAAGCCAAGAAATGACCATACTTGCTTAACCTATCCACCAAAACTAAAATAGAATCTTTACCATTGGAAAGCGGAAGTCCTTCAATGAAGTCCATTATAATATCATCCCAAACTTGGCAAGGGATGGGAAGAGGTTGAAGCAGCCTTGCTGGTGATAGCATTTCAGCTTTGTTTCTTTGACAAACATCACAGGCAGCAACATATTTGACAATTGTATTATACATGGATGGCCAATAAAATTGTTGAGCTAGCCTTTTGTAGGTGCGTAAGACTCCGGAATGGCCCCCAAACTTAGAGTCATGAAATTCTTATAAGAGGAGAATTAGTTAGCAATTAATTAAGAATTAGTTATTTGTTCATTCTTTTGTGGACCAGATTGTACAGCCCCGGTTCCACCTCCACGTCATTTTATTCCCTTTTTTCATTTTGTGAGTTGGTTACGCTGCTGGTTATTTTTGGATGAGTGCAATGATTGCACACTCTGTATAAAGAGCACCT
>JANQBM010000221.1:32894484-32924773 GCA_025594535.1 Erythroxylum domingense
GAACATACCTTGTTCATTAAAAGACAAGACAAGAAAATGGTAATTGTCAGTTTATACGTTGATGACCTTATTGTTTCTGGTAATGATGAGCTGATGATAATTGAGTTCAGAAATTCTATGAAGAATGAATTTGACATGACAGATCTTTGGAGGATGAGGTATTTCCTTGGTCTTGAAGTTTTACAAAAATCTGATGGCATTTTTATTAATCAAAGTAAGTATGCATCAGAGGTGCTGAAGCGTTATGGAATGGATAAGAGTAATTATGTTCATAATCCAATAGTTCCTAGAGTGAAGCTTACGAAGAATGAAGGTGGAGTCAAGGTGGATAAGACTTATTACAAGCAAGTTGTTGGTAGTCTCATGTATCTTACCGCAACACGACCGGACATGATGTTTGTAGTAAGTCTTGCTAGTAGATATATGGAAAATCCTACTGAGCTGCATTTGCAGGTGGTGAAACGAGCTTTGAGATACTTGAAGGGCACTACGGAGTTCGGAATTTTTTATAAGATGGGAGGATATGATGAACTTGTTGCTTACACTGATAGCGACTACGCTGGAGATGTAGAAGATAGAAAGATCACTTCAGGTTATGTGTTTTTATTGAGCTAAGGAGTAGTTTCATGGTCTTCTAAAAAGCAACCAGTAGTTAGTTTGTCCACTACAGAAGCCGAGTTTATTGCTGCAGCATCATGTGCATGCCAAGCAATATGGTTAAGCAGGGTATTGGAAAAATTGGACCAGAATCATGAGAATTTGACTACTATTTTTGGTGATAGCAGCTCAGCAATCAAGCTTTCAAAGGATCCAGTAATGCACGGTCGCAGCAAGCATATTGACGTGCGTTTTCATTTTCTTCGAGAGCTGACAAAAGCAGGCACTGTTGAACTGGTGCATTGTGATTCACAAGATCAATTGGCAGATGTGATGACTAAACCTCTGAAGCTGGATCAGTTCTTAAAGCTGCGAAGACTTTTGGGTGTTTGTTCAGAGGTTGATATAAACTGAATGGATACAACATTTAGGGAGGAATTGTTAGGATTTGATGGTCTGTTTTTTAGGTTGTTAGTTAATAAATCCCGGTTCTTTAGGGATACTTAGTTGTTTGTTTTATTCAAAAGTTGTTAGAGTCATGGACTCCGTTTCTTTCTCTTTTCAGTTGTGATGTACAGCTATATAAAGCTGATTTTCCTCTTTCATCAATATCTAGTTAATTTCTCTCAATTTCTTTACTTTAACAGATGAGTGGGTGTGTTCTCCTTCTTTCAGCCACTGCGTCCACAGGTGAATGGCGTCGCTGGCGGTGTTGGAATTATTCCTTCCATCGTCAACGTTGCCTTCCACCTAGAAAGGAAATTTCACTGCTGCCGCCGCCACTGCTTCCTCTGATGGGTGCCGTCATTACTCCATGCCGTCAGTGGTTGTCTTCCACTCCACATTGCTACGTGTTGCCACCGAATGAAGAATTCAGGGAATTGTAATCTTAATTTCATAGGTTTATGGATATTAGGCTTGAATTCTGGGCCAGGAGTTATTATGCGCCATAAATAAACCATTTAAATGGACCAACCATATTTGTGAGTTATATGTGATGGTTCTAACAAATAAAATCAAATATGCTAGTAAATATGGGCCAAATCTTATAGTGCCTTGGGCTGTAAGCTAAAATAAAATATGGATCATTTTGTGCCATAAGTTTGGACTTATAGAAACCCATGATTCTATATACATTACATATTAAATGCATATGAATGAATTTAATAATACTTAGAAACAAGTTTTTAAACAAATTATAAATTTAAAGTTAATGAGTTCAATCTTAACTAAAAATGAGTTTCTAATTAAATCTAAATTATTAAATTTATGAGTTTAATAATAATAAATTAGAAATAAGTTTCTAATTGAATTAAATTAAGCATAATTTTTTGGTAGCAAACCTTAAATTTAATCCCTAAGAATTAAATAAGAGTTTTATACCTTAAATATATATAGGTTTAAATGACTAAAAATGAATCATTTTTAATGCTCTTTTCAGTGTTTTGACTTTAATGATATGCTCATATTATGAGACATATTTCAACTTTTTATTCAAAAGTGTTAAATTTTATTTTTTCTCCAATTAGTTTAACAAAAATGGTTGTAACGAGAACCCCAATTTCAGTTTGAACTTCAGTACAATAAAATCATGTAAATTTTATAAATGCATAATTAGATCAATGTCATATAGTTTCTAAGATAGATTTAATATTACATGTTATATTGGTTAATAAAATGATACAAGTTCTCATCTTTGTTGATTATTAAGGCTTTTCCATTCCCATGAGTAAATATGAAGTGCCTTACAAAATGCTCATGCCCTAACATACAGATTTGTCAATCAAAGTGTGGAATATTTTGGTGTCAAGAGGTCTTAGTTTTAGTGGCTCGCAAAGGAAATTATAGGCCTAATAGTGAACATGAATTTCATTGATTCATCTAAAGAAATAATTGTCTCAATTTCCTGTAGAGTTCACTAAATTTCGTAGATGTGGGATTCATCAAATTTTATAATTTTGGTCAAAATGTGTTAGTCACTTTTTTGTTTGATAATGAATAATACTTATGTAAAATTCATTATTTGTAGCAACTGTTAAATTTTAAATATTATGTTTAGTAAAATGCATCATTATGTCAATTTTGATTATTTTGTATGTATTTATTATTTATTTATTTATTTATATATATCATACTTAAGATATTTTCAGATAAAATCACCTGAATAGAATGACCAATTGATGATAAACTATTATATGGATGATGATTAGAAACCTAATGATCTTTTGATTCCATATACGCTTGTTAAGATAATTAAAGTTTCTATTTTGAAGATTACATCAAATTCACTAAAATTGATAACAATAAAATATTAAATGCATCATTATGGATATATATGTTTGCAGAAAATGACTACTGTATTTAAATTTTTGTTTTAGAAGAGGTGAAAACTTTAGTAGCTATAATTTAGAAATTTGGAAGTATGAAAATCCAATCTATAATAGAAAAGCAAAAGGCAATTTTCTCATTACATGGAATCGTGATAGTATTTAAGAAGGATACAAACACTATGACTCGATATAGGAAAACTCTTAGGCATGTAGTTTATGTAAAAGAAGAACTCTTTAGCTTATACAAAGTATATAATAATGTTATGCTAAAGATTAATAGGTATGACGATGTTACGGACATATGGTCTACGATGATAACACGTTATAGTGGCATCCTAGTGACTATATTATGATCTCTCACTATTATGTTTGACATATGTGTGTGTGTGTGTGTGTGTGTGTGTGTGTGTGTGTGTATGCACCATAATATATAAATAAATCTTAAATGAGAATATGAGATAAGAGAATTCAATGCTAAGGCATGAAAATTTAATATTTTACATAGTGAATCGAGGGATGTTAGTCATATCTTATTTTATATTAAGCTAGTGTAAGTTGTTACACATTCTTTCCTTCATGTTAAGAGCATATAAAAATGCACTTAACCCATAATGACTATGCTCCAACAGAATATATACAATAAGAGTAGCTATACGAAGGTATTACAAATAAACTAATAGAATCCTTTGCCAAACGTGTAACTAGTTGATGTCAATTTAAGGCCAGATTTTCTTCATCTAGATATGATGAGCATAATACCTCATACTATCTGAGTTCCCTAATGTCTCAGAGTGAAGAAGAGATGATGGTTGATTTTATGAATGAGGATACATTCTAAGAAGGCGAGGAAGTAACTGTTGCTTTGAAAGATATGATGGCTAATTTTATTCAAGAATGAGGCTCTTTGGTCCAAATGGACTAATAAATACTATATAAAGTACTCAAGTTTCTAACAAATTGAAGAGAAGAAAGAGCATTCATATTATTTTACTCAATGGTGTGGAAAATATAGATAGTTTATCCTTTAATCAAAACTGACATTAAAAATGGACAATCTTTTTAGTTTTGGTTTGATAATTGGTTAAATCAAGGCCCCCTGATTCTTATAGAGGATTTAACATCATTAATAGCTAGGATTTCTATTCAAGCTTATGTAATAGAGATTATTTAGTAAGATACTTTGGCCATTAACTTCAGAGACAGTGACAGACTTCGAGTTTATCTCTATGATTACTCTTTTAACCTCACAAGGAGTGATAACAACCACTAAATACCCGATAAGAGTCGAGGACTATCCAATCATTCCTGTCTTGAGGCTATTAGGCCCAACTGCCTATTGTTTAATGGTATAACATAGTTTGGAAGTGCATATTAATGCCTAAAGCCTCGTTTTGTCTTAGCTAGGAGCAAGGTATAGAAAAAACAAAAGACAGATTGATTGGTACTACTGTTGAGATATGTTTTCTTTACAACTATAGACCTGAAACAATTAATGATCTATTTTTCCAATATGACTACAATAATGTTGTATGGGCTAGGATGGAATATATGTTGGATCTTTTCTATCCATATATGGAATGGCAAGCCATCCTCAGGTGGGTTGATAAACTCCATAGATATATGAGAGGTGATCACATAAGTCTTAGTCTCAGCATAACTTGCTCAATCTACTCCATTTAGAGAGAAAGGAATAACAGACTATTGAAGAACTGCAAAATTGAGAGATATGTATTTGCTCACAAGGTTTGATGTTGGATTAGAGAAATTTTGTTGGTTCATAAGTCTGAAGGATTGAGTACTTCGATGAGAAGAAGATGGACTTTGGAATGATGCTTAATTTACTTTATATATTATTTTTAATGTAACAAGTTCTTAGATAGATTATGTACACCTGCTTGATCTTTGAATTTGTACGTTCTCCCATTTAATGCTCATAATTGGGCATTTAATGGATTTCTTTTAACTTTAAAAAAAAATCTTGCCTTAAACAAAAATAATGGTGATTTATATACTCATCAAATTCTTAAAAAATGGGAGTATGTTAAAGGAGCTAAACATAAAACATATTTACCTTATCCTTAAGGTATAATTCATAAATTATTTAAAGGATTTTTTACATATCTCTTTTTGTAATATAATATAAAAGATAATTACAAAATTGATTATATTACAAAATTGCTAGTTGATAGGTTAAGATCAGTAATTGCATAAATGGTTAATAACTCTTAAAGATCCTTTATAAAGGGAAGATTAATAAGGAAAAACAAGCTAATAGTTTAATAATTATTCAAGAAATACAATAGAAAGCATTCAACTAAGAATTGTTCCATTAAAGTTCATTTTCACAAGGCATTTGATTCATTGGATTGGAATATTATTTAAAACCTTTTACATGCCTTTGTCTTTCCTGCAATATTCAACAAATGGATTACATAATGTATAACCATTATCTCCTATGATGTTTTCGTAAATGGGGAGTTTATGTAGTTGGTTAAAGGGGTAAGGGGATTAAGGGAGGGGACCCCTTATCCCCCTACCTTGTCACATTTGCAATAGAGGTTCTTTTAAGGCTGATTAGAAATATATCTAATCAGTATAGAAGCTTTAAATACCACTGCAAATGCAAGCATTTAAAAATAACTAACTTGTGATTTGCAAATGACTTAATGCTTTTCTCCAAAGAAGATCTTAATTTAGTGAGAATTTTAGCGATAACTCTTAACACCTTTTGAGACTCTTTATAAAAAATAATGATAGCCAACTGATAGTATCCACTAGTGTAGGTATAATCACCAATTGCTTAGCTTATATACTGAAATTAAAGGTCTCTTAACCTCTAATTACCTACTAAGGTATCCTAATAAATTCCAAGAGACGTAAATACGTATATTTCAAAACTTTACTTAAGAGGATTAATTATAAAGTTACAAGTTATTGTAACAAGAGTTTATTTATTTTTAGCAGGAAACAACTATTTAATTTAATGTTGAATACCTTGCACGTGTATTAGTTCTCTCATATTTAGTTCCTAAAAAAAATTAGCAAGGGTATTAAAAAGATAACTAAGAGATTCTTCTGGTCTGGAAATGAAAGGAGCCAATAATTAGAAAAGTTTAATCAGAAGGAGCTATGTAAGGGTAAGACGGAAGGGGAACTTAGAATTCTACTTATTAAACTTAGCATTCTAGTGTAGATGATTAAAAGAATTTACAGGCTTCTACAAGAATAAAACTTTATAATAGGTGAAACGGGTTCATAATTGTATATAAAGGATATAAGATTTTAGAATTTGTAACCTAAACATGACACTTCATAGACATTGTCTAATATATGCAAGATTGGTGATGGGACTTCAATATCCTTTTAATATGATAACTAGTCCACTTTAGGACCTTTGAATAAAGTTTACTAACTCAACTCTTTAAGAGGTGCAATTGTAGATAATGCTTTAGTGTTTGAAGTTATAATAAAAGATACCAAGCTAATTTCCAATTCATGATTTATAAGTAACCTTATGATATAACTCTATCTAAACTAGATAGACCGAATCAAATGGAGGAGACATCTTTTTAGGAATTTATCTAATCATTCTTATAGATTGCTTTTAATATAACAAAACCCCTAAAATCTTCTAGTATGACTTAGTCTGATGTAATTAGGCCAACCTTAGGGAAATCATACTTTGGATACTGATAAAAGGGAAGCTAAATATATTAGATAAGATGACAAAAATTCATCTGTTTATCTTATATCTATGTGACACGTAATTAAGCTGCTAAACCTGTGGAGCACCAATATTTTGATTGTAAGTATATAAGGATAATTCATATTTCTATAACAGAATTATGCCATATATATATCCCATAATGATTTGGAAATTTTTTTTATTCTAGTGTTGCAAAACCTAAAAGGGAAAGATGTAGATTTGATTATATTTAAGTTTGTCTTAAGCAATGTTGTCTATTGAATTTATATGTAAAGGAACTAAAGTATATTTTTTAAGGATTCTTCATATAAACAAAAGCTAATCATCACTATAGTGACTAATATCATGGATCAATTGCTATCTCATTATCTGAACTAGAGATCCAATCACGTATTAAAATGGATGCTCTTACTTAGTTAATAAGAAGTTATTTCAAGTTGGAAATGCTTTAATAGATCCCTCCGCTATCATTAAACTATTAAAGCCTAGTTGATTATAGCATGAAACTTGCTAGAAACCCTAGTTACTATAACTTACACTTTGTTATTAGCTTACTAGTATATTTCAAGTCATCTTTAACGTGAATCATTTTTATACTTTACTATTTTTTATGATTAATGAGTTTTAATTTTTTTAAAATGATGAACTCTAGGTCTAGATTAAGAATCATATATGAATGCATAATACCTACTTTTAGAGTAAGGCCTGATGGATGTAACATATATATAAAATTTATCTGTATATCTGTATGCTTAGATGTGGATACACTATGCTAATTTATCATCTTAGGTAAAGGTTCTTCATTATGCAAATGTTTACGCTTGACAAATGTTATTTAGGTATTTGAGGCACATCTTTAGTACTATTTGAACTTTCATAAACTCATAACTTGCTTTCAAGATTCTCTCTTCCTATAGTGAATTTGGATAAGGAATCTGTTGATTACAAAATCAATTACTTGTTTTACGCTAAAAAACTCAAGTATATGGGTCGTTACTTGTAGAAAAAAGTAGATATTGTCCCACAGAGATTGTGTTTAGTTACCACTTAATTCAGGTTATGCTTTGAATAAGACTCAAATTCAAATAATAAACTAAAAAGTAAACTAAATTAAACAAACTAGCAACAATCGAATAATGTTATAATGGAAATCTGTAAAGAGAATTAATCAAGTTATGGGAGAGGGGATTTTACCTATCATTAATGCTAATATAGTCTTTTATGTGTTTATGGGGTGTCGGTTCTAGACGATCGTAGGATTGATTACTCTCTCTCGAGTTATAATCATTCCCTAAATTGTAAACCCTAATCGAATTATCGACTTGCAATCTCTCAATTCATAAATTACCCATAATTCTAATTAGTTCTAAAGCTCTCTAATAAACAATCGGGTCTCGCATGAGATCTCTCTCTATGAAATTATCGACTAGATTGATTAAGTGGTCAATTAGATCACCTAACTCTCATTAATCAAATCTAATCATTTTTATTCGATTCACCCTCTTAGTTTGTTACCAAAATATGGAAAAACATTAATCAATCACAACACCCAAATTAAGTAAACACAATTCAACTAGATTAACATTAAAAATAAGCAAAATCCCAAAGCAATAGTTAGAACATCATTAATAACAGAAAATCCATAACCATACAACCTATCTTAATCTTACACATTAAATGAATGAAAAGGTAAATGGGGAGGAAATGACACTTAGGTTAGATGATTTAGGAAAGCAACGGTGTCGGGAGATTACCTATTCCGAGAAGTTTCAGCGTCGGAACCCTCCTTTTCTTACTCTTCTTCTTCTCTCTCTCTCTCTCTTTTGGGTTTCCAAATGTAGGCACAATGTAGACTCCTCTTTAGGGTTCCATCATTATCTTTTTATAATCTTTTCCAATTAAGGTAACCCTAGTGTCTTTCTGGGCTCTGAAATGTCCCTCGAAAACTTGAATCCAAAAGTGACTTCGCGTCTGTTTACGCGTAGGCCATGATTGTGCACTAAGTTGTTTATCTACTCTCTGTAATGATCGTGGCAAATTCCCCACACCAATATAGGCCCACGATCGTAGCAAACAGAAGCTTGAACATAAGGCCACGATCGTGGCAAATTCTCCATGATCGAGGACCTATGTTTAAGCTTATGTTTGCTACGATCGTGGGCCTATGTTGGTACTTTTGTCACGATCATGACAGGTTCCCCACAATCGTGGCCCTGTGTTTTGGTTCTAGTCTCCTCAAAAAAATTTTTGAATGCCCTGAAACATTTAACAAATTCATCAAGGCACCTCATATATACAAAATTGAAGCCCAAAAACATGTTCTCACCCAAAGAACATTTAAAACATAAATGTTTATGAGCTAACACAATTCTTAACCTAAAAACACACTAAACAATCAAATTAACCACAAAACACATATCAAACTACCTACAAAATACAATACAATCTACACCTATCAATATCCTCACACTTAAACTTTTGCTTGTCCTTAAGCAAAGATCAAATACAACCAATAAAATTCTATTACTTCATTTTAACAAAGATTAAAGCATGAATCCCTCAAACTTTGGCCAACTCAAGTGTCAATCTACTACACACATCATGATTAATTTTCATTGGTGAACCTAAGCAAACTTAACTTATGAAACCATCACTTAAAAATAAGTATAAATTCAAAATAAATCTTCCTTACGAATTTTACTCATTTCTATCAAGTATTTGATGGTTAGTGTTTCATTAAAACTTCCTATAGGAAACCCCACTATCATAGACTTGTTAATACACAAATTCTTCTCTACAATGATTACATGCTAAGATAGATCAAAAGGACTTTGTTTCAGGTTGTAATGTGGTTAGGGTTAAGGTGGGTTAAATAGGTTTTAGGGGTTCATCACAAATATTTATAAACTACTAAGTGTATAAAAGGATGACAAAGATAAACTTCTAAGATATGCAAATAGATAAGACTACTTCTCTGCATTTATTGAAGCTACTACATGTTATTCCTTTTTCTTTTCTTTTCTTTTTTCATGTGATTTTGTAATTTTCTTTTTGTTCTCTTTTTTTCGTAATAAAGAAACAATGATCGGAAGCTAATAACTATATACCATGTTCTCTTAACTTGTGATTCCACACTAAAGTATCACTTAGCACTCTATTAACTTGTGATTGGGTAAGCTAATGGGTTTGTGGGTTTTAAAATTGGGTGATTTCAAGAAACAAAAAGCTAAAGGCTCAATGGGGCTAGCAAGGGACAATAAAAGGTTAGGTCATTTAAGCCAAAGGTTAAGGCGAGAAAGCCTTAATCATTTCTATCTAGCATGCATCAAGTAGATTTAAATCGATTCAAAGTCAGTTCTGAAGGTAGTTACCTAAGGAAGCATCACACAAACAAGGAAATGAAATGACTATAGAATGGAGTCATAAGGGCTCAATTCCTCATATAGGCTTAAATGAAAATCCATTATGCTTCTATACATTACCTTATTATTCAAGTGTCAAGTTCTGAGTAAGCTTATGTGGCCAACTACTTTCATCACTCCATATGGTTCACTCTAAACAAGTAGCCTAATTTGAGTTCACACATGTATTTAATCTCATTCCAACTAGCATGATAGAATCTCATAGCAACACATTCATACCAAAGATTCAATGTAAGGGAATTGACACACCTAATACTAACATCCTAACATGCATCCTGAATGACATGCAAAAATGCTAACATAAATGCAAAGACTACCTCCCCACACTTAAACAAAACATTATCCTCAATGTGCAAAAGAGAACATCCAAAACTAGCAAACAACACCATGAAAAAAACAAAAAATATAAGAATAACAATAAAAGAGATTAAGGGCAAGATAGGCTTATGGTGTTGGAACCGATGGAAGTGGCTCGTTTTTCCTCTCATCCTTTGGTCCTCCAATAAGCTATTATGCACCATAAATCTTTAAGTAATCTCAAAACATATCATTGGGGACCTAACAATAAGAGAATGAAGGGTAAGTAAAACCAAATTAAATATTATCAAATCAAAACAAAACCACATTAACACAAAGACAAACAAATGAAAGACAAACATGCTAAGTTAAGGTCATTAGCTTGACCATTTCATATGAAATCATAAAGGAGTGAGTGAGAGGAAAGAAAATACTTCCCTTTCTTATGAGAATGGCCCTTCAAAGTAAAGCTTGCATCTATGCCCATTAACCTTAAAAGTTTCACCACTTTCATTTTCTAACTCCAAAGCTCTATAGGGAAACACTTGAATAACCTTGAATGGGCCATTCCATCTTGACTTGAGCTTTCTGGGAAATAACTAAAGTTGTGAATTGAATAAAAGCACTAAGTCCCCACTCTTTAATTCCTTCTTCTTAATGTGGCCATCATGTCACTTCTTAGCCCTTTTTTTTATATACAACTTGGCATTTTCATATGCATCATATCGTAACTCTTCCAATTCATCAAGTTGTAACAATCTCTTCTCTCCTGCTAGCTTCCAATCCATGTTCAATTTTCTAATTGCCCAATAGGCTTGATGCTCCAACTCCAATGGTAAATGGAAAGCTTTGCCATACACAAGTCGATATAGTGTTGTGCCTATGGGAGTTTTGAAAGTTGTCTTGTAAGCCCACAACGTATCATCCAACTTCAAAACCTAATCATTCCTTGATTGCTCACTACCTTCTCCAAAATCTTTTTCAACTCTCTATTCACCACCTCCACTTGGCCACTCATTTGCGGGTGGTAAGGGGTTGCCACTCTATGATGAACATTATATCTTCTCAAAAGAGCCTCGAATGGTTTGTTGTAAAAGTGGTTCCTTCCATCACTTATGATAATTCTAGGCACCCTAAATCTTCTTGATGAATCTTTATACCACCTTGACATCATTTGTTGGAGTAGTTATTGCTTTGACCCACCTAGAAACATAATCAACTCCAACCAATATATAAGAGTTACCTAGGGAAGATGGGAATGGTCCCATGAAATCTAAGCCTCACACATCAAATATCTCCACCTCCATGATGTTAGAAAGTGGCATCTCATCTCTCTTCGAAATATTGCCCACTCATTCGCACCTATCATAATGTAATACAAAATCTCAAGCATCCTTGAACAAGTTTGGCTAGTAGAATCCACACTTCAAAATGCAGTCGTCTTGTTCGCTCCTTAGTGTTCAACATAAACTGAACTATGATATTGGGTCAAAACTTCAGGCATTTTGTCTTCAGGGACACACCTACGAACCAAATTGTCAGCACATATTTTATATAACACAGATTCATCCCAAATATAGCGAGAACACTGAAATAAGAATCACTTCATTTGTTTATGTGAGAGATTAAGGGGAAGAATACCACCTGAGAGGTAATTGACAATATATGTAAACCAAGGAAGAAAAGGATTTTCTACCATCATTAAAGTTTTTTTAGGAAAACATTCTTCAATTTCCTCTTTTATTGCATTTTGTTTCCCTTTAAGCCTTAATAGGTGGTTTGCAACAACATTTTCTACTCCTTTCTTATCCTTAATCTCAATGTTGAATTCTTATAGCAGAAGCACCTATCGGATAAGTCTAGTCTTAGCGTCCTTTGTAAAAAGATAACGTAACGTCGCGTGATCTGTAAAAACAATAACTTGTGAGCCCAAAAGGTAAGAATGAAAATTTTCACATCCAAATACCATTGCAAACAACTCCTTCTCAGTGGTGGTATAGTTTAATTGTGCTCCTGTTAAGGTCTTGCTGGCGTAGTAAATTGCATGTAACCTCTTCTCCTTCTACTATCTGAGTACACAGCCAATAGCATGGTCATTTTCATCACACATGATTTGGAAGGGAAGTGACCAATCTGGTGACGTAAAAATAAGTAATGTTGTAAGTGTCATCTTTAACCTGTTAAAAGCATATAAACAATCATCATCAAACCCAAAAGGCACATCTTTAACTAATAAGTTAGTTAATGGTCTAGCAATAAAAGAAAAATCCTTAATGAACCGTCTGTAGAACCCTGCATGATCAAGAAATGCTCGGATGCCCTTAATGTTCGTAGGAGGTAGGAGCTTTTTAATCACTTCAGTCTTAGCTCAATCTACCTCAATCCCCTTGCATGAGATCTTATGGCCCAAAATAATTCCCTCTTGGACCATGAAATGACACTTCTCCTAATTCAAGACGAGACTCCTCACATCTTGAAACACTCTATTCAAATTAAATAAGCAATGATCAAAAGAGTCTCTAAAAATAGAGAAGTCATCCATAAATACCTTCATAAAGTCCTCATTCATATCTGTAAAGATGGACATCATGTACCTTTGGAATGTGGCTGGTGCATTGCATAGGACAAAAGCCATCCTCCTATAAGTAAAATTCGTACAAGGACAAGTGAAAGTGATTTTCTCTTAATCTTGTGGGTATATGAACACCTGATTATATCCTAAATATCCATCAAGATAGAAATAAAAAGCATGACCAACCACCCTCTCAATCATTTGGTCCACAAAAGGTATTGGGAAATGGTCTTTCTTGGTCCTAGTTAATGTACACTCTCCAACCTGTGATGGTCTTAGTAGAAATCTGTTCACCTTTTTCATTCTCCATCGCTGTCATGTCTCCCTTCTTAGGCACACAGTACATCAGACTCACTCATTCACTATCTAAAATTAGGCATATAATACCTACATCTAAAAGCTTCACCACTTCCTTCTTCACAACCATTTTCATATTTGGATTTAACCTTCTTTGCCTCTCCCTCACTATCTTGCATCTTTCTTTAAAGTTAATCCTATGCATCACCACATTAGGGCTAATCCCCCTAATATCAGAAATTTGCCACCCAATGGATCACATCCTTTTCTTAATGGTCTCAATCACTTTCTCTTCTTGCTCAACACCCAATTGGTTAGAAATGATGATGGGTAAGGTGTGGTTGCCTAAAATGTGTATCTCAGGTGAAAAGGTAAGGGTTTTAGTTTTACAATGGGAGGCTTTACAATGAAAGGTGGTGTCGGTGCATCCTCTCTCTCTAACTTCTCTTGTTAACCCTCTTCACACAATTCCTCCTCACTCACACTCTCATCCCTATGCAGTTCAACAACTTTCTGAACTATTTTTTCAACCTCCTTCACACAATCATCCACAACATCAATCTTTATATAAGCAATTCCATCCATCGATTTCTTCAAAGATTTAGTCATATTAAATTCAACTTGCTTATCACCAATTCTCAAAACTAGTTTTCTTTCATGCACATCAACTAATGCCCTACCAGTATTCATAAAGGGCCTACCCAAAATTAATGGATAATTATTATTTTCTTCAAAATCCAACATAACAAAATCAATAGGAATTATAAATTTATTCACTTTTACCAGAACATATTCTACTACCCCAAATGGCCTCTTGATGGATTGATCCACAAGATAGATAAGCATGGATGTTGGCTTAACATCTCCTAGCTCCAATTTCCTGAAAATAAACAAAGGCATCAAGTTAATACTTGCACCTAAATCACATAAGCATTTAGAAAATTCAAAATCACCAACAACACATGGAATAGTAAAACTCCCTGGATCTTGTAGTTTTGAAGGCAATGTGCTTATGATGATTGAACTACAACTCTCCATCAAGGTCACTGTTTGATTGTCCTCCCAAGTGCGTTTGTGTGCCAATATGTCCTTAAGAAACTTCACATACTTGGGCATACTTTCCAACGCCTCTACCAAAGACAAATTAATCTAAAGTTTCTTCAACTTCTCTAAGAATTTAGAGAATTGAGTGTTGAATTGATGTTGTCTCACCCTCTGCGGATATGGAATCTTAGGCTTGTAGGGTGGTGGTGGTACATATGGTTTCTCTTCTTCTTTCTCTCCTACATTTTCCTTTTGTGTGCTATCTTTTTGAACAATTAGCTGCTCCAATTGCTTGCCACTCCTAAGTGTGAATGCCTTGAGTTGCTCTTTTGGATTTGCCTCAGTGTTACTTAATAAGCTTCCTGCATTCTTAGAAGACAAAGCATTAGCAAGTTGACCTACCTATGCCTTTAAGTTATGGATGGATGAATCTTGCTTCTTAGCAATCTAGTCAAACTTTGCCTCTATTCTCTTCTGACTCTCTTCTTGTCTTCTTTGACCTTCCTCTTAGCTTGAGAACTTTGAACCCAATACATCCATTAACTTGTCCATTTTATTATCCAAAGATTCAAGTCAGTATTGCTAAAATCTGGGAGGTCCATGTGTTCTCACTTGGAAATCTGCATTGTTGGTACTCCACGAAAATTTTGGGTGTTTTTTTCCACGTAAGATTATAAGTATTAGATTGTGGACTGTTACCTCATTGGGGCTGACCTAAATAATTTACTTGTTTTGTACCACTCGTACCTAGTAAGAAGCATTAAGTTGTTCCATGATTTTTCTGCCCATATAATTCACATTGTAATTGCATGGTTTTGACTGTGGATGAAGAAGCTCCATGCATGTTGCTTAACTACTTGGTGAGGTTAGCAATCTGTGCTTGCAAGATATCGCTGAGTCAAGTGAAATCATTCCTTTTTGCTCATTGGACCCTTCTCTAGTCCTTTCATTTAACCACATACAGTTGTTACTCTTCCAAAAGGTCATGAGTTGCATCAATAGTTTTCCTTACCAAAGACCCTCTTGTAGCTGCATCTATTGTTTCCCTTGTCTAAGTTACACCATTATATAATGTCTGCAAAAGAAATTCCCTTAGAAGATTATGGTGGAGGTAGCTCCTTTGCAACTTCTTAAACATCTCTCAAGATTCATACAACAACTCCCCATCACTTTATTGAAAGTTTGTGATCTCTTTGATCATTCTTGTTGTTTTAGTCAAGGGAAAGTACTTTGCTAGGAAAGCTTGGGCTAACCACTCCCAAGTAGTGATTTGGCTTGCACTGAGTGAATTATACCATGTCTTTGCCCAATCCCTCAAAGTAAAAGAGAACAATCTTAACCTTATAGCATCATCAGACATCCTATCAAACCTGAAGGTATCACAAATCTCCAAGAAATTTGCAAGATGAGCGTTTGGATCTTTGTTAGACAACCCATAAAACTGTACACTTCTTTGATGTATGTTGAGGAGTGCTGGCTTGATCTTGAAATTATTGGCTTCAATCGCTAGCCTTGCAACATTTTGAGGACTGAAACCTGGCCTTATAAAGTCCATAAATGTCCTCCTTGCTCTCCTTCTGCCATATTCCTTTGTATTTTATCTTGGCGTCTAGCTCTTTTTAGCTCTCTTTGCGCCTTGTAATATCTAAAAGCTCTTCTTCACTAAGCTCGTTAGACCTATGCTCCTGGTGTTCATGCACCTACAAATGTGTTCATGCACCTACAAAAACACAAGGAAAAGTATCAAAAACTCTTAAATCAAAGTCACCTAAACTAAACAAGATGCTAAACAAAATAATCTTTAGCAACGACGCCAAAAACTTGTTGATTGCAAAACCAATTACTTGTTTTATGCTAAAAATCGCAAGTATACGGGTCATTACTAATAGTAAAAAGCAGATATCATCCCACAGAGATTGTGCTTAAGCACCACTTAATTCAGGTTGTGCTTTGTTTAGGACTCAAATTTGAATAAGAAACTGAAAAGTAAGCTAAATGGAACAAATTAACAATAATTGAATAATGCAATAATGGAAATCTATAAAGAGAATTAATCAACTTATGGGAGAGGGGATTTTACCTATCATTAATTCTAATATAGCCTTTTATGTGTTTATGGAGTGTCAATTCTAGACAATCGTAGGATTGATTACTCTCTTTCGAGTTATAATCATTCCCTAAATTGTAAACCCTAATCAAATTATGGACTTGCAATCTCTCAATTCACAAATTACCCACAATTCCAATTAGTTCTAAAGCTCTCTAATAAACAATTAAGTTTTACATGGGATCTCTCCCTATGAAATTACCGACTAGATTGATTAAGTGGTCAATTAGATCATCTAACTCTCGTTAATCAAATCTAATCATTTTTATCTAGTTCACACTCTCGATTTGTACCAAAACATGCAAAAACATTAATCAATCACAACACCTAAATTAAGTTAACACAATTCAACTAGATTAACATTAAAAATAAGCAAAATCCCAAAGGAAAAGTTAGAACATCATTAACAAATCAAAATCCATAACCATACAACTCATCTCAATTTTACACATTAAATGAATAAAAAGGTAAATGGGGAGGAAATGACACTTAAGTTGGATGATTCAGGAAAGCAATAGCGTCAGGAGATCACCTATTCTGGGAAGCTTCAGCGTCGGAACCCTCCTCTTCTTCCTCTTCTTCTTTTCTCTCTCTCTTCTTTCTCTCTCTCTCTCTTTTGGGTTTCTAAATGTAGACTCAATATGCACTCCTCTCTAGGGTTCCATCATTATCCTTTTATATTCTTTTCCAATTAAGGTAACCCTAGTGTCTTTCTAGGGTATAAAATGTCCAAAATGTCCCTCAAAAACTCGAATCTGAAAATGACTCCGTGTCTGTTTACACGCAAACCACTATCGTGGCCCTTAGTGCACGATCATGGCCTGTTTATCTACTATCTATCACGATCGTGGGTAAATTACCCACGATCGTGACCCTATCTTGATCTTCTGTCACAATCGTGGCATATTTTCCACGATCGTGGGCCTATGTTGGTGCTTTTGTCACGATCGCAACAAGTTCCTTACAATCGTGGCCTTGTGTTTTAGTTTGATCTCCTTCGAAACTCTTTCAAATGCCCTAAAACACCAACAAACTTATCACAGCACCTCATATATATATAATTGAAGCTCAAAACATGTTCTCACCTAAAGAACACTTAAAACATAAATGTTTATGAACTAACAAAATTTTTAACCTAAACACACACTAAACAATCAAATTAACCATACAACACATATCAAATTACTTATAAAAATACAATGCAATCTACACCTATCAGAATCCTTAGGAGAATTGACCTTCTTTTTCAATATCTCATTCTCATATTTTAATGCATCTAGGTTATGATAGTCATCAATAGCCACACTTTTAAATTCTTTGATATTATGCAATTCAAACTTCATATTTTCATTTTTCACTCATGTATACATCTTCTTTCAACAATTCATCATATGAATATTAAACATCATAATCAAAAGATGAGATGACCTCATCATCATCATTAGCTATGAAGCATAAATGAGCTACTTCTCCTTTTGAATCATTACTTTCAAAATCACTCGTGTCATCCTAAGTTAAGGCTATAAGTGCATTCTTTTTATAATTATCCCTCTTCTCCTTCTTGTCATTTCTTTTATACTGATAATTATCTCTAAAATAGGGCATTGAGAATTCATATGATCAGGTTTCTTACACTTAAAAAAATATTATTTTGTTTGCATTTTTATCTACCTTGCCCTCCCTAATCTCATTTCTTTTGAAGAAGTTTTTTTCTAAAAATCTTCTTAAATTTCCTAGTAATAAGGAAAATGTCTTTCTCATTAATTTCCCTAATTGATGTCTCTTCTTATTCACTTGATTCATCCTTTAAGATTTCAATGCTAAGTTTTTTCTTTTTAAAGTTATTATCTCTTCTTATGTTTCCTTAAATCTCATTTCATATGTGAGTAGAGATCAAACGAGTTCTACTAATGTTGTTATATTTAAGTACTTTAATTTTTTTCACTGTGGCTTTCAAGCCTTTGGAAAACACCTAAATAATTTTTTCACCATTTCAAAATTAGTATATGTCTGACTTAAGCTTTTAAGAGCAATGATAATTTCAACAATCTAGTGTACATGATAGATATGCTTTAATTATTTTTTATGAGAAACAATTCATATTGTTAGGTTATCATGCTTACTTTACACTCCTTTACTTGATCTTTCCCTTCATATTTAACTTCTAAATTATGATGAATTTCATGATTTTTTTTTATTATAGGTACTCCATTAAACTTATTTCTCCTTAGTGCATAGAATAAAATGTGAATGGCTTGCAATTCAATGAAATTATATCATTACGAACTTTTCTATCAGCTATGAGTTTAATGGGAAGGATTGGAACATTATAATAATTTCTTATAATTTAATACTTTCAACCATAAATAAAATTTTCATTCTAGTTCGTTAACAGAAATAATCATTTCCATAAAAAAGGATCCTTAATAATATATAAGCATTACGTTCATGCATAACTTCTATATAAAAGTTAACATAGTTAATAATATCAGCTTAGTTATTAATTACATAACCTTGACTATCAACTACAAAATAGTTAAAATTGAAACCATTTAGATTTAAAGCCATAATGATAGGCCCTCTCATCTAGGTGAAGATTTAGACACACCTAAATATCCTATAAAATATTTTTATGAGAATTTCATTTAAAATCAAAATAAAAGAGACTTCCTACAATATGACTTTTTGGTTTTTAATAGCACCCAAGAGGGGGTGAATTATGTGTTACTGAATTAAAAAAATTTTCAACTTAATAAATGGCCTTAATAAATTTCAAATTGAATAATAAAATGTAATTTTAATTTAATTATTCTTAATTAAAAACCAAGAATAAAGTAAAAATTATGAAGACAATTGTAAACCAAGTTTTTAGTTGTTTAATAAATAATCTTTGTCTACATCCACTCTTTAAGTCTCTCTTAAAATTCCACTAAACTCTTCTTTCATCCAGGTGAAGAAGATCCTCCTTACAATAATCTTTGTTTAGATAACGAGTAGCCTTTATAATCATCTTTGAAAGTGAAGAGTAATCTTAATACTTCTCAAATCAACCAAATATAAGAAAATCAACCCCAAATGATCTTTATAACTTAAATGAACCTTGTATGCTTACTTAAATGCTCAAAGGCTCATAATTAATGAACAATCAATGAATGGATGTTTGTAAATGCTAAAAAAATCTTGCAAATATGTTATTTTAATCCCCAAATGTCATAAAATGTCTATTAATGAAATACATAAGTATTTATAATCATATTAGCTTCAAAATGTTGTTAAACACAAACTAGTCATAGTAATGAATAGTAATAGTGACAACGGTCAACTAATATGTCAAATTGGTTAATCAATATATTAACCAATATGATACACATCGTTCTCAACTATCCAATAGCATTAGTTGATCAAACTCAAACAATCATCAACTAATATACATAGAGATAATTCATTGATCAACCTCTACTTTAGACTGGTTGACCGATATGCCCAAAGATAGTATATTAGTTGACCACTTCCCTAGACTAGTCAACCAGTGTACTTAAAAAATGTTTCTAAATATTTTTTAAGTTCTTTCAAAGATTAATCAACATTTTTTTTGACTAAAATATGATCTAAACTCATTTCAAAATTTTTGTAAATAATATTTCAAAGATTAAGAGAGTTTTCTTTGAAATTAAAATCTTCATTTCTTTAGACAATTGGAAAGATCTATGCATAAAGTTCAAAATATGATATTTTATACATTAAGAGACTCTAAAGTATTAAAGTAACGAAGTTAGAGATAAAAATAAAAATTACAAATGAATACTTGATTTTTTTGTTCCTTAATCTTCCTTAATCTTAGTCTTATCCTTGACTTAAATTGATTTGAAATTTATAAACTTCTCTCTGTGGTATCCACAGGATGTTTTCATAATGCTTTCTTTTAAAACATCATAAAAATAAATCATTAGTGATAACTATACTTTTTTATTATTAGAACATAGATTAAAATCTCCCTTTTTTCAATAAACATATTCGTGTTGCATTGATTTAATGAATGTTTACTTAATTAAATTTGATTGATTGAGACATGTGTGATTTATGGTTTTTTGTATTGATTAATTTAGACATTCATCTTATTATGATCTTTTCTTTAATTAGCAAGTTAAAAACCTTGTTTGTGTTATATCAATTTAATAGGAGTTTACTTGCTTTTATTTGATTGATTAATTAATGTCAAACTTATGCCTTTCGGTGTTGATTAGGATATGGATCTATCATATTAGGATCTACTTTTTGATCATCTATAACTTTATTATCTTTTTCATCTGTATCAATTTGATTGGTGCCTACTTAATTTACAATGTGTGATTGAGTCATAACTAATTATGCCTTTTGGTATTGATTAGGCCAAGAATCCATCTTACTATAAGTACTTCTTCATTCAAAAACTTAATCACCTTAGTCATGCTACTATTTTTTATCGATGTTTACTTGATTTACTTCAATTGAATGATTTAAGAATTATCATATTTTATCCCTCATTTAAATTTATTACTAAAGAATTTAGTTTATACTTTGACATTTTTAGAATTAGTTTAGAAGCTTTGTTATTGACTTAGTCTAAAGGCTTCTTCAGAATTTAACCTTTTTATTTTATCATTTAGTTTTGGACATTCTCTTAAAAATTTTCTTTTTTAAAAAATTCACTTCCCAAAGAGGTTTGCACTTTTTCCTTACATCAATTTATATGATCACCAAAATTAGAAATCTAACTTTCCATGTTTAATCTTGTCATCAGGGGTGCTTTCCTCAAAGATCCTAATTTTAAGGATCATTTACACACTTTATAGTGGTCTATTAAAGATAATTTTGTCATATTCAATTGTAGTAAAGGTATTACTTACCAATTGATTGAATTGTTTCTTATATATCCATTTTATACTAGTGATGTAAGTGTCAAAAATCAACCTCTAGTTAGGTGTAACATCAAGTTAGAAAACATCAAATGAAGCTCCACCTTTTCTTTTTTGGGAAAGTCCTTCTTCATTGCATACTATTAGGAATAGGTCGAAGATAAATTTTTATTATATTGATGATATCTCAAGTATCAATATCTATATGAATTGTTTTCCTTTTTATTTAACTATAATTGTCAACCAAGTGTGTTCAAAGTCTTTTGTGAGCAATGGAGTGCTTTGATTAATAACTTTTCTTTTACATCAATGGGAGAGGAGTCACATTAGATAGAGAGGTGTTATTAGTAATTAAAATTTTCAAAATAGTTTTAATTGATTTATTGATAAGTGTAAATTGCATCGTGTTTTAGGGCATAGTTTGATATATGTTTACCTGTTAATTCAATCATTTAGTATGTGTTTAGGTTAGAATTGTATTAATTTGTTAATTATTTATGTTTTAAGTGTTTTAGGGGTTAGTACAAGCTTTTGAGCTTAAATATTATGTTTTTTAGGTACCTTGATGTGTTTGCTAGTGTTTCAGGGTCAACATCGAAGAATGGAGGAGTTTCAGAGACATTCAGGCCAAAACAACACGGGCCATGATTGTGACAAAAGCTCTAGGAATGGCCCACGATCGTGGCTTACATCGAGCATATGTGTAGAAACTTATGAACTTCATATTTCAAGGGACTTTTTGGACCTTTCAAACCCCAAAAAAGCCTTAGGGTTACCTAAAACATAAGAGACTATTTAAAAAATAATAAGAGAGGAAAGAGGGGAGCAGTCACTCTTGGAAACCTTAAAGGGAGAGAAAAAAAGAGAGAGAGAGAAGAAGAAGAAGAGGAAGAAGGAGGAAGAAGAAGTGGATCTCGACACTATTGCCTTCCCAATTTGTCTAACCTAAGTTCCATTTTCTCTTTATTTCCTTTTTCATTTAAATGTATAAAGTTGAGATGGATTGTATGGAAACGAATTTTAAGTTGTTGATAATGTTCTGAACTTTCCTTCGGGATTTTACTTTGAGTTAATGTTGATTTAGTTATTTTTATGTTTATTGGTTTGGGTGTTATGATTGATTAATGTATTTGTATATTTTGGTAACAAATTGCGAGGGTGAGATAGATAAAAATGATTATATCGGATTAATGAGAGTTAAACGATCTAATTAACCACTTAATCAATCTAGTCGGTAATTTCATGGAGAGACCCAATTGTTTATTAAAGAGCTCTATAACTAATTAGAATTGTCGATAATTTGTGAATTGATAGATTGCAAGTTCCATAATTGGATTAGGGTTTACAATTTAGGGTTTAATGGTTATAACTCGAGAGAGAGTAATCAACCCTACAACCGTCTAGAACTAACACCCCGTAAACACATAAATGGATAGATTAGCATTAATGATAGGTAAAATCCCCTCTCTCATAACTTGATTAACTCTTTTGACATATTTCCATTATGACCTGTGTGATTGCTCAGTTTAATTCTATTTTGTTGAAATTCTACTTTACAATTCTTGAATCAATTTCTCTTATTTACTTTTCATGTTCACTTGTGTAGTTTTTATTTCTTTTTATTCTTTTTTCTGAGCCTTAGATGATTTAGGATTAGGCTAGTACCCTCCTTGGGAAATCAACCCTTCAATATTTTAAAGTACAACTAGTGCGCTTGCGAATTATTGAGGGTTTTATAAATTGTAAAACTTGCTTAATAAGTTTTTTGGTGCCATTGTCGGGGAGACGTAGATTAGTTTAATTTTTGTAGTTTAAGGCTTTTTCACCATGTTTTGTGAAAAGAAGTGTAGGAAGTTTTGGCAAAAAGTCAAAAACACATTAATTTAGACATCGTAAGGCAACGATGGAGAATCCAATCAAGAAGAGATGAAAAGAACCATTATAGAGGATATATATATTATAGGGAGCAAAGGACTCTTATGGATCCCAGTAAGCCTCAATTTAGTTGGGAGAATCATCATCCTTATATAAACACATACACTTCGGGGTGACAGAACCGCCCAGATTTCTATTGGTCTAACAATGTAATTACTCACATGGGATATCAAAACTTATTAGGATTTCAGCATGACGAGTCTAGTTCATGGGATTCCAAATTGGACAAAATCATGAATAAGTTAATAGACATAGAAGAGAACCATAAGAAACTAAAAGAACAATTTGATCAAAAAATCATGCCTCTTATATTCACAGCCTGGAGATTCAAGTGGGACAACTTTCTAGTGAATTTTGTAAGAAAAGTGTGGAAGACTCTCTAATTAATATGGAATTACATCAATAAGAGCAATATGAGGCTATCATACTTAGAAATAGGGAAGAGAAAGAAAAATCAGTGGGAAGTTAAGCTGAACCCCGTCTTGATGAAGACTAAGAGATTAAGAAAGAGGATGAAGAAAAGAATGACAACTCTCCCTATTATTCCTAGCTCTTGGTATACCATTCCTGAACATTGAAAAAACTAGGGTAGATGTCCATGAAGAGAACCTCATCATTCGGATTAGTGATGACCAAGTGACATTCAACATAATTGATGTATTAAAGAATCCAAAGGAGGGCGACTCATTTAGAAAAATTAATGTGCTCAAATCTTTGAAGGAACGAGAGGACAAAGAATAGTTGACAATGAACATCAAGTTTGAAAAAGCTATGGAAGTCTCTGTTTAAGAAGCAAGAGAAGAAGAGGAGATGAGGGCAAATGAGGAAGAACCAAGAAGAGAACAACTCACCCTCTTAAAGGGCAAACTGTTGGATTGCATGGAAGATTTGGGGAGTTTTGTTATTCCATATTTTATTGATAGTTCACTAGAAAAAAGGACATTACTGAGCTTAATTGGTTTTCATAATTTTATCAATACTATCCTTCTAATCATTTTCCAATTTGTAACTTACTTACAGGCTAGAAAACTGATGTTGAATGAAAAGGGTGGAAGCAAGTCACTCATAATTGATCATGGCTAAGTTTCCAATGATATATGGTCAAGCTAATGACGATAAATTAACATGTTTAGGGTAGATTTAAATTATTATGCAATTAAAGTTGTTTCATTTCCATAAATAAATATCAATGATTTGAAAATGCATTGCCCTACTAATTCTCTTACTCTCTCTGAATCAATTATAAGATAGGAAAGCCAACTCAGTATCAAGCGCATTTGCTCTCTGCCTCTGACACATCACCACCTCAATCACCATAATGGTTTCGTGTTCTGACCCTTTTCTTTTTATTTTTGTTAGTATTTTGTTCTTTTGGATTTCGTATATTGTTTCATTCCCCCTTTTGTGCTTGTATGTATCTTTCTCACATTGAGGATAATGTGTTGTTCAAGTGTGGGGAGGGTTGTGTGTTTTGCTTTGAATTTGAATTTTTCATATTGTTATGTTAGTGTGTTTAGGTTGCATATTGTGAATTCTGTGAATGTAGCCATGACTTAGATGAAGTGAAATCGATTTAATTTTGAACATAATCTATTAGGTTGTGAAGGGACATTAGCTCACGAAATCAGTGATCTGGGTTCTTTGGCTAAAATATGCAAGTTAATTAGGATTTAGTGTTAATTCATCACCTTATAAGTTGTCCCATTTATTCATAATTTTAATTCCTTCGACTAAGTAGCTTTGCTAGTACTTTTTAATGAAAACGAGTAGCTAAAGCAACAAGGTAAGCATTAATTAAAAAATGGTGTTTGTAAATTTTAAATAAATAACTATTCTACTAGCCTTAAGATTATGAATAGAATTAGTAGCCAGTTGAGAACGTGATGTAGCTGAGTAACTGGATTGACACGCATCACAAATGTGTGCCTTCGCATTAAAAGACTATAATGACTTTCCAACCAAGCAACTTAATAAAAATGTGACTTAGTCGAGTAACCGGATCGACATTTATCACCAATGATTGCCTCTGTGTAAAAAGATTAGGTCCATGTTCGCAAAAAGTAACAAAAGAAAAAGAATGTTTTCTAATAGAAACCTACTGAACTTGTAAGTAGCCTAACTTTTCATGAAAACATACTTAGGATTAGTTACAAAGTTTGAATGACCAAATAAGGGTGAATAAACTTGAAATTTGGGTCTTGATTAATAGTTATATTTAGTCTAGAGCTCTTAGACATGAATTTTTCATGTTAATGATTTGGAACAACTTAAATGGTTATATTTAAAGTTAAATTTATTTCATAAAGTTAAAGCCATTGTCTCATTATTGCAATGTTTTCTTTGTGATTTTATATTGTTTGCTGTTTTGTTTGCTTGAGGACAACCAAATGTTTGAGTGTGGGGATGTGATAAGTGTAAATTGCATCGTGTTTTAGGGTATAGTTTGGTATGTCTTTAGCCGTTAATTCAATCATTTAGTATGTGTTTAGAATATAATTGTGTTAGTTTGTTAATTATTTATGTTTTAAGTGTTTTAAGAGTTAGTACAAGCTTTTGAGCTTAAATATTATGTTTTTAAGATACCTTGATGTGTTTGCTAGTGTTTCAGGGTTAACATCGAAGAACGGAGGAGTTTCAAAGACATTCGGGCTGAAACAGTGCAGGCCACAATCATGACAAAAACTCCAAGAATGGCCTACGATTGTGGCCTGCTGGGCCACGGTCGGTGCCTGCGTCAGGCAGATGTGCAGACATTTACAAACTTTATGTTTTGAGGGACTTTTTGACCTTTCAGACCCTGAAAAAGCCTTAGGATTACCTAAAACATAAGAGACTATTTAAAGAACAACAAGAACGGAAAGAGAGGAGCTTTACATTTATCAACTCTTGGAAACCCTAAAGAGAGAGAAGAAGAAGAGGAAGGAGTAAAAAGAAGTGGATCTCGATGCTGCTGCTCCCTGGATCAAGTGGTATCCCTACGCTGCTGCCTTCCCGATTTGTCCAACCTAGGTTTCATTTACTTTTTCATTTAAATGTATAAAGTTGATATGGATTGTATGGAAATGGATTTTGAGTTGTTAATAATATTGTAAACTCTCCTTCAGGATTTTAATTTGAGTTAATGTTGATTTAGTTATTTTTGTATTTATTGATTTGGGTGTTGTGATTGATTAATGTATTTGTATGTTTCGATAATAAACTGAGAGGGTGAGCCAGATAAAAATGATTAGATCGAATTAATGAGAGTTAGGTGATCTAATTGACCGCTTAATCAATTTAGTCGGTAATTTTATAGATAGAGATCCCGTGTGAGACCCAATTGTTTATTAGAGAACTTTAGAATTAATTAGAATTGTGGGTAATTTGTGAATTGAGAGATTGTAAGTTCCATATTTCAATTAGGGTTTACAATTTAGGGTTTAATGGTTATAACTCGAGAGAGACTAATCAACCCTACGACCATCAAGAATCGACACCTCGTAAATAAATAAATGGTTGGATTAGCATTAATGATAAGTAAAATCCCCTCTTTTATAACTTCATTAACTCTCTTGACTGATTTCCATTGTGACCTATATGACTGCTCAGGTTAATTCTATTTTGTTGAAATTTCTGCTTTACAATTCTTTAATCAATTTCTTGTATTTATTTTTCATGTTCACTTATGCAATTTTTATTTCTTTTTATTCTTTTTTTCTAAGCCTTAGATGACTTAGGATTAGGCAAGTACCCTCCTCGTCAGATCGACCCTTTAATACTACAAAGTACGACTTGTTCGCTTGTGGATTATTGAGGGTTTTATAAATTGTAAAACTTGCTTAGCACTTGTTAACTTGAGTTTACCTCCATCTTAGTTTTATGGAATCAAATGATTTGAATTTTGTTATTAAAAGCATACAAGCAAATGCCATTTCTAACTCTATGGTACTTATCAAGTTAGAATATTTACTGCTTCTCTTTGAAGAGAATTACTCCATTTCTTTGTAACTTCATGATCTTATCCTTAATGAAAAAGAAATTTTAGTAGTATGGTTAATAAATTGATGATATATGAGGTATATAAGATCATCCACCTTATTTTCCTCCTATAGTAATTTTATCTTAAGCAGTTCAATAAGTTTGCAATGTAAGACACTTTCTAACATTCTTGGTAATGCAACATCTGGGAAGGAATAATGTTTTTCTTATCTATGCCTTAATAAACTTTTTATTTCTTATTTTTCATTGAAGGAAGTAATCTTTTTTTCTACTCTTGCTTCAATATTTGGAATGAACTTTAACAACTTCTTATTCACCCTTATGACTTGTTTAGTTCTATTTAGAGAAGAATTGTTTGTTTTGGTCCTTTTTTATTTTCTTTAGACTTCTTAAGCTCTTCTTAGGCTCTTAAGTTGATATCATTTGTTGAACAATTGCAATAATATTCAACTTCTTGTTATATTCTTGACTTATAGAGTCTAAAATCTAAAACCTTATGTTTTGCAAGATATAAAAATAGTCCCCAAATGCATGCCTTGAATGCATATGTTTAAAATGAATGCTTCAGCGAATTGATCTTGCTATCAAGGCTCAAGTCCCTTCATCCATTAAAGTATCAAGGTCCATTTATCTTTTTATTATTTTATGTTCATCAAATTGATCATACTGATAGATTAAGTGTTATACAAGTAGCTAAAAAATTATTGTTTGAAATATTCCTAAATGTTAATCAAACATACTTTAAGGTCTATATACAAATAAAAAACTTTGTCTTAATGAGCTAATGAATTGCTTAACCATCAAATCACCATCTATGTCAATACATTGTATGTTTCAACAAAGTAGGAAACACGTTTTCTTATGTTTCTTTAGCCATCATATTATTGAAATATTGGAGATTACAAATTTGAAGACATCTTAAATATTTAATACAACGAGAGTATGACTTAGCATATCACTACAACAAAATAAGGAGGTTTTAGATGTTTATGCCTAGACGCATCTAACAAGTGTCTTAAATAATCTAAGAATTGGTGGAGTTTTTAGACATTTATTTAAGATGACAAAATTTGTCTAAAAAATATACTAAAAAAGAGTCTAAAACTTCTAAAATTTTTAATTGACGGGACTAGAATTGACACCTTTTATAATTTCTAGCAAGTATGCATCTAGGAATAACCCCGGTCCCATGACCTTCTATGTTTTATTCTTTTTATATTTTTTAAAAAAGATTATTTTTATTAATTAAACTTGTTACCATAAGATTAAAAAAAATTTACATGTTACATAGACAATGAGAATAAATATTAAGAATTTTCAAAATCGAACAAAATTCAACTTTTCTCCATTCTTTTTCTTCTTCTAACTTATAGGATAAAAATAGTAGGTCTCGACTTTGAATTGACTCATATTAATGAATATATTATATCTTAAGAAATAAGAAAAAAGCTAAACATAACACGCATATAACTAAATTAGGACACTTATAAGATATTTCTCACCATAAACAACTGTTGCCTTTATAAGCACCTGACTCCTTCGTTTTTTGACCATTTACTTCTACTTGTTAAGTAGACCTACTCCCGCCCTATAAATACTCTTTATCTCCTACTCTCCGCTCCTTTTATCTCCAATTCTCTTCGTTTCTAATTTCATAATCTAAATAGTTTATACAACAAACTTGTATAATTTAGGGTTTTAATTTGGGGCTAGAAACGTGGATATTTGTGTCAGTTTAGCAATTGGCGACTTCAATTTGTGTTTTCTTCGTGAGTTTTGTATTGATTATCATTAACTTTGTTCTTTTACGGATTTATAAGTTATTTTCTTCTTTGGCATTTATCGATTCTTTTTTTAATATGAGAAAGAGCTTGGTGGTTTCAGAATTGTGTTTTCTAGATGATTTAATTTGCCCCAAATTTTCTATTTTGCAATTAACAAAAGAGTGAAAAGTACCTAGATCTTGGGATGTCACTGAAGCGTAAGAGGGTTTTTGGTTGTTAAATGCATAAGCTTATAGATCTACTAAACAAATACGTATAGAGCATAGTTATGTAAAATAAGTTTTTATATAATCAAATTGTCATTGCTTGTTATTAGAGTTTTTGTTTGTGACTACTTGTTATTAGTTTCTATTTGATAAGTTTCTATTTTCTGATATCTTCTTAATCCCTTTCTTTCTTTACGTTGTCAATAATCTACTCTTTTACTTCGTCAATTTGGTTGTATCAGGTGGAGGATAACATTTATAAGTTTACAAAGAAGGGTCTGACTCCATCTCAGATTGGTGTCATTCTTCGTGACTCTCACGGTATTGCTCAGGTTTAGAGCATCACTAGAAGCAAGATCCTGTGCATCCTTAAAGCCAATGGTATTTTTTTCGCAGTTAATTTTGCATATTTATTGTTGGTCCCCTTATTTTCCGGTTGGGCATAATAATTGGAGAGGAAGAGAAAGAGGTTTTTGGTCATTGTGATTGCTGTTGAAGTGCTTATTCAATACGTTGTTATTGATTGTTGACTAAGCTTGAATTATCCAAAATGGAGCTGAAGGATTAGCTTGCCTCAATGTTTGTTAAGGGACTCTTTTTTGCAGTGAAATCGAAGGCTCAAAAGCTGTTCATTTTGGCATGTTCTTCTTATTGATTGTGTCGTTTTGATTGTGTCAGTTCATGGGTCCCCTGAATTCTTTACTCTGTTTTGCAGGTGGGTACCTTGTTGCTTGATAATAAGTTAAGAAAAGTCAAGCTATTCTTGACCATTACAAATGTCCATATATAATTCTGTGGGTGAGTGCTGTACATATTGGAGGTAACTTGTTGGAACCCGATTCCAGAGTCCAACTCCTTTCTCTGATACCATAAGTGTTGGAACCCCACCCTGGCGAGTCACGTGCCCGACGTCCTACGAGACATCTGGATGTGCATCCCATAAGGGAGGAATTCCCCACCAGGTCAAACCTAAAAAAAACATACTCATTTCACTTACCTTCGAACAGAATTAATGGTAGGTCATAAAGGAATTTCATTAAGGCTTCTTCATAATATTTGTTTCTCATTTCCTTAAGGTTCTAACGACACCAAAACACTCAATTAGGTTCAGAGATAAAG